>PISX010000392.1:276550-293039 GCA_004024625.1 Mellivora capensis
AACCCACTGAGCCACCCAGGCGCGCCCACCGCCCCCCACCCCCCCGCCGTTCCACACATTTTTATTAAACAACCATTGTGTGCCAAGCTAGTTACTAGGAAACACGGTCCCCGTTCTTCAGGAACTTAGAGCCCACTGAATGACGTGGATGTTTAAAAAAAAAACCAAAAGCACAAATCTAGGTGTACTTACAGACTGTACTGTGTGCCCTGATGGGACAGTTAAAAGTGTGTGAGTTTGTATTCTTCAGTCAGGGGCCATACCCTCAGATGCCTTGAGAGTAAGGGAAACGGAACGGGTGAAGCGGCCCATAGTGGGGGGAGGGGGAGTGACCTGCTGGACTAGGCCCTCAGATTCATGATGTTTAAAGACACTGAGCTGTCTTCAGACAAAAACACACAACAGCGCCACTGAAACTGTGGGGAAGTGGGCTAGATTTGCTTTTTTTGGAAAGTTCCTTCTGAGCACAGCTCTGGGAAGCAGGCAGGGTCCAGTGGGGAGGGGCCACAAGGACCTGGGTCAGATCTGGTCACTCAAGGGAAGAGCGCAGGCTAAGGCCACGGGCACGAGGAGGAGAGAGCTGGAGTCCAGTGACTTGAACCAAGAGGGGAAGCAGATGAATGTTTCAGAGTACGTTTCGAAAGGTAAAGCCTCTGTGCATGGAAAGAGGGATCATTTGACGTGATTCTACCACTGTGCCTTACTCAGCGTCTACGTTACTGAGTCCCGGCACAGCCGGTTAACAGTGCTGAGCTAGTATTCGTGGGGCTCGCATCTCTCGTGGGCTGTTGTGAAACAAATCTAGTAAAAGTTTGAGAATAAGATAGGAAGCAATTCCTAGGGTAAACGACTGTCTAGTGGGACAGGATTCTAGAAAATGGTCTTTGTTGTAAAGAAATCAACCCTCCTAAAAAACCCAAACTAATTCTTGTAGGCTCAAATTAGGGGTGAGACCCTGTCCGTAAGGTGTGTCTTATACATGGTAACTAAGTTCAGCTAGGATTCAGCTAGGATTCAAGTCAGACCCCTAATTATCCTGAGTTGATGCTGGAGGGGGCAGCGTGAGGCTGGGACATGTGCAGTAGTCTCCCTGCTGAACTTGATACCGTCCCTCTCCAAGCAAACCCTAGTTGCCATGGCACAGATGGACCGTGTTTGCATATGTGGGGGTTTTTCTCTCCCTCTATGTGTCTGTGTATATAAGTATATATATTTTTCTTTTTTTTAACAGGTGGTAACAAACAGGGATACACAAGAAACTCTCCTGTGCATGGCCTGTGTATTTGAAGTTTCAAATAGTGAACATGGAGCACAACATCATATTTACAGGCTTGTAAAGGACTGAACATGGTTATTTATATATATAGACATCTGTATATACACACACACATACGTGCGCACACACACACACACTCTCCATTATTGAATGACTGACTGTAAACCTCACCACACAGGGGGGTGCCCTGGCCCTGAGGTCACCCTGACTTTTCTAAATCCTGTTTGAGTGAAGTCATTATTTTTTTTCATGTGTTCATACTATCATTGTAGCTGTGAAGTTCTGGTACAGTTGTAAAAAGAGAAATCTGAGTGGTTTCTATGTGTTCTTCACATCCACAGCCCACAATTCCTCGGGAAAGGTGAACCTTAAGAACCCTGGTCTCTGTCTGCAGAGACCTGTCTCTAATTGTGGTAGGAAAAAAAAAAAAAAATTGAGACAGAACATTTGCCATGGGGCATTTACAGC
Organism: Mellivora capensis; assembly: GCA_004024625.1. Lineage (NCBI taxonomy): Eukaryota > Metazoa > Chordata > Mammalia > Carnivora > Mustelidae > Mellivora > Mellivora capensis. Next base: position 278,295 of record PISX010000392.1, read on the forward strand.
CTTTATACAAATGTATTTAGTTCTGGTTTTGTTTTGTTTTTTCCAACATAAAATTCTTGTTTTAAGATACAAGTAAAATTAATCTTTAAATGTAAATTAGTACACAAAACTAAGAATCTTTAGACTTATCTTTGTAACTAATTAGGGTGGAAGTTATGAAAGAATGTAATTCACTAAATTATTTTTTAAATGAAACTTTTCTTTCTTTTTGAAGCCAAATGTTAAAATATAGCCTTAAATGCTTGGTAGAAATATTCTAATGAGACAAATTTGTACTTTTTTTTTTTTTCTCAAGGTGAAAACTAATCTCTTAATCCATTAAACTCTTGAACAGGTATTACAAAGGAAGAAAACTTCACCCCTTATCCTTAACATATATAGTATATTTAAAAAATATAAAATTGTATTGTACTAATGTGATGATTATTTAATGAAAAAAAAAAAGGATGGCTCTTTTTGCAATAAGTAGATAAATACTGAAAACCTAAACGTACAAATGTTTATAGTCTTGTGTGTGCAGTTATATTTTATATGGACAACCAAATTTTTTACCAAGATGAGTAAATGTTTGAACCACTGAAATTTAATAACAAAAATTGAAAATTGGCATGAATACTGCACTGTGAGCTGCAAAGTAGAGAAAAATCCCGTGGCTGGGAGAAATTTCACCAACCAACCAAGAAAAAGGCTCATCAGTTTTAGCATCTCTGCTCCCCAGAAAATTGCAAGCATCCTTTCTTTCCAGCCTGTGGATAAATTCTTTCTGGTGAACCAGTGTGCATAGTAACCTGCCCTAATGTGTGTGTCCGTGTGTGTGTGTGGACACATCCACACACAAACACATACAGTTATCAGACATATTTATTGAACATCTCTTAAAGTCACCGGTTTGCTAGGTGCTGATACATAACGTGTACACGTGTGTTTCAGTCTGTGTCCCTAGATCTAGGTACCTTCTCAAAGGACATCTGTTTCCTCAGCATCTCTTAATAAGTCGCAGTACTTGTTTGACTGAGGTTGGAGAGGCCCAGCCTTCTCTCTGACTTTTTATTTTTTTTTCCAACAGACTCATCTGGGAGGTTCTCCTCCCAGGAGAAGTTCAACTTTCCAACCCAGATATTCCAAAGCATTGCCCTGGCAGAGTTGGTTCGAAGTGGCCGTGTGTCTTGGGTCACTTCCGTAAATGCTTCACTGGGAAGGAGACGGGGTTATACTCCCCAGCTTCCCAGAGGAAAGTGACATTCTTCTAATCCCCAGGAATAGGTTTCACACAGTAGAACGTGAAGTAAGTTTTGTTAAGTTGTGAAACCGGTCGTGGCTTTTTCATCAAGCCGGAAAAGAAATACCTTGTTCTTTCACATCCTAGTAACTTACCCGTTTCCCTGTCCCACCACCCGCTCTGACCCTGCTTGGATATTGGTTAGAGGGTCTGGTGTGGCTGGCTTGTGGCCAACAAGCCACTGGACCAAGCCTGACCTCTCCAAGACTCATGCCACCGGTTCCTGGCAAGACTAGTGAAAAAAGTGCAAAACTTCTCCCATTTGGAACGCACACCTCTCATATAAACCAGTAGGCTGATGTCTGTCTTCCCTCTGTGAAAAAACCACCATTTATTCTCTGATTCTAAGGGGCCTTTGAAGGATTGCCCTAGGGATCTGCCCTTTCATCTGGCCTTCCGTCCAGGCACCGAAGCTTCTGCTGTAGTCATCATACTCAATGACTTCTCTTGGGCAGCCCTCCTACGAATGTTCCTTTTGCTTCTGTCTCCCACATCTTTCCTCAGTGGAAACCCCACTCTCCCAGGGCCAGGACCCTATGAAGGGGGGGTAAAGGATCTTCTATGTCCAGAGCCAGCCCAGAACTTCAGCTAGAGGAGTATCTGATTCCCATTCCCACACAGGAATGGGGCCCTTCTGTCTGCCAGGAGGCCTCTTGGGATTTACTTTTCAAAGCACAAATAGGCCCCAGAAGAGCAGCTGGAGGGTGGTTCTGCTGGCTGAGGGAAGGGCACACTCCAGCCTGCTGAGCTCATGGAGGCAGGCTGTGCCCTCCTCCCCCAGATGCCTTTGGAGCTGAGTTTGGGGCATTTGCATGAACAACCCGGAGGATAGCTTTTTGCTCTTAAAAACATTTCTAGGAGCCTTTAAAATTTTTCTTCTCGTTTTGTTCTTCTAAAACTTTCTCTAGGGCGGATATTTTCCCTGTCTTAACCACGGATCCAGTTACCCAAACCCTTGGCCATCTCTGTCTCTGCCAAGTTAGGTGCTGGGGTGGGGCTTCTGTGGCGGCACCTAATGCAAGTCTGTCTGTAGTCTTTCATCCTTTGTCACAGTCTTCTCCCTTGAGCTGGCAAGCTTCCCCAACCATAAAGAGCCCTTTCCAGGCCCCTGTCCATACAGCTTTCTTTTGGGTACCAGGTCTCCTGGCGACCCTGCATCACCAGCCTTGAGTCAGGGGCATCTCATACTTTCCTGGGGAGCATGGAGGCCCATCTCTCACAGCCAACCCAGGAGGGAGCTGAAAAATTGGACTCTGGTCTGTGGGCATTCATTTCCATCTTAGCAAGAGCTTTAAAATGACTGCCAGGACTTCTCCAGAACAGGTTCCAGAATCCCAGAAGGTCTGTTATTCTTCATTCAGGGGCTCTCAGCCTTGTCACTGTTGACAAGTTGAGAACAGTTCTTTGTCCTGCACCATGTCCCTGGCCTTCCCCATGCCCTCCCTGCTGTCACCACGACCCAGAATATCTCCAGACATCGCCACACATTCCGTGGAGCCCAGTACGACCCCCAGTGGAGAAGCCCTGCCCTAGATCCTACAGGTCACAAATACCGTATTGGAGATCTTCTTTTTCCCTTCCATCTCACCCCGAGAAAGCTGCTGTCCCAGGAGCTTTGTTTCAGGTCATGAAGAGGCAGGTAGGAAGGCTCCTCAAATGACTTTACGTCCAGGTCTCTTCCCCTTCAGGCCATCTCCCATGGCAGAGTCTGTCTTGCTATAGAGGCTTCCTTCGTTCATCGCTGGGGGTGTTGGGAACAGCAGGTCACCCCCATCCCCATGATCAGCTCGAACTTCTGTAAGGTGCATCTGCGATCTGATCTTCATTCCTCAGTTTACCAGCTTTAAAAGACATCCCAGCTGTGCTCATTATTCTCGTAAGCATCTGGGTCTCACAATCGAAGCTTTCCTCATTTCGGTAAGCTTCCTCTGGTCTTCTGCTTTCTGCCCTACACTCAGTGCTGTTTTTAGAATTTATGGAAGCCTTTGGAACACTGCATCTTTAAGGTTGGAGGAGAGAGGGACCAGTTCTGGAAGCAGGGGGTGACAGATTTTTTTTTCCTTACTGAGCTAAAAGAGAGCACAACCTACTCTCTCCTTCGTTTAGCAGATGAGAAAGTTGAGACCCAGAGGGGAGGTGACTTGCCCAGAGTCATCCAGCTGGTTAGTGACGGAATCAGGGTGCAGCTCTGGGACCTCGCCACTTAATCCTTTCCCTCTTCCAGTGAAGGTGGTTCCTCTTCGGTGCTCATGCCTCAGTGATCCCTACGAAGATATGCATAGGCTCAGTGCAGAAGACAGAGAGGGACTAAGAACCCCCGCTCAGCCAGAGCACGGCATCGACCCGATGCTGACGCTGCTTCCCCCACGGAGCCTCTGGTCTGATTGGAGCTACACGAGGCAGCCACAAGCAGATACAAAAGCTGATGAGCCTTTTCGCTTACCCTGAGGACAATTCACCTGCCACAGAATCTCGAGTCCAATTTTTACCTGCTAAGCAACCCAGCCGCCATGTCCCACACTCAGACCAGCCAAAAAGCAGCCCCTGTTCCCAGCACTTGGTGTTAAAAGTCCCCAGGTGACTTTAACCCAAGTCTTCTCTAGGTCTCGATACTGTAGTGGCTTTAGCAGTCCGTCTTTTGTACAACCTTAAGTTATTTAAACCGGCTGAGACGACAGTCAGTCTTACAAACCAGGTACATAGGATCTAAGTTCGTGTATGCTCTGTCTGGTACACTACACCTGTCCTCACGGAGGGTAGAACCGATCCCGTGTGTTGGCGTTCACACCCGTGACAGCGAGAGCATATGTCGCTTCTTTCTTTCTGTTGACGTTTCTGTGGCAAAGCCCTGCACGTGTCATTTCTGAAAAGCCTTAAATCTTTGAGACGTTGCGTGTAGGGTGTGCAGTGCCGAGGGCTGCCTCGGAACTGTGAGCCCTTTTGTAAGCTGGAAGCATTTCTCTTACTACTGTTCCTTTTTTTAGGGAGTTTTAAATTCAGAGCTGCCAAAGCGTTCCAGTAAGCAGTGCCTTAGTGATACCTAGTCGTCCCCAGCCCTCCGCGTCCATTCACCAATTGGCCCCGTATTTGAAACGGCACAGGCAAAAATTGTTCGCATTTCTCTTTTGTAAGCCCATTTTTTCTCCAGTTCTAGAGGACACTGACCTCTCGGTCTAAAATCGGAAACTGAACACGAGACGGTTTGTCGACCGCACTCTCAAATGTATATACCAAAACGGAAGGTTTTCCAACTTCGTAGTTTACTCTGAGAAGCAAATTGTACTTTTAAAGTTGCCTTTTAAATTCACGACCAAATACTTAGCTATTTATGAATCTTCTGCGCTCTAGCATGGAAGTGCCTTTGGTTTGAGATTCCAGCTTAGAAAAGTGCTGCCATATAACGATAATTTGTAGAGAGACCAAAAATATTCTGAGATCACCGTAATGCCTTTGGTTTACCAGGATGAGTAACCAACCACAGGCCTCTGTCCACAAGGGCGTGACGCGGACCCTGCCTGCCGCCACCACCGTCCCACAGTAGCAGCAGCAGGAGGGACCCCAGGAACTGTTGTGTATGTGTGTGTGTGTCCGCGACCCCGGGCGTCCTCTCCGCCCGTCACCCGGCCCTGCGTCCGCGCAAGGGTACTGCCACACAGACGACAGACTTGCGGCCGGTGGACAGATCTGTCCTTCCCCTCGTGTGCGTGTTCAGTCTCCGTGGAGGCTTTCTTTTCCATTCCGACGACAGCGCGCACTTCTCTGGTCTACGCAGTGACACCACTCTGGAAGTTGGAAGCCTCGAACCGAGATGCGAGTGCAGAACAAAAATGAGTTAGGGTCATTACAATTGAAGTGTTCTTCTTACGGCGAAAATGTTGACTCTGAGTGTTGTGTACGAATGTGCGATGAGAAACTTCCAAAGAGCACCATTCACAATTTGGCATTTTCAAAGAATGTTCCAGCCCTCAAAAGGGCAACCCTTTAGAGTCCGTGTTGGCTTTTATCAAAACCTTGTATAGATCAGGAAAACTGATAGAGGTAAGGAAGAGGCGTGGAAAGGACCAGAAGGCAAAAAACACCAGCCAAACAAAAGCCAGGAGGAGAAAAAAAAAATGTTCTTTACCCATATAAACTTCCAAATGACATCAGACATCTTTGAAAGTTAGCCTCTGAACTCTTAATGCGTATGTTCTTTTGTCTCTCCCTGGTGTCTTTAAGATTACCCTGTCTGGGCTCTGAAATTTCAGGAGTGATTTCTATCCACACGAAGTTGTGAGTATTTATAGAAATTTCTACAAGAAAAAAAAAAAAAAAACGTCAAATGATGAAAAGTAAAATGAGCTAACACAAGCGCTAGTCAGCCGCTTGAGTTCAGCCCTCCCTGTCCGTACTTGTGTCACCCCTGAAAAGAAAATCATCAAATGCTTGTTTTCCTGCTTCTCTTTTCAACTGTTACTGTGCTTTGTTGGTTTGGCAATAGTTTTCTCTCATAAACTCATTGCTTCTGTTGTGAAGAGTGAACGTTTTGTGTTTAAAATTTACTGCATTTGCAAGGATAGTTTTGCTGAAGTCATGCACCATTAACTAAGATGAAATATTGGTATTTATTGTCCTACTTCCTAAGGCTGTAGCTTGTTTTATTCTTTGTGAATTTGCTGTGAGTCGGTCATACATCACACTACATCACTTTAGTTTGTTTGAAATGGCAGTTACGTTCCCTCTGTTCCTCATTAAATGGGGTCAGATTCCAGGCAATGCCAGCCTCTCTCAGGTAGGCTCTTTTGTCTGCCTTCCATTATGAGATGGTTTTCCCTTCCCCTGTCTCTGAGAGAGGCTGACAAAATCTAGGCGTAAATCAATTGGAAACCGGTCTGTTATTTTATTACTACTACTACTATTATTATTATTTTGGATCAGTCATTTTCTGTGATTAGTTTGACTAAGTAAACTAGATATTAACTGCACTTCTTTAAAAAAAAATACATCTCCCTGTTACCTCCTTGAAAGATTCACTTCTGTAGGCCTTTGTCTATAGGCTCTAGCCTGCAGATAAGGAAAAAAAAAGAAAGAAAGAAAAAAAACAAAAACAGTACGTGCCTGAAAAACAACAAAAAAAATTTTGTAACGTTTAAAAAAAGAAACCCGAATAGCCTTTAATTCTTTAATATGCTTAAATTTTATGTAAATTGGTTTTGCCACATGTGTTTGTTCACGTTCTAAATGACTTTAATGGATTCTCACAGTCGGTGTCTTTGTGTCCCGTGTATACTATGGGCTTGTGACGTAAGCGCTTCATCTGGTCAGTGGTCGCTTCAATATTGTACTGCAGCTGGGAGGGGGCTCCAGAACGTGCCCCTGGGTGATAAGGTTCCTCTCGACAGATTGGAGAGATGGGGGTGGGGGGCAAATTCTCACACATGTTTTCTTAAACTATTTGCAGAAACTTTCAAAAAGGCATTTGGTTAAACCTCTTGGCAGTACAGTATTCTCGTATTTGTTAATGTCTGTGTTTAGGTACTGGTACCTTTTTGTTTAAAAATGTTCTAAGTGTTGGCTTTAAAGTGAATTTATCTTTAGTATGATAGTTATATGAAAATTATAGGGTTTGTGTGCAGAGAATTTTTTTATAAAGTGCTTTGTAAAAAAATAAAAATGTATTCTAGCTTTCGCGGTACATATGTGTGATAACTTTAATATCCATGACAGTTAAGTGCAATTATTTCATCACTCTAAAAATGCTATTTTTGTGTCAGTTCCTGCAGGTGTTTTCATGTCTTTGCAAAGTGACACATTTTGATGCCTTCTTGATAAAGTGGTAGACATTTTGTAGCTTTCTAGAAACTTTGTATTCATACGGTATCAATGAAAAATAAAGAAAATGAAAGTGTGGGTTACCTTTTTTATCTGCAGAAGTGTCTGTTGTTGAAAATGACATGTGATTGTGCGTTGTGAGGGAACTGTGGGGTTCATGATTTGGGTGGGTGCGGCACAGCCCTCAGTAAGAAAGCCTTTGATTCACTAGGTGTTTACCATGTGCTGGGCACTGGGCAGGTGTGTTGATACAATGTGGACATATTGTTGCCTTTCCTTCTTACCTTAGTTCCAAAGTCAGTGAGGTTATTATCCCCACCCCAGGCTCCGAAAAGATAGATCCGTCCGCAGTCATGACTGGCGAGTGGTGGAGCCTTAAATAGGTCACCCCGACGCTCAGGCCTGGACTCTCCCCTCCCCCCCAACCTCCCTCCCCTGCCTTGCACACACCCCCCCCCCCACGTAAGCGCTCCCCCGCCCCATGGGTTTACTTGAAATCTGAGGTAAAGCATGCTTCAAATCCCAGGAGTCCCTCACTGGTGGGAGTGGGAACAGAGAAGAAATAACATCCCATCTCCTTTGAAAAGAGCCATTTTCAGCATACCGCAAATCAAGAGGAATGCTGTTATCCACTGAGCTGCTCAGAGTAGAGGGAAGGGAACTATGGAACACCCTGTTGAGGCCCTAATGTGTGCCGAGCACTGTTGGAGTCACTATTTTCCCCAAACCACGTTCTCTTGAATAAAGGAGTCATTTCCTGTTTTTCAGTAAAGAAATTGAGGCCCGGGAAGCTGAGCCCTTGTCAAAGTCATGAAAGCCAGTGACAGGAATCCAGAGCTGGAAACGCCGCCTGCCCTGCGGTTCTAGCTCAACCGCTGGCTCTATGCCACCTCTTGCCCTGCCCCTCCTCCTCCAAAACAAGGTGCTTCGATACATTAAAAACATCTTTTGTTCTGCCTGTGGTTCCAGTCAGCTTAAGTTCAGCAAAGATGGAGACACATTAGGTAAATATCACTGAATAAAGGGATTTAAAGAGCAAAGGGCAGGATAAAAAAGGCCTCTAGTAAGTTGAGGGGTCAGGCAACTTTGCTGTGAACCCCTGATCACTTCTGTCTGCCTTGCTGTTGGCAGTGGACTAATCAACATAGCTACTACTTATGGAAGGCCAAATTAGCTGTGTTGTTAAGTCATCGGTGAGCAACTGATAAACTTCCGATTAAAAAAACAAAACAATGTGTAAGCCTGTGAAGCCTTAGGGGTATTGAAACTACTTTTAAAGACACTTTTGTTCTGTTTAATATCCTATATGTCAGATGTAGCTAGGTTGTTTTAACTAGCAAATTGGCTTCCAGAAACCTGACTGCCCCCCCCCCTTTTTTTTATTTAAAGTAAACATTCTCCTATTTGCTTTGGCTCCCAAGATGCTCAGACTTTTAAGTTGTGTTCTGTGCTGATAAGGAACCAACTAGAATGTAAAGGCATAGAAAGGTTGAAAACAAAGGATGAAAAATATACTGTAAAAACGAAAACTGATGTAGCTATATTCTTTTCACACTAGTATAGCTTGAAAAAATTATTACTAGAGTTCATGGGATTATTTCAAGGTGATACAAGTTTTAATCACCCAGGAAAAATAGACTCTAAACTTGTATGCACCTAATAACATAGTTCAAACTTATAAAGTGAAATTTGAAATTCCATAGTGGGAAGTTTTTGAACAACTAAACTCATTGGGTTATTTATAGATAAAGCAGACCAAACACACGCACACAAAGGTCAGACATAGGGGATTTGAACAGCATAATTTAATGTGCTGTTCTAGTATATAAAATACAAAGTAATGAATACAACAATTGGGAGCCCATACATTATTTCCAAGCACACATTGAATTTTTATGAAAACACTGCATTCAAGGCCAGGGTTTTGGAATTATAGTCTGTGGGCCAAATCTGGCCTGCTGTTTCTTTTTGCACATAAAGTTTTATTAAAACACACTTCTAGCCCCTGCTGTTTACTTGGTGTCATGGCTGCTTTCATGCTACAGTGACATAGTTGATTAGTTGTAACACCCTGTAGCTCACAAAGCCTGAAACAATGGCTACCTGGCTCTTCATAGTAAAAATGTTTTGCCAACTGACATTCTAAGCCAAAAAACCAAGGTCCTAAAAAGATGTCTTTGTTTCCCATTCCCCAGTGTGTAGGTATTCTGGCAAATGGCTCTCTCTTCCTTTGATGCCCTTTGTGGCATCATAGCATTCTTCCTCAAATATCCCAGCCTTCCCTTTTATCAATGGGTTATGGGTCTAAGAACAGGCTTAGATCCGGAAAGGATGAGTGATGGATAGTGATTTTTCATTGCAGCAGCTGACATCTCACCTAATCTTGCTATTTAATGAGCAATACAGTCAAGCAACGCCTTTGATGGCTGCCCACCTGTCTTGTCCCTATCTTGCCATGGTCCACTAATCCATTATCCATAATCATTAATTCCATATCCAAATCCATATTTCCATATTCCAAATCCATATTTCCATATTCCAAATCCATAATCATTAATCCACTAATGGTCCCAGAATCTTCTCTCCATTCAAACAAGGGAACCCAATTCTTTGTCAGTATCTCCTGCTGTCAACCTTGGCCTGCAGGCTGCCACTGAGTTTCTTAGCAATGCTTATGCCCTATTCTCTAGTGCATTTACTATTTTAGTAAAAGGACTTTTCTTGGCCTTCTGGGGCACATAGACAAGTGGCAGATGTTCTGGTCCTAATTATAACCCTGTGCCCTGTGCCCTCCACTCCCAATTGTTGCCTCTTTTAACTTTCTGAGCTCTGCCTCAGTACCAAGGCACTTCTAGCACCTCTGCATTTCCTCTACACCATTGTTCCCTCCAACCTTCAAGGAACCACCCAGCTGACCCAGGATCATCTCTAGATGTTCTTGCCAGGATATTAAATTCTGAATGGTAGAAGAGTGTGGCTTATACCAATAAACCCCTTAACCTAGCCCAGTCTCATGTCCTCAAGATTCATTTCCAGGCATGTTCTGCCAGTTTCTGCAGGGAGGAAAAGCACAGACTAGCCAAATCCTGCACTCTTGGTGGTAAGCCATTTCCTCCCACATTACAGACCAAATTTCCCCCACTGGACATGCTGAGGCTTTACTCCAGTGATTGATGAGGTGGGGCAGATCTTGAGGAGGCAAATACTTTATCTTTTGAGGCATCCATTTCAATTGAGCCCTTAACATGGTCTCCACGCAGGGTAGACTGCTGTCCCAGCAAGAGCGAGGGACTTAGTAGCCCAGAGGTTCGGAGGAATTGGGTTCAAAGCTCTCAGTGTTTCCAACCTGATGTCCCCACCCCATGTTTCAGGGTGCTGCTTCTTACTTTTAGGGCTTGACTGTAACACAGACTTGTGAAGGCTGTGAATTCAGCTTTATTTGTAATTTCTGGCTTGGTTTTCGGCAGTCTGTTGTCCAGCTGCATGAGCTAAGGATTTTTTCAAACGCTGCCAGGAAGATCTTTTACACAATGCCCTGAGTTGAGCGTGACATTTTCTTCTTTCTGTGCACTGATGGCACTTAGCAGTAATCAGCCTATTCCACAATTATAAGTTAATACCACCCTCCCATGCCAGGGCTTGCATGAGTTAGTGCTTCCCCTTCCTTGTAGGTCCAGTGCCAGTTTATTAGAGGTGCAGTCTTAGTTATTGTGGATCTGCAACATTCCAGGGGACCAAATGTCTTAATTTAGGTTGCCCCACAAGTGGATCTTGAAAAAATGACTCAAGTGCAGTTTATTTGGGAACCTTAGTAGACATTAAGATTAAATCTTAAAGATTTCACTAAATAAGATACAATGTTATGTCTGCTATGAAGATGAATATTGTACTTCAGTATGTGCTGAATAAAACGGTCTTAACATAAAACAAAAATGAGAGAACCACAAAGGAAAAAATATCCAGAGTCATCTTTTAGTAATTGATGGAACAAGCAGACAAATATCAGGGAACAGGTAGGGAAATCGAAGTCTTGATTATGTGGGTGTGCATTTACACTCCATCATCACAACACTGTCATTCATAATTTTTCAGTCACGTAGAGAATGGTATGAAAACCATGTTCTTGGCAAGTGAAGCAAGTGTCAATACATTTCAAAGGGTTGCTGCAATATACAATATTCTCTGGCCACAGGCAATTAAGTTAGAAATCAGTATAAAAAAGGATCTTTAGAAAAGCCCCACCTATTTGGGAATTATTAAACATTTCTAATTAACACATGAGAAAACTTAAGTCATGGAAATTAAGAAATTCTTGAAACTATATAATAAAGTGCCACCTAAATAATGTAGAAAGCAGAGCAGTATATGGGGGGCATGAGACCAACATGCTTAGAAACATGCACATTAGAAAAGAAGGAAGATGGGGTGCCTGGGTGGCTTAGTTGGCTAAGCGTCTGCCTTTGGCTCAGGTCATGATCCCAGGGTCCTGAGATGAAGCCCCATGTCAGGCTCTGCTTAGTGGGGAGACTGCTCTGTCCCTCTCCCTCTGCCTGCCACTCCCCCTGCTTATGTGCTCTCTCTCTGTCAAATAAATAAATAAAATATTTTTAAAAAGAAGAAAGACTAGGGGCGCCTGGGTGGCTCAGTGGGTTGAGACCTCTGCCTTCAGCTCAGGTCATGGTCCCAGGGTCCTGGGACAAGCCCCGCATCGGGCTCTCTGCTCAGCGGGGAGGCTCTCTCTGCCTGCCTCTCTGCCTACTTGTGATCTCTGTCAAATAAACAAATAAAATCTTTTTTTAAAAAAAGATGAAAAACTAATGAGCTAGGCATTCATGAAGTTAAAAAAATGGAAGGAACTAATAAATATAAGGGCAAACTAATGAAATAGAAAACAAACATGATAGAGATCAACAACATCAAAAGTTGGTTCTTCAAAAATACTAATAAAGGGGTGCCTGGGTGTTTAGTGGGTTAAGCCTCTGCCTTCAGCTCAGGTCATGATCTCAGGGTCTTGGGATCGAGCCCTTCATTGGGGGGGGGGATGTCTCTGCTCAGCAGGGAGCCTGGTTTCCCCCTCTCTGCCTACTTGTGATCTCTCTCTGTCAAATAATAAATAAAATCTTAAAAAAAAAAACTAATAAAGTCTCTAAGCCCTTAGCATGGTCAATAAGGAAAGGAGAAGGAGAGAGAACCAACCTAACAAAAAACAGTAACAACCATGAAAATAGGAACATCACTAAAGCTCTTACAGATACCAATAAAAGTGCAATGAAATATATAAAAATATAAAGCCTATGCCAATAAATGTGTAAGGATAGATAAAAGTGATGAGTTCTGGGGCGCCTGGGTGGCTCAGGGGGTTAAGCCTCTGCCTTCGGCTCAGGTCATGATCTCAGGGTCCTGAGATCGAGCCCTGCATCGGGCTCTCTGCTCGGCGGGGAGCCTGCTTCCCCCTTCTCTCTGCCTGCCTCTCTGCCTACTTGTGATCTCTCTCTCTGTCAAATAAATAAAATCTTTTTTTTTTTTAAAGTGATGAGTTCTTAGAAAACTAGAACTTATGCAAATTGCCTCACAAGAAGAAGAAATTCTGAAGAGAGCACTCTTACAACCCTTAAAGAAAATGAAATACTGGTTCCCAACAGAAAACCCAGACCTAAATAGTTTACTAAGGAGCATTATCAAACTTCAAAGAAATGAAAGCCTGCAATCTTACACAAAATACTCCAGGGCATAGAACAAAGGATAATCTCTGGTCTTAGCTTAGGTCTTCTAGAAAGCAGAGCCTGAGGCAAGGATTAAGATACTAAAACTTTATTTGGGAAATGCAAACTCAGCAGAGTAGATGAGAGGAAGTAAAGCAAGGGAAATCTTATAAGTGCAATGTGATGCATTAATGTATTACTGTCACTTCACAATGAGTTGAAACAGACATACTAGGTCATTCAACATGTGAGACTGTTTTGTGAATTTTATTGGAAAGGTTTCTGGGAAAAGCAATATCTTGAAGTAGTGAGAGAGGGAAAAGGAAGTAATTTGGCTATCAGGTAACTTCCATCTCCCAATTCTCACTGGTCATCACCCTGTAGGGATACAATTGCATGGCCCTGTGGGTGGCATCATCCACCTCCTAGGAGCTGTTCAGGAATTCAGATCCCATATCTCGTGGTTATGTTTCATTAAAGTCCAAAAGTGGAGGGGAAACCTGGCATGTGTGGGATGCCAGTCAAGGCAGGGAAAGGAGGCAGTCAAGGGTATATCTGAGAAGGTGTATAAAGCTTGATTCTACATATACTCCCCAACTGATGTTATAAACCTAGAATACCAACAAGAACAATATGAAGAAGGAAAATTTTAGGTTAATATCACTTGGGAGCATAAATTTGACAAAATATTATCAATTTTGAGTATAAAAATGTACCTAAAGCATAATGCATGATGACAAGATGGGACTCATCCCAGGAATGCAAGGTTGGCTTACCTTAGAAGGGTAAGGGGAGGGAGTCAAGATGGCAGAGAAGTAGTAGCTGAGACTATATCAGGTAGCAGGAGATCAGCTAGATAGCTTGTCAAACCATTTTGAACACCTACAAATCCAATGGGAGATCAAAGAGAGGAAGAACAGCAATTCTGGAAACAGAAAATCGGCCACTTTCTGGAAGGTAGGACCGGCGGAGAAGTGAATCGAAAGCGACGGGAGGATAGACCGCGGGGGAGGGGCCGGCTCCCGGCAAGCGGCGGAGCAACGGAGCACTAAATCGGGACTTTTAAAAGTCTGCTCCATGGAGGGACATCGCTCCAGAGGCTAAACTGGGGTGAAGCCCACGCGGGGTCAGCGTGGCCCCAGGTCCCACAGGGTCACAGAAGGATGGGGGTGTCTGAGTGTCACAGAGCTCGCAGGTATCAGAGCGGGGAAGCCGACTACAGAGACAGAGCCCAGGAGTGAGCTCTCAGCTCGGGGTTACCTTGAACCGGTCGCAGGCTGGGTGAGCTCGGAGCGCGGCCAGAGGCGAGGGAGACGGGAGTGGCCGGGGCTTTTCTCTGAGGGCGCACCGAGAAGTGGGGCCCTGAAATCTCGGCTTCTCTGGGCCAGAGACTGGGAGGCTGCCATTTTCATTCCCGTCCTCCGGAACTCTACGGAAAGTGCTCAGGGAACCAAAGCTCCTGAAAGCGAAACCGAGCGGATTACTTAGCCTGGCCCCTGGTAAGGGCGGTGCAGCTCTGCCTCGGGCAAAGACACTTGAGAATCACTACAACAGGCCCCTCCCCCAGAAGATCAACAAGAAATCCAGCCAAGACCAAGTTCACTTAACAAGGAGAGCAGTGGAACTCCAGAGGAGGAGAAAGCAAAGCGCGGAATTCATGGCTTTCTCCCCATGATTCTTTAGTCTTGCAGTTAATTCAATTTTTTCTTTAATTTTTTTTCTTTTTCTCTTTTTCTGCTAAATTTTTTTAACTGTTACCCTTTTCTTTTTTTAACATTTTTTAACTAGTTTATCTTAACAATACCTTTTCCAAAAAAATAATAATCTTTTTTGAACCTTCATTATTATAGTCATATTTTATCCTTCATAGTATTTAACTTTACTTTTTGTATTCACATAAGGGTTTTTTATTCTAAAAAATTTGGGGTACAACTTCCTCTAGTGGATCAAAAG
>PISX010000393.1:0-292274 GCA_004024625.1 Mellivora capensis
CTTGTTGATCTTTTGCTTAGATGATCTGTCCATTTTAGTGAGTGGGGTGTTAACGTCTGCTAATATTATTGTATTATTGTCAATGTGTTTCTTTGATTTTGTTTTTGATTGGCTTATATAATTGGCTGCTCCCATGTTAGGGGCATAGATATTTAAAATTGTTAGATCTTCTTGTTGGACAGACCCTTTAAGTATGATATAATGTCCTTCCTCATCTCTTATTATAGTCTTTGGTTTAAAATCTAATTTGTCTGATACAAGATTATTACCTTGGCTTTCTTTTGATGTCCATTAGAATGCTAAATGGTTTTTCACCCCCTTACTTTAAATTTGGAGATGTCAGGACGCCTGGGTGGCTCAGTTGGTTAAGCGGCTGCCTTCGGCTCAGGTCATGATCCCAGCGTCCTGGGATCGAGTCCCACATCGGGCTCCTTGCTCGGCGGGGAGCCTGCTTTTCCCTCTGCCTCTGCCTGCCACTCTATCTGCCTGTGCTCACTCTCTCTCTCTCCCTCTCTCTCTGACAAATAAATAAATAAACAAAAATTAAATTTGGAGATGTCTTTGGCTCTAAGATGAGTCTCTTGCACACAGCATATTAATGGGTTTTGTTTTTTCTTATCCATTCTGATACCTTGTGTCTTTTGATTGGGACATTTCACCCATTTACATTCAGGGTAATTTTTCAAAGATACGAATTTAGTGCCATTGTATTGCCTGTAAGGTGACTGTTAACTATATATTGTCTCTCTTCCTGTCTGGTTTATGTTGCTTTTAGGCTCTCTCTCTTTGCTTAGAGGACCCCTTTCAATATTTCCTGGAGGGCTGTTTTGGTATTTGCAAATTCTTTTAGTCTTTGTCTTGGAAGCTTTTTGTCTCTCCTTCTATTTTCAATGACAACCTAGCTGGATATAGTATTCTTGGCTGCAAATTTTTCTCACTTAGTGCTCTGAATATATCATGCCAGTACTTTCTGGCCTGCCAGATCTCTGTGGATAGGTCTGCTGCCAGTCTAGTATTTCTACAATTGTATGTCACAGACTTTTTGTCCCAAGCTTCTTTCTTAATTTTCTCTTTGTCACTGAGATTTGTAAGTTTTACTATTAGATGATGGGGTGTTGACCTTATTTTTATTGGTTTTGAGGGGAGTTCTCTGTGCCTCCTGGATTTTGATGCTTATTACCTTTGTCAAATTAGGGAAATTCTCTACTATAATTTGCTCCAATATACCTTCTGCCTCTCTCTCTCTTTCTTCTTCTTCTGGGATTCCAATTATTCTAATAGTGTTTCATGTTATGGTATCACTTTTTTCTTGAATTCTCCCCTCCTGGTCCAGTAGTTATTTGTCTCTCTTTTGCTCAGCTTCTTTATTCTCCATCATTTGGTCTTCTATATCACTAATTCTCTCTTCTGCCTCATTCATCCTAGCAATAAGAGCTTCCATTTTTTATCACATCTCATTTATAGCCTTTTTAAAATTTCAACTTGGTTAGATTTTAGTTCTTTTTATTTCTCCACAAAGGGATTCTCTAGTATCCTCTATTCTTTTTTTAAAGCCCAGCTAATATCTTTATAATCATAATTCTGAACTCTAGTTCCAACAATTTACTAATGTCTGTATTGATTAGGTCCCTGGCAATTGGTACTGCCTCTTGCTCCTTTTTATTCCTTGAGATGAATTTTTCCATTTTGTCATTTTGTCCAGAGAAGAATAGATGAATGAGGGAACACAATGCTAAGAGGATAACAATGACCCCAGAAAAATATATGCTAAACAAATTAGAAGAGACCTGCAATCAGGGGTAGGGGGGATGGAGGGAATGGGAGAAGGAGGGGAAAAAAGAAGAAAAGAATATAATCAGGCTGGTGAATAAAATAGAGCCATACACTGGATTTGGGGTATATTTTGGTCTGTTAGAAGAAACTGCCTCCCAAAATTTTAAAGAAAGAAAAATTTATATATATACAAAAATAAGGGTAAATACAATGAAGGGATGGAATATGAGTGCAAAGATGAAAATTTAAAAAAATATTTTAAAAGGAATTGATAAGATAAGACATTGGCTGAAAAAAGAAAGAAAAAAAATAAGAAAAGGGGGGCAGGGAGAATGTGATCAGGCAGGAGACTAGAATAAAGTCATATAGTAGATTTAGGGGTATATTTTGGTCTGTTAGAAGAAACTGTATCCCAAAATTTTAAAGAAAGAAAAACTTTTATATATGCAAAAAAATAAGGTTAAGTACAATGAAGGGATAGAATATGAATGTAAAAATGAAAATTTAAAAAGAAATTTAAAAAAGTATTGATAACATAAGATGTTTAAAATAGAAAAAGGGAAAAATTCAAAAAAGAAGAAAAAAGAGAAATAAAAAATTAAAGAAAATTTTAAAAATTTAACTTTGGAAGACTAAGGACCCTTGGGGAAAAAGCCATGAGTTCTATGTGTTGCTTTGCCTAGCTCTGGAGTTCTGCAGTTCTCATTGATTGGTGAACTTGGTCTTGGCTGGATGCTCTAACTGATCTTCTAGGGGAGGCACCTGTTGCAGTGATTCTCAAATGTCTTTGCCGGAGGCAGAATTGCACCACCCTTGCCAGGGGCCAGGCTAAGTAATCTGCTTGGGTTTGCTCTTGGGAGCTTTTGTTCCCTGAACACTTTCCATACATCTTTGGAGGAGGAGAATGAAAATGGCAGCCTTCCAGTCTCTGGCTTAGATGAGCCGAGAGCTCAGGGCCCTGCCCCTTAGTGCACCCTCAGAGAAAATCAGTCAATCCCTCCCATCTCTCTGGTCTCTGGCCGCACTCTGAACTACCTAGCCTGTGACTGAGCATTTCTATCTCTGGTGCATGGCCCCTTTTGGAGACTCCAAACCCAGCCAATTCCTGCAGTGCACTCCTGTGCCACTCCTCCTGGAGGAGGAAGGAGGAGTCTCCCTGGATCTGCCACTTGTGGGGTCTCTGCTCAAAGAACAGTGGCCAGACTGTGCCATGGATTATGGTTTAAGATAACCCTGAACTGAGAGCCCCCTCCTTAGCTCTGCCTCTGCAGCCAGCTTTCCTTCTCCAATACCTGAGGGCCCTGCCACACTCAGGCACCCCCAGTCTTTGTGTGACCCCATGGGTCCTGAGACTACACTGTCCCAGTGAGGATTCCACCCCCTACTTAGCCACTGGAGAGACATCCCTCAGCAGAGGAGACTTCTGAAAGTTCTAATTTTGTGCTCCACTGCTCTACTGCTTGCTGGGAGCTGGGTCCTCCCCTGTGGTCTATCTTCCTGTATATTGTCTCGGATTCACTTCTCTGCATGCCCTACCTTCCAGAAAGTGGTTGCTTTTCTGTTCCTAGAATTGCTGGTCTTCTTCTCTTCGATTTCCTGTTGAGTCTGTAGGTGTTCAGAATGGTTGATAACTATCTAGCTGAAGTCCTGGGACCTGATGATATTTAGGTCTCCTACTCCTCCACCACTTTATTCCTCTAACATCAGTTTTTGGTTTTTTTTAAGTTTTGAAAATTAGCTTTAGACATAGACTTCTCTGTATTTTTCAGCATTTTGTGCTCCTCATTTTTGTAGCAAATTCACCAAAGAAAGAAGATCCTTCTTTTAAATAAAATAAAATAAAATAAAAGGTTAAATAAAAATTACCTTACTGATCAAATTAGCCCAAATCAAATCACTGACTGCATACCCAATCTCCAAAGCAATCTCCAGATAAATAAGAGAATTACAATTTTGTATTTAATGATATTGCAGTATCTTTCTTGACATGTTAAGGCCAATCAGTTGAGAGCCTTCACGGTTATTCCAAGAGTTATGAATGCAAGTGTGACCTCAAACACCCCTTCCACTGGTAGGAGAGAGATGTGGTACTAACAGCGCTTTTGTGTTTTCACAGGTTATGGTTTCGTAGATTTTGACAGTCCTGCAGCTGCACAGAAAGCAGTAGCATCTCTCAAGGCAAATGGCGTGCAGGCACAGATGGCCAAGGTAAGGCTGGGGTTCAGATGTTTTTTCTTTTGTGATCTTCTATTTCTCCACTATTGTGAGCAGAATCAGAATTGGAGATTGCAATGATTTGGATTATATCTACTTGGTAAGGAAAATAAGAAACCTTCTAATAGCTTTGGCTTGGAAGAACCTGGCTGGTTTATTTCATTGTTTTCTGTGTATATTTCTCTGTAAATTTATTAATAAGCTCTTTTGTTTTGGCGAACTCATTAGCGCTTAAGGGCACTTGTGAAGAGCTCTGTTATGCCTGAAAAGAGTGTGTGTGTATGTGTGTCCAGGGCTTTCACGAGTAAACTGTTTGGGAGTAGTATGATTCTCAGCAAGTTGTCATTGGTAAACTGTGCTACAAAACTGTTCACTCTCATGTTGGGGAGAGATGAAGGCTGAATAATGAGGTTGTATGATTTATGCAGGAAAGTGAGTGTAACCAAAACATACATTGTCTGTATTTCTAGAATTTCACTTTGGCCTTTACAGATAGTTTTACTAGGTGATAATCTCCTTGGTATTAATAACTTCCAATACTCATTTGTTGTTATGTAGTACAAAGAGTTCGGAGCTTTCTATCTGAAGTCATTATGCATTTTTATATTCAAGAAAATAAATAAGAGCATTTTAAATAGTTTTGAATTTTGACTGCAGTGATTTACAAGAATCTACACATGTGATAAAATGGTGTGGAACTATACATGCATATCAGTATCAACTTCCTGGTTTTGATATTTTACTATAATTATGTAAGATCCAAACTTTGAGGAAACTGGGTGAAGGGTACATGTGATCTCTTTATGCTAGCTTTGCAACTTGATGTAAATGTATGATTAGTTTTGAATAAAAAGTCTAAGAAAAACGTTAATAGCATATAGATGCTTGATACATATCCTTTAAATTAATGGTCATTTTGGATTTGATCACATGCAAATATATTTTAAAATAATTTTCTGATTACTATTACTAAATTTGTCTGTCTCTGGATTCTCAAAAGTTAGGTAGAAGAGCCAACAGATCTTGAAATTCAGACCTAATGTATTTGGGCCATCTTCATGTATACTCTTACCCTTAACTATTCCCCTAAGAACTGAGTAATATAGCAACCAAGTCATCAAACCTTCAGTCATTTGGATTCTGTTATGGTTGCAAACATTCCCTGACAAACATTTTCCAATTTCAACCTGAGATAGCCAGAGGTGGGATGTTTGGTTTTCTTCATCTTCTGTGTCTTTTAGCAAGCTGATACCACTCATATCTGTTAATCTTTGGTTGTGGGTCACTTCCTACAAAGATTACTTTGGTGAACTCATTGCCCTTTATGATACGTTGGTTGTTTTTTAAGGCTATATATATTAGAATGTGAATTCTTTCAGCTATGTAATGCATTCCTCATCAAGACTGTGCCTGGAAGCTTGGAATTTGGTCATGAACTAAGAGTGATGAAGTTAATATTTGTAATTAATAAGGAGATTACCTACATGTCTTGGTTTAAAGGTCACTTGGCAAAAGAGTCAAGTTACCTGGCAACTTAAGCAGGCATTATACCCAGGAAACAAATGGTAAAATATAGTTGCTCAGTACATGCAAAATATAAAATTTGAAATTGGATTCAAAGACAACTGACAGGAAAATCATCATAAAAATGCTTATAAAAATTATTATTACAATATCTTTTATTTGTTTTATTGATGGACTAACGAGTTTTGGAAATTGTTAGGTTGTGGTAGTTTGGAAATCATGAATACAGGGTATGCAATCTCGACCATTTCAAATGTTCTGAGAAAAAAATAATATATGTGTAGTTTTACTCATTGGGTTAAAATCACTATCATCTTGCACAACAGGCAAAGAAAGTTGGCATTGATTTTAAAACTACTGAGGAGCAATTATGACTGTTTTTTCTCTGTGTCTGAGCATTCTGGTACACAAGGAATCTCTGTCCATCTCACTCTCTCATACACACACATACACACACACACACACTCACACATGTACACACGTACACCAATCACTGACCTCTCACCTAAATAGGAGGCCATCAAAGGGAATATATTTAAAGAGCTTCTAAAAACTGTTATTCATTAATGGCAGCATTTTTATCCTTAGCCCACACCCAACATACACTGCACAATGTACAATGTAAGGGGATTCCTACTGAAATGTTTACAGGCACTTATTTTATTTCTGGAGTTGCTGAAAGATTTCTACCTTACCAATTATGCTGTCTGTGGAGTAAATTCTTCTTCTTCTTTTTCTTCTCACAGTCTTTGAATCTAAAGCCCAGAGCTTTAGATCCACATCTGCGCACTAGAAAACTTTCAGCAGTAAATGGCCCTGTAATTTAACTACCCAGAAGCAAATAAATAGCCTCCCTTTGACAATGAAATGGAACAAGCTTGACCACCTGTATTAGCAGATTTCTCACTGAGCTATTGGATTTCATGGCCTTTTTTCCCCCCTTTGTCCTGGTGATAACTATAATTTATTATCATATAAACCTGCAGTCTGCAGGGTGTGTGAAACTTGCACTATATTTTTTGTCATTTAAGTATCTACTGAATCGCCTCCTGCATCCTTGTTCTTATCAATATCCTACGATGTAGGTTGTGGTGCTACATTTTAAAGACTCCAGGATTTTAAAGTAAAAATGCAACAAATAATCTGGGTTCCCAATAGCAACCTGGAATGAACATGAAGCTCTCCAAGGGAATCACTCTAGCTAACTTATTCCAATGTGTGCATATGAAAAATTCAACTGATTTGTCAACTAAGAAGAATCAAGCAATAAATCATCCAGTAAGTGGTAATTGATTAATAATGTATAACCATTAACACAGACTAACATTTTCTGTATACTTGCTGTTCTGTCGAAAAGAGTTTTTAGGGATCAAAGGAAATGTTTCTTTGAGGAGAGCAGATTTAGAATATTTTAGTAATACATAGTGGTTAAGAGTGTAGGTTTGTAGAGAGAGAAACTTGGCCTTGAATTTTGGCTCTGATACCACCTGGATGTGTGGCCTTGGCTAAGTTATTTAAATATCTCTTAAACTCTCTAATAATAATACTCAGGTTATGGAACTAAGGACATCTGTCAGAATTAATTTAAAAAAATACATAAAGAATTTAGGATGGTGCTTAGTTATACCAAGAATTCAATAAATGTTAATTATTCAATGAATGTTGTTATTCATTAAATTCAAAGTTGTTAACTGAAACTTCTATAAATTCTAACACTTGCTTTAAGTGGTATGTCATTACAAAACAGTCTCTTGAGAAATATAATAAATAACATCAACAAACATTTTTATTACATGTGTCAGGCACTGTGCTAGGTGTTGGAGAATCAAGTTGAATAAAACCTCTCTTTATGTTTGGTCTATCTCTGGGATTGCTACTGGATTGCTCTGGATTAAGAATATTGGCTGTTATGGTTCTTGCCAACCTCAAAGTATTGAGAAGAAAATCATTGACTGAGGAATGAGTCTCTGTAAGCGTAAAAAGAAAAGAGCTGAAGAAAAACCAGCTAAGAATAGCTTTACCTTGTAGGTGTTTATTTTCTTATCAATAAGAAGGTCGTAGATAGGCAGCGAAGGGCAAATGCTTTGGTACACCCTCCAGGATCAAGCCTTCTCTGCCATTCATTATGGGTGGCTTTCATCTGTACATTTATGTTGTTTCTAAAGCCTATATAGAATATCCCCATCTTAGCCAGGAAAAACAAAAGGACAAAGGAATCTGAAGCTGAAGCTGAAGCTGAAGGATCATTCTGGCTGATTCTGTCCTTTTAAAAGGCATTCCAAAGAGGTGCCTGAATGGCTCAGTCGGTTAGGCATCTGTCTTCTGCTTAGGTCATGATCTCAGGGTCCTGGGATCGAGTCCCGCATAGGGCTCTCTGCACATTGAGGAGTCTGCTTCTCCCTCTCTCTCTACTGTTCCCCCTGCTTCTGCTCTCTTGCTCTTTCTGTTAAATAAATAAATAAACTTTTGAAAAATAAAAAAAAATAATAAAATAAAAGCTTTCCCAGAATATTAACTTAGGCCCAACTATTTATATCATAGTGGTCCAAACTGAGTCATATGGTTGCCCCCTTAGCTGCAAAAGAGTCTGGGATTATGCATAATTTAGCTTCCTCACCTCTAGTAGAGAAAATTATGAATAGTTCATCATTTTGGCTGTCCAACATCCATTACACCATTCTTCCCATTTATACATTTTGGATGGCATGGTTTATTCCTTCCCTAAAAGAGCCTACCTCAGAGCCTTATCCTATAATCACATCTGGTGATGTCATCATCCCTAACAGGCTCAGACATGGCTGCTCCTCATGGCTTAACACTCATTAGCTTAAAAGATGAGTTATCTGTCCCAACTCCCACAGTAAAGAACAGCAGAGAAAAAGATGCGATACGTGAAACTAAAGGAAAACCACCATTCAGGGACAGAGAGGGTGGGAAATAAGCAGAAGTAACCAGTTGCTAGCACACACCAAATTCTGGGGGCAGAAATAGAATTCTAGCTTTGTCCATGCAGTATGTTCACTGATTAGCCAGTCATATAATCCCTGTCAGCCTTATAGAGAGGGCTTTCTTGCCCATTTTTTCCCCATGGCCACACTGAGTCCTCCCTGAAAGGCTATATAGCTTTAGAAACTGAGTTTTCCTGAACTGAAATTTGGAGGCTCTGGAATGGCTCTACATATTTTGTGTTAGCAATTATTACCAGTCAAGCCCTGAGCTATTTCAAGTTTAGCAGGCCTCTTTCTTACTTTCTGTCTGTCAATTCCAAACACAAGTAAACAGAGTACATCTCTTTCTAGATGAAAAGTCCACAGGGAAGGAGCCACTACCTCCTCAGGGCCCTTACAAAAAGCTTTTTCAGGTCTACTATTAGGAATGCTATTCCAATCACCAAAGGTGATTCACCTCACTGTGGGATATGTAGAATAAATTTAAGTTAAGCAATTGCAAAAGAGACCAAGTGTCTAACAGAATGTCAAGCACATCAGGGATAGTATAAAAATCCCATGTCGACTATGGCAGAGAACCATATTGGCACCAGAGAAAAGGATTTCTCTTCCATAGATTAATAACCTGAGTAGCAGTTCTCTTCTAGGGAAAAAAAAAATTAAAATGAGTGGTTTTTTTTTCACTCAAGATCAGAAGAGATAAAAAATGAAAAATCAATGAATATATGAAAATAAATTCTGTAAATTCTAATATGTATATGCATAAACTTAATTTAAAAATGCATTACCCCAGGGGTGCCTGGGTGGCTCAGTGGATTAAAGCCTCTGCATTCGGCTCAGGTCATGATCCCAGGGTCCTGGGATCGAGACCCACATCAGGTTCTCTGCTCAGCAGGTAGCCTGTTTCCCCCCCACTGCCTGCCTACTGTGATCTCCGTCTGCCAAATAAATAAATACAATCTTTAAAAAAATACATTACCCCAGGGACACCTGCGTGGCTCAGTCAGTTATGAGTCTGCCTTCGGCTCAGGTCATGATCCCAGGGTCTTGGGATCCAGTCCCACATCGGGCTCCCTGCTCAGCAGGAAGTCTGCTTCTTCCTCTGCCTGCTGTTCCCCCTGCTTGTGCTCACTTCCTCTCTGTCTCTCTCAGTCTAATAAATACAATCTTAAAAAAAAGAAAACAAAACCAGAAACTTAAAAAAAAAAAATTACCCCAGTGGTTAGTACATAACCCTAATAGTTATAGTCTAGTAGAAGAATTTTAGTTAATGAATGAAGGCCTACTTTATAGAATATTCTAGAAAAATTTTACATTTAACCACTAGCCTTATGATGTGGGTTGTTATCAACCAAAGCAACTCTTCTGAATGCACAGACACATGCTGGACTTCATCAGCCAGACTCCTGTCATCTAAGGCCCTATTAATAGTCTCTGCTTTTACCATCCCTAGGTTTATGAGAGCAAGTTATTTGATGTCCATGGGTCACTGTAGTGGAGTTAGGTCTTGTTTGTTCAGCCAAACAAGGAAGCTTCTCAGAGGCTCTTGTGTGGGAAGGAGAGAAGCATCGTTCAAAGGCAAATTCAGTAGGCAATAGAGGTAATCCTGCCTCCCGAGACTGGGTGGGAAACTCAATCAATATTTAATATAATGACGGGCAAATTCTGTCTGGGGATGCTAATATCCTAAAAATAATGTCCAAGTGTTTTTGTTTTGTTTTGTTTTCAACAAAATCAAAGGATCAGAGAAGCCTATATACTATCTTTTGTCCATATCCCAAAATGTGTCTTAGAGGGAATAAGGAATATAGCCTAACATTTAGGTAGAAATCTCTTTCATTCTCTTAGTTTTTCAATATATTTCTGTTGAACACCTTCTATGTACAAGATTGCTCTACATGCTAAAGATATAGCATTGAACTAGTTTTATGAAGATTACATTCTTCTGGTGGAAGGCAGAAAATAAACAAAAGAAATACAATACGTTAGTAAGAAGTGGCTCTAAGACAATTAAGAGGTTATGGATACTAAATATATAGGAGATGAGGATGGTGGTTGAAGGTTGGGCTGAGATGCATTTTAGATAGAGTGGTCAGGGAGAGTCTCTCTGATGAGGTAATATTTGAACAGAGATCAAAAAGAAATGAGGAGAGCAAATTACAGTATTATCTCATAATAAGAGATTGTTATGAAAAATTTTTCTATAATAATTCAAAATAGAGCAGACTTCTCAGTGAGCCAACATGTCTGTGCTTTGTTATCATCTCTATCCCACACCTTCTTAATAATGGAAGAGATGAATACACCACCACAATCACTTCTTCCTTTATTTTTTGTGGGAGTTCTCTGGTTTCAACCTATCAAAATGGTGCATTTCTCAGAATATATGTTTTCATATGAACCAAATTCTAATTTAGTCAGTAAATATTTTCTTCCAGTAGTTAACTTCTTCAAATTGTGTTGTTCTGTCGTACTGGTGGATATAAAGAGCTCATCTTTATATCATGTAAAGAGATGATCTCCTTACATCCATGACAAGATACCCTATACCACTGTCATGAAATGTTCTTTAAATAACTGTAATTCTAAAGAGTGGCAGTCCAATGTTGGTTTGAGCACAGTTCATTACTTTTGGATGACTGATGCCATGTAATGAAAACCTTGCTCTGTGTCATTTCCTAAAATGAATCTTTGTGTCACATGCTCTTGTGAAAGACATTTCCAATAGAAGAACATCTCTCACAAACACCACATATTATTTTTCCTCATGATGGAGATTTTTGAAGTTGTCAGTAAAAGAAAAACTAGTGGTTGGTCTTTCACAGGTCTGTAAAATATTTGTGAGTGCCTGCTTGGTTGGCTATGGCAACTTACCTCATTTTTTTCCCTTTTTTTATCCTAATGCTGAATGCAGGGATACAAAATCCAATATTTAAATTGTCAGGGTTGATCTTAATCCTATTTGTTAATTATTTGAAGTTTTTGAAGCAGAATCCTCTGACGTTAAATATTTGTATTAGCTTCTACAAAATGATTTACATAATCAGGTTGTGGGTGCTACCCTGTGCATTTGCAAGGATTACACTATATTCTCTCTGGTGAAATGGTGGGTATGTGCTCTAATTGAATTTCCTGCCTGCCTTCCTAACATTTGACAAAAACACAAAATCAATGATAAAATTTGCCTTAAATTGTGTTGTAAATCGAGATCTCTATCAGGTGTTCAGATACTTTTTTACTGCAGGATGTCTGTGGACTACAAGTTCTCTTCAATTTGCAAGAAATATCAACTCTTTCATCCTACCTCTCTGAACAGAATGTGACCACATCTCAATCAATGGCTCATTTCTTGATATACTGTTAAGAAGTAATACTGAACAGTCTCCATTCTTGGCTTTAATCCTGTGTTCTTAAAATTGGAAGGAAAAGATCCTGTCTCCAGTCACCATTGTGGAGGACTGAAGGGACCTAATTAAAAGCATCACTTTGTCCCATGTAGATTCTGATTCCATTGAAAAAACTAAAGAACATCAAGTTGAAACAACAAAACAAAACAAAACTATTGATTCAATTACTGGTAGTCCTGTATTAGGAAATGTGGCTTAGGTTTATGAGAAAGTGAGTCTTTAAATATTGAATGCCAAATTTAGTTTAGCCATCCAGTCACAGCAAGTGCCAGAGAAGTATGGGCCTCCCGTAAAAGGAATAAAGGTGTGTTGTATCACTAGACCTAGAAGAAGATAGTGAATGTGTTGTCTGCTGGATCTCAAGGAGAAGGGAGGGAGCAAATGAGTCACCCTTACTGAGTTCTTGCTTTCAAGCTCACCAGTCAGGTAAGTCATTACTCCTCCCATCTGGGAATATTACGTAAGTGAGCAAATAAGAAAAGGGCCAGGAGTATCATACCATTATCCTTCCATATGAAAGTACTGTGAGAAGGGATGGAAGCTTCTCTGGCTGGCTGACTCTAAATGCTTTTTGTATCTTGTTTTGAAGTGTACCTTAAAAAAATTATTCAATGAATTATAACATTAGAATTATATGTTATATATTTATTCTTAGTAGTTTAACATCCTAGCATGGAGAAATCTGCTGAGTATTGAGGCATGTGATCTACCTTGTTTCTACATTTCCCACTGGTATGCTGTGGAAATTTTGTCAAGTCCCTTAACTGTATCTGTTGTAAAAGAGGCAAGGAAACAGACAACAGGATATACGGGGCAAAGGAAATTACATTTCTTTTTCTTTTAATTGAAGTATAGTTGACATAAAATGCTGTACTAGCTTCAGGTATACAGTATAGTGATTGAGCAACTCTCTCTCTCTCTCTCTCTCTCTCTCTCTCTTTTTTTTTTTTTGGACAACTCTTTATGTTATGCTGTGCTCACCACATGTGTAGCTATCCTCTATCACCATACGACATTATTACAATACCATTGACTGTATTCTCCACACTGTCCCTTTCATCCCCATGGCTTATTCTTCCCATAACTGGAAACCTTTACCTCCCACTGCCCTTCACCCGTTTTGCCCATCCCTCTAGCCCCATCCCGTCTGGCAATCATCAGTTTGTTCTCTGTTTTCTTGGGTCCACTGTTTTGTTTGTTTGTCTGATTTTATCTATAAGTGAAATCATATAGTATTTGTCTTTCTCTGCCCAATTTATTGCACTTAGAATAGTACACTCTACCTGCTTTATGCTAGTAAACAAGTGTTTATAGTTATTATATCACTTAATCCTTACTAGGATCCTACGAGGTAGATATTATTATCCCCATTTTACAGATGAAGAAACAAAGGATGACCTAGTTTCACAATGGTAGTCAATGGTGATGCTAGCTTTGAACCCAAGCCAATTGGGTTCCAAAGCCTTGTTCTATGAAAGAAAAATGTAAAACTACCAGTGCTTCTCTTTAGTCTCTTTACTGGTGATTGGATATTTGATTTCCTTTTTGTACCCAGCTTTATTGAGGTGTAATTGACATAGAGCATTGTGTCAGTTTAAGGTATACAGTGGGATGGCTTGATATGCTTAATATATTGCAAAATGATTATCGCAGTAGGATTAGTTAACACCACAATCACCTCACATAATTACCACTTCTTTTTTTGTAGTGAGAACATTTAAGATCTACCTTCTGAGAAATTTTAAAGTATATAATGCAATATTATATTAAGTATAGTCACCATGTTCTACATTAGATTCCCAGAACTTACTCATCTTATATAACTGGTATTTTGTATCCTTGACCAACATTTCCTCATTTTCCTTAGCCTCTAGCCCCTGGCAACCATTATACTGTCTTTCTGTGAATTCAGCTTTTTAAAATTCCACATATAAATGATATCACAGTGTTTGTCTTTCTCCATCTGACTTATTTTACCTAGCAGGTTCTATCCATGTTGCCACAAATGGCAGGATTTCCTTTCTCTCACAGCTGAAGAATATTCCATTGTATATATAAACCATATCTTCTTCATCCATTCATTCATACATGGACATTTAGGTTGTTTTTATACCTTGGGTATTGTGACTAATGCTGCAATTAACATGGAGGGAAGATATCTTTTTGCCATTCTGTCTTCATTTCCTTTGGTTGTATATCCAGAAGTGGGATTTCAGGATCATAGTCCTATTTTCTTAATATTTTGAGGAACTTCTATGCTGCTTTCCATAGTGGTACACCAATTTACATTCCCACCAACAGTGCACAAGAACTCTCTTTTCTCCATATCCTTACCAACACTTATCTCTTGTCTTTTTCATGATAGCCATTTTAACATCGGAGGTAGTATTTCACGGAGGTTTTGATTTATGTTTTCCTAATAATTAGTGATGTCAAGTATCTTTTCATGTACCTGTTGGCTATTTTAATGTTCTCATTGGAAAAACATGTTTATTCAGTTCTTATACCTATTTTTTAAATTATTTTTTAAAATTTCTTTTGCTACTGAATTACAGGAGGTGCTTATATATTTTAGATATTAACCCCTTTGTAGATAGATGACATTTGCAACCCATCTATCCCATTCTATTGACTGTCTTTTCATTTTGTTGTTTCTTTTGTGATGTGGAAGCTATTTCAGTTTGATGCAGTCCCGCCTATTTCTTTTTGCTTTTGTTCCTAGTGCTTTTGGTGTCATATTAAAAAAATTGTTGCCAAGACCACAGCCAAGGAGATTTTCCTTATATTTTCTTCTAGGAGTTTTATGGTTTCTAGATTTATGTTTAAGTCTTTAATCCATTTAAGTTAATTTTTGTGAGTCATTTAATATAAGGAGTCCAATATCATTCTTCTGGATGTAATTACCCAATATTCCCAACACCATTCATTGAAGAGATGATATTTTCTCCAATGAGTATTTTTGGCTCCTTGTTAAAGATTATCAGACTGTAAATGCTAGGGTTTATTTGTGGGCTCTAGATTCTATTTCACTGGTTTGTGCATGTATTTTGATGCCATTACTACACTATTTGATTACCATCGCTTTGTAATATTGTTAAAATCAGAAAATGTGATTTCTACAGATTTGTTTTTCTTTCTCAGAAGATTATTTTGACTATTCATGTCTTATCTGGTTCCATATGATTCTTGGATTTTTTTTCTATTTTTGCAAAAATTACCATTGAAATTTTGATGGGGATTGCATTGAATTTATTGGTGGCTTTGGGCAGTATGGATATTTTAACAACATTAATTATGTCAGTTTGTGAACATGGGAAACCTTTTTATTTATTTGTGTTTTCTTCAGTTTCTTTCATCAAAGTTGTAGATTTTAGTGTCCATAGATCATTCATCTTTCAGGTTAAATTTATTACTAAGTATTTTATTCCTTTTGATGCTATCCTGAATGAGATTGTTTCCTTTATTTTTTTTTCAGGAAATTCATTGTTAGTGTATAGAAAATCTAATTTCTGTATGTTGATTTTGTATCCTACAACTTTACTGAAATTGTTTATTAGTTTAAATAGTTTTTCAGTGGAATCTTTAGGATTGGCTGTATAGAAGACCAGTTTGTCTGTAAACAGATGGTTTTACTTATTTCTTTTCCACTTTGTGACTTTTATTTCTTTTTCTTGCCTAATTACAGTATTATTATGCAGTATTATTATACATAAATTCCAGTATTATATTGAATAAAGGCTGTAAGAATTGGCATCCTTTTCTTGTTCCTGATCTTAGAGGAAAAGTTTTCAGCATTTCACCATTGAGTATGATATTAAAATGAGCTTTATTTTATGGCCTTCTTTATGTTAAGGTATATTCCTTCTATATCCATGTTGTTTAGAGTACATATTATGAAACGATGTTGTATTTTGCCAAATGCTTTCTCTGCATCTGTTGAGAGATTATGTGATTTTTATCTTTTGTTCTATGAATGTGGTGTATCACATTTACTGATTGTGTGTGTTGAACAATTCTTACATATCAGAGATAAGTTCCACTTGATTATGATGTAAGATTCTTTTAATGTTCTCTTCAGTTTGATTTGCTAATATTTTATTGAGAATCTTTGCATCCATATTTATCAGGGTTATTGGCCAATAGTTTTTCTTCTTATAGAATTCTTATTGCGCTTCATTCATATCAGGGTAATTCTGCCTTAGCAAAATCAGTTCAGGAGTGTCCCCTCCTCTTCAAATTTTTGGAAGAGTTGAAAAGGATTGGTATTCTTCTTTAAATGTTTGATAGAATTCACTAGGGGAATCATATGGCCCTGGGCTTTTCCATGCTGTGAGGTATTTGACTGCTGATTCAGTTTCCTTACTTGCTATTGGTAAGTAAGGATTACCAATATATATATTGGTGTGATATATATATATATATATATACACACATATATGTATATGTATATATATATATTCAATCTTGTCAGGTTGGTTGTTTCTAGGAATTTATCTACTTATTCCAGGTTATCCAGTTTATTGGCATATAATTGTTCATAGTAGTATCTTATGATCTTTTGTGTTTCTGTGATATCAAGTATGATGTGCCCTCTTTCATTTCTGATTTTAGTTATTTGAGTCTTCTCTTTTTTTCTTAGTCTAGCTAAAGGTTTGTCAAGTTTGTTTATATTTTCAAAAAAGTTAGTTCACAGTATTGTTGATATTTTCTATTGTACTTCTGATTTCTTTTTCATCTATCTGCTCTGTTCTTTTTATTTCCTTACTTGTATTGTCTCTGGGCTAATTTTATTCTACCTTTTTTAGTTCCCTGAGGTGTAAAATTAGGTTGTTTATTTGGGATTTTTTTTCCCCCTAACACACTCATTTATCACTTTAAACTTGTCTCTTAGAACTGCTTTTGCTGCATCCAGTAAGTTTTGGTATGCTTTTTAATTTTCACACATTTGTGAATTTTCCAGTTTTCCTCCTGTTACTGATTTTTGTTTTCATAATATTGTGGTTGGAAAAGGTACTTGACATGATTTTAGTCTTCTTAAATTTGCTTCTATGTATTTTGTGATGTGTCATATGATCTATCCTGGAGAATGTTCTGTGTGTGCTTGAGAACAATTATGTATACTGCTGCTGTTGGATAGAATATTCTGTATATGTCTGTTAGGTCCATTTGACCTAAGGTATAGTTTAAATCCAAAGTTTCTTTATTGATTTTCTGTCCAGATGATCTATCCATTGTTGAAAGTAGGACAGTGAAGTACTCTACTATTACTGTATTGTATCTACTCTCCTTTCAGGTCTGTTAGTATTTGCTTAATATATTTAGGTGCTCCAACTTGACTATCTATTCATACTTGTTATATCTTCTTGATGAATTGATGCCTTTAGCATTATACAGTGACCTTATTTGTCTCTTGTTACCATTTTGATTTAAACTTTATTTTGTCTTATAGCTCTCCCTGCTCACTTTTTATTTCCACTTCCAATGAAAATCTTTTTTCACCATTTCGTTTTGAGCTTATGTGTGTCCTTAAAACTGAAGTGAATCTTTTATTGGCAGCAAATAGCTGGATCTTGATTTTAATCCAGTCAGCCATGCTAAGCCTTTTGTTTGGAGAATTTAATCCATTTACATTTAGAGTAGTCATTGATAGTTAAAGACCTTCTGAAGTCATCTTAAATGTTTCCTGGATGTTGTGTGGTTCCCATGTTCCTTTCTTCCTTTCTTGCTGCCTTTCTTTGTGAGTTGATGATTGTCTTTATTGGTACACTTTAATTCCCTTCTTTTTATATTTTATGTTTCTACTATAGGTCTTTGTTTTGTGGTTATCATGAAGCTTACATAAAACATCTTAGAGATAAGATATTTATTTTATGCTGATAACAACTTAACTTTGACTACATACAAAAACTCTTTACTTCCCTCCTTTTATGTTTTTGATGTCACAATTTACCTGTGTTAATAGTATGTGTTCACTAAAAAGTTATTATATTTGTATCACGATTATTTTAAATTATTTTGTTCTTTAAACTTTATACTAGAGTTAAGTAGTTAACACACCACCATATTACAATATTAGAGTATTCTGAATTTGACTGTATACTTCCTTTTATCAGTGTCTTCTATATTTTCATATGCTCTTATGTTACTAATTAGTGTCCTTTCATTTCATCTTGAATAACTTTTTTTAGCATTCTTGTAAGTCAGGTTTAGTGGTGATGAACTGGCTCAGCCTTATGGTGTCTGGGAATGATTTTATATCTTCCTAATTTCTGAAAGAAAATTTTATCAGTAAAAGTATTCTTGGTTAACCTGTTTTCTTTTCTTTGTTTTTGTTTTTTGTCCCTGTTCCCTTCGTCCCATCGCTAGCACTTTAAATATATTATCTCACTTTCTCTGGCCCTGTAAGATTTCTGCTGAGAAAACCACTGATAATCTTGTGGAGATTCCTCTATAAGTCACAAGCTTCTTTTTTCTTCCTGTTTTAAGATTCTCTTTATCTTTGATTTTTGACAGTTTATTATAGTGTTAGAAAAGATCACTTTTTAAAAAAAATATTTATTTATTTACTTGATAGAGAGAGAGAGCATGAGCAGGGGGAGAAGCAGAGGGAGAGAGAGAATATCAAGCACTCCATGCTGAGCATGGAGCTTGATGCTAGGCTCAATATCATGACCCTAAGATCATGACCTGAGCTGAAATCAAGAGTCGGACACTTAACTGATTGAGTCATCCAGGCGCCCCAGAGATCACTTTAAATTACATTTATTTGGGGACCTATGAGCTTTGTGAACTTGCATATCCAAATCTCTCCTCAGATTTGGGAAGGTCTTGGTCAAAATTTCCTTAAATAGGCTCTCTGCCCCCTTTCTTCCTCTCTTCTCCTTCTGGAACTCCAATTTGCATATTATTTATTTGATGGTCTCTTATTGTTCATCCATGCTCCTTCGCATTCATACATAAGTACATACATACATTAATTTAATTTATTTATATTTTTGTTGTTCTCTTTTGACTGGATAATTTCAAAGGTCCCATCTTCTACTTTATACATTCTTTCTTCTACTTAACCCATCCTGCTCTTGATATTCTCTATTGCATTTTTCATTTCATTCCTTACATTTTTCATGTCCAGAATTTGTTTTGTGTTAATGATTTCCTATCTCTTTGTTAAACTTCTCATTTTGTTCATGTATTGTTTTCCTAATTTTGTTGAATTGTCTTTCTGTGTTTTGTTTCAGCTCATTGACCTTCTTTAAAACAACTATTTTGAATTACCAGGTAAATTGCAGATCTTCATATCTTTGGGGTTGAATACTGGAAGGCTATTGCAATCCTTTTGTGGTATCATGTTTCCTTTATTTTCATGTTGCTTAAGCTTGAAGTAGAGGTCATCTCCTCTAGTCTTTACTGACTAACTTGAGGAAGGAAATACCTTTCATTAGCCCCACTAAGGATTCTGAAGGTTTCTTAGGCTTTCTCCAAATATGCCTGCTCTATGCTTCTTGCTCCCTCTTGTGGTAGAATTCTTAAACTTCTATGGCCTCTTTGGATCCTACAACTGCACCAAATTAGGTGCTGACAACCTCTCTTTTGCTTTCTCAAAGGTGAAGGTAAAACTCAAGTTTATGGTATCTTCCTGGCCCACAGATTTGGGTTGGCTTTCTGTGTGTGCTCACTAGCTGTCTATCTAAATTCACTCTCACCACCCTGTGTGGGGTGTGTCTGTGTGAATGAGGTGCTCAGAGTGCTAGGGCATACGACTTGTGGGATAGTTGAGGGGCTAACAGGTGAGGCATTCCCAGTACCTTGTGGCTTATTTCTTGTTTGAGTCCACAGTGTAGTTTGTAGGACCTGTGTCCTTTTAATACCCTTTGAAAATCAGACCTGCCGCTCTCCCAGCCTCATCTCACACTCAAGTGATGCAGCCATGACTTGATATTCTAACAGATTCAAACTCTTTCTCATGCCTTCTCCAGTATATCCAAAACACACACACACAACTTTATTTATTTATTTATTTATTTGTTCATTTATTGCTTCAGTGGTATGCTAGAAATTTTCCCCTGGCAAACTGGACTTCCACTAATATTCTCTCATCTATTGGTGATTATCTAAGACAGTGTTCTTCAGGGCCTACCAGACCACAGTGGAGGGGGCTGGAGCTAGTTCACAAGCCACTGAAGTGTTCAAAGCTGGGACCAAGATCTGTATGCATGGGTGTGTGACACTGTCAATGGCCCTTGGTATATGGTACTATACCCCACAGATCCCACAAAGGCACTTCTATCCATGGATGGATGCCAAATTATTGTTGTTGAGGCTCTATGGGTGAGAGGCATCATATTGGGCCATGTTGTGATATCACTCCCTGATTTCAAAAATGAAAATAGCAGATTGACAAAATCATTAATACAGTGGGTTTCAGAATCTGTTAGAGTTCCTGATTTACATAGTAGGAACTTAATAAATCTTTTTTGGATGAATGAATGAATGACGAGTAGAGGTTATTGTAACAATTCAACCCTGATAAAGCATTGTGACTGTAAACTAACTTTGGCTGAGGGATTTTTCTTTAACTCGCTCCTGACCAGTTATCTGGGAGGGCATAACACCTGAGCCCACCAAAAATGGCTCAAGGTAATCATTCCACCTATTGATGGGAGTGGTGGTCCTGGTGGCATTGGCAGTGGTACAAGATGGACATCTTTGTTTCTTAAGGAGACATACATCAGGGATTTGAAAATGAAGATTAATAACTCCTACATTTTAGAAGCCTCAAATAAACTGAATATACATTTTATATGCATATTTATGTCCATATACATCCACAAAGTACATACATTTTTAAAGGATGCTTAGTTATCACAAGTAGCCATGATCTTTCAGTGCAATTACTCCATAAATACAAAAATGTTTCATAGCTCCACAGCATGCATGTCTTTTGTTTGAAAGTGGAGCCTAAGGTTAAACAATAATAACATTGAATGGTAGGCCTTTGTGATCTCTGGTTTTCTGTGCATCCTGTATTTATTACATTATGATTCGTATCACTTAAACACTTACGGGAGCTATTCACAAATGCGTTACACTAGAGGAAAAAAAAAAGAACTTTGAGTGCTGTGAATAAGTTAAGCATCATATTCGGCTCGATTGTCTTTTCTTACCACCTCCTGGACACACATTTTACCCACTACCTGAATTATTCAACCACGTCATGAAACTCCGAGTCTCATGGCCAAATCACTGGGAGTTGACATCCCAACCTATGTAAGCAAATCTACCCCTTATCCATATTAAAAAAATAATCCAAACAAAAAGAATATTGAACTTCAGAAAAATTGTTAAATTCCAAACAAATTTGGACTTCCTTTTCCTATTGAAATTCTTTTTTTTTTTTTTTTGATGTCTCTGAAAAAGGGACTTAGGCAATTTTGCACATTTTAATAAAGGAAATAAACTTTTAGATGAAGCTGTACTAAAGACTCATTTTCTTATATTGGTGAATAACTTTTAGCCTTTTTTCTTGCACTGATGAATGTTTTAAACTTTTAGGATCTATTTGGGAATTATATTCACATGTCAAACATGAACTGTTTTTCCTGGTGTTCACATTTATGATAATTGAACAGAACTGCTTGATAAGCCCAATGCAAAGTAAAATTTAGATTAAGTTATTTTCTAATTCAAAGGTAAATTGTGGTAGACATTGCTGAAATCATTATCACTCAAAACTTAATTTACATTCCATGAGGAGACTGGTATGTTGTTGTGGATAAAAACAAACACATACATATCCCCCGGGATGTGGCTTCAAAAGCAACCCTAATCAGATGTTTATACAGCAAATATTGCCACTTTTTAAGGATACAATATCAAATAAAGTAAGAGTTTATTCTCTTAGAGAAGACTTTCGATTGGATATAACACACAAATATCTCCATGTATTCTAAACTCCCAGAAAATAAAGTACTGATTGACTGGTTGCAACCTCCTGGATGACTTTAAAGGGTTTGAGACTTCAGTGGGGGACGTCACTGTGGATGTGATGGAAACAGCGAGAGAAGTAGAATTAGAAGTGAAAGCTGAAGAGGGGACTGAATTGCTGCAATCTCATGATAAAACTCCAAGGGATGAAGAGTTGTTTTTATGGATAAGCAAAGAAAGTGGTGCCTTGAAATGACAACCAAAGATTTCGAATAACACATAAAGTTAATTGATAAAGCTGTGACAGGGTTCAAGAGGATTACCTCTAATTTTGAAAGACGTTTTGCTGTGGGTGAAATGTTATCAAACAGCATCGCATGGTACAGAGAAACTGCTCATGAAAGGAGAAGTCAAATGAGGTGGCAAACTTTTTTTTTGTTTTATTTTAAGAAATTGCCACAGCCACCCTCACCTTTAGCAACCGTCATCCTGATCAGTCCGCATACATCAAATGGAGGCAAGACCCTCCACCAGTGAAAGATTACGACTTGCTGAAAGTTCAGATGATGGTTACTTTTAAAAAACATTTATTTATTTATTTGTTTGTTTGAGAAAGAGAGAATGGTTGGGGATGGGAGAGAGGGTGAGAGAGAATTCAGAAGCAGACTGCCTGCTGAGGGTGGAGTCAGCCGTGGAGCTCAATTTCAGGGCCCAATCCCAGGACCCTGAGGTGATGACTTCAGCAGAAATCCAGAGTTGGCCGCTTAAACCGACTGATCTACCCTGGCACCCCAGTAACAAAGTACTTTTTAACTAAAGTGTGTACATTGCTTTTTTAGGGTAATGTTATGACACACTAAGTAAATATACCTTTTATATGTGCTGGGAAACCAAAAAAAATTCAGTTGACTTGCTTTATTTCAATCTTCACTTTGTTACAGTCATCTGGAAGCCAGCCTGCAATATCTCTGAGATATGCATGTTTGTGATCAGCTTCTCGGGAGGATGCAAGGATGCTGGAAAAGAACTCAAATCGACAGGAGGGAACACATTTGAGCAAATGCAGTAAGAGAAAATCCAGAAACATTAAGATAAGAAGAAAAATAAGCCGAGTGAACTGAAGAAACGTTGCAAAGAAAAAATAATGCAGTAACAGAATTAAACACCATATTGGTGGCACTTAGGGGCCGAACTGACACCATAGAAAATCAAATCAGTGTCTTGAGAACTGATTAGTGAAGCTCTTTCAGCAAGCAGGAAATAAGAAAAAGTCAAACTATAAAGAGGGTAAGATAGAATATGATGTGAAGTGAAGATCCAGCATAACAACTGATAAGGGTAGTTGAAATAGAAGCAATAACCAAATATATAAACCAAAGCCACCTTTGCAAAGCTGATAGGTTCTTTATGGGAATTGA
This sequence comes from Mellivora capensis, assembly GCA_004024625.1. Taxonomy (NCBI): domain Eukaryota; kingdom Metazoa; phylum Chordata; class Mammalia; order Carnivora; family Mustelidae; genus Mellivora; species Mellivora capensis. Next base: position 23,209 of record PISX010000393.1, read on the forward strand.
ATGATTTGACCAAATTCCAAGCAAAAAGAAAAGACATACATTTATAGGTATTTTGGCATAATTTAAACAGCTAAAATTAAAATTATAAGTGTACAAACATTCATGCAACAGGAAAAAAAACTTGAACTGAAAAGGAAATAAAAATTAACTCTCTTCATAGATATATTTTTAAAGATTTATTTATTTACTTATTTTAAGAGAAAGCAGAGCAGGGGCAGAAGGAGAGGGAGAGAAACTCAAGAAGACTCCCCGCTGAGCAGGGCTCCATCTCATGGCCCTGAGATTCAGACCTGAGCTGAAACCAAAAGTCAGACCCTCAACTGACAGCCACTCAGGCACCCCAACTCTTAAAAATCAGGGTTAAAAATCAGAAGGGAATAGAGTCATGCTTACTGATTGTTGAAGGTATGATCATAAAATTGTATGCTGAAACTCCAGAATGAAACCACAGAAGGATTGTCTAGTTGAAATGCAAAAGGCTAATCATCTTCATATGTGCTTGTGTGTGTGTGTGTGTGTGTGTGTATGGTGACTACCTCACTCAGTAAATATACTAATATACTAAAACCCAGATATAATACATAAGCGGGTAGGTTACAGATGGAAAAATACACATAACCAATAACATTATAAATCACATAAATATTGTTAGTAAGTAAAGAAATATAAGCAAAAAGATATATTTTACTATAAAATTTGTACTGATCAAAATAAATAGAAATGTAATATTTTGGTAAAGTTACAAATTATTGAAATGTGAATTTGTTTGGCTTTTCCAGAAATTATTTTGTTGACTTTAAATTATATATTTCTTTCTAGAAATTTACTTTAAAAAAATCCAACATGTAGATTAAGTCCAATTAAACATTAATTTTAAATTTGAAATTTATGTTTCATTCATAAATTTATTATGAATTTGAAATTCAAATTGAAAAATTTGAATGATATCAAGTAGGAAAGAATAATACTTGTAGACATGGGTTTTGTAGGGTAGTATTTTGATAGGTTATGGTGAATCCATAAAATGCATCCACTAAAATGGTATTTTTTGAAGTATATTTAATCTTCAGAGAAAAATGATTTAGTTACAGTATCAACTGGAAAGTCAGGTACAAAATGATAATTAATGTTACCCTATGTTTTCCTTTTTAAACTGTTTTGCATGGAAAAACAACAAAAGGAAATAAACTAAAATCTTATCCGTGGTTATTTCTAGATACAGAAAGTATAGTGATTTTCATTTTCTTCTCTAAGCACATCTGTGTTTTCTAGTTCTCTAGAATAAACACTAGCTACTTTTTTTTTTTTAAGATTATTTATTTATTTATTTGACAGACAGACAGAGATTACAAGTAGGCAAGAGAGGCAGGCAGGGAGAGAGAGGAAGCTGGCTCCCTGCTGAGCAGAGAGCCTGATGTGGGGCTCGATCCCAGGACCCTGGGATCATGACCCGAGCCGAAAGCAGAGGCTTTAACCCACTGAGCCACCCAGGCACCCCAACACTAGCTACTTTGTAAGAAAAAATGATAACATCTAACAAAAAATATGTAACAAATTTTATGTATGAAAAATTCACCTTGCTGATTATTCCAAGAACATGTCCTGGTTAGTGGATTGTCAGAGAATGAATAATGATGAGGCTTCCCTTGATCAAATGTAAATGAAATTAATCTTTAATTAGGGACTTATTGCGACAATTGAGCTTGCCCTAATAACATAATGTAATTAATATAACATATATATGTATTTGCTACAGTTATATATCATATGAAACAAATATGTATAAATATATAAATGTACATAAATATGTGAAAATTATTTTTACATAATGCTATGTTTTCTAGCTATATATTACCTAGAAAATGTCATTCTGATGTTTGCATGGTAAAATTTAACCATGATAGGCAAATGATTCTATATAGTGATTCCACATGATAAAAGTATAAATGACATGTTTGAAATTATGAAATTGGGAGCCCTCCTCCTGTAATGTAGTCAGTAAACTATTTAAAGTTCTAAAGGAGTGTCTAAGATTAAATGAATGACATCATTTATCAAAGTTTGAAACTCATTGAAAAATCTCCATTTAGAGACAGATTTTTGAGCTAGAAGAGAGCATAAAAAGATTCCAGAAGTATTCAGAGTAATGAAATGATATGCCAAGGTCAAATATGTATGATCAAAGTTAAAGGACAACTCTACCTTGATAACATGTCAATAATGCTCACAATATTAAAAACAAACTACCTCCTCGTTGTGCTATTCAAATGTTTCACTGTGCAAATAATTTCTAATTACAAATAAATTAGTAGTGGTATCCTGTACATTAAAGAAGTCAGTAATTCAAATACTAACAGTAAAAAGTAATAATATTCTGGTCACTTGTTTAATTTAGACTGTCAGTCTTTTTTGTCTGGTGGTGCACCTTTTATTTTATTTTTTTTTAATTTCCTTGGTATCACCAAGATAAAATAGAGGGAGAGATAATGGCAACATCTATTATGGGTGATCATAAGCTGTAGTCAACCCATAAGCTATTATGGGTGATCATGCTGTAGTCAACCAAACTTACAAAATTTTAGTAAAGAGTTTCACCCGCATAATTACACTAGTACATTGTTGGCTTTTCTTTTTAACACATTTCCTTTGCTTGAACTCTCTGGCCTTTTCTCATATGTATTTGACAAAAGAACTACTGATAGAGTGTTACTATGTCTGAGGTGGAGGAAATGGTCTACGGATTCATGTTTGAAATGTGCAATATTGGCAATCAAGACTTACCTCAGCATTTGCTGGGACACAGGAAACCAGCTAATGGCTGATAATGTCCAGGAAATTAGTAACTCATACATATGGTAAATGCTCCATTCCCAGCCAAATGATTTGTGTAATGGATGGCTGAGTTCTCAAAGGGACTGTTAGCACCGTGGAAGAGTAGAGCTTTATTAACTAGACTGTGTGCTAAACCTTGTTTCATAACTGAAGAATTTAACCATACTGTACAGTACAATGGGAAATTGTAGACCCAGAAAGTGAAGAAGTTCAAGACACCAGTATTCTATTCTCCAAAAGGACTATTTTATTTTAACAATATTAGTATCATCCTAACACCATTATCTCAGTTTAGAATCCTGTAACATGAATTGTGAATAGCATTTAGTTGTAAGAAAGATATTAAATCAGTTGCCACTTTGCTTAATGTCCTATTTCTATCTGTTAATTTTGTTAGTAATGGTGTTGATTATTTATAATCCGTTGCTTGAATTCATTGATTTTCTACTGAGTATCAGGCCACGCTTGTGCTATGTGCTTCCACATGTTCCCTCATTTAATCTCACCACTCTTCTCCTGCCCTCCTTGCTAGGTTAGCTTTCACATATCCCTCAAGCGGCAATTCAAGTGTCAGCAAGATTGTCTCAGGGAGATCTTAATGACATCCCAGTCTAGGTCATCTGCTCTTTCTGTATGTTCTTATAGAATCTTGCATAATTTCATAGAATCTTTGTTCACAATTTGTAATTTAAATTTTATATGGTAGGTGATTGGATATTATCCCTTTCCTACTCTAGAGTAGAAAATTTGTAAGTGCAAAGACTATAATAGTTCTTGCCACTATTGTACACCTTTTGAGCTAAGTACTGTGTCTGTCTAGCAGGTAACAGGTAATAATAAATATTTGTTGAATGAAAGAACTCTATATAGTGGTTATCATTTTCCCAGGTTTGCAAATGAAAAAACTGAAGTTCAAAAAATTTAACCTTAATTAAAGTCATACAGCCACTGGATGTTGAGATCCCATCTCATATCTGACTTCAAAACCATTACTGTAGCTTAATTATTTGCAATGGGTAAGATAATGAAAGTATTACAAAACTTATCTTTCTCTTTAATAAAACTGAACTTTACTAAATACTTGCCATTTTTCTGTATAATCTTTTAGAGCAGTCGTTCTTAACTAGAGGCAATTTTTTTCCCCAAAGGACCACTGGGTAAACACTTTAGTTGTCCTTACTGGAGGGATGGGGGAGGTTGGTGCCTGAAAGAGACCCTTCTTACTCCATTGGCCAGTTCAGTTATATACGTTTTTTTCCTTCATTAGTTTGCTCAACAAATATGCATAGGGATATGCATAGAACCAATAGTGAACAAAACACAAGTCCAGTTGAAAGCAAACTTACAGTATATAGGAAGGTACATATAAGTAGATAAGAACAGTTATCTGGAGGTATACATTCAGGAGAACCTAGTGGAGACAAAATATATTTCATCCGGGATGTTCAGGAATCCTTTCTTGGAGAAAGTGATATCTAAACTCACATTTGAAGGACGTTTTGGATTCTCAACTGCATTTTCTAGAAACATCTTGGTTACCATGACTCTGACAGGCATTGCTACTAGGACTTAATAAGCCAGGCAGGATGCTAACCCTCCTAGAATGCATAGAAAGCCCTCTTCCCCACCGCATAATTACACTTATATGTGTGTGTGTGTGTACGTGCGCGCGTACACACACACACACATATAAGGAATTATTTAGTTAAAAATAGCAATAATGTTGAGGTTGATAAACTCCATTTTAGAATGTTAATGTGATAATGTCAGGTCATCATGGTGTCATTTTAAAGTTCTTGTCCTCAATTATTTTTGATCGTAGCCAGCAATAAAAGTATCTATCTATCTAATATTTAACCACCTATGATATTTCACCTTATTATTATTATTAAATATAATATTATTATTATTTTGATCGTAGCCAGCAATAAAAGTATCTATCTATCTAATATTTATCCACCTATGATATTTCACCTTATTAAATGGCAATAAACTATATGATGATGTATTAGAAACAAAACATTTCAACACATTTAATGACATTCAATACATTTAATGTACTTAACAATAATAATTTATCATGCCTCCTTTCTTTTGAATTTCTATCACAGTAGAGTCTTAAGTCTCTTCAGCACTTCATTTTCAGTGTAGTCCTATGACCTTGGGGCCAGAGTCCAGGCCTGATTCCATACGTGGCAGGCTCTCAGATTTTTTGTTGGTTGACTCCAAGCAAGTTAATTCGCTTGAAGAGGCTGAACAATTAAGTCTGCTGCAAGGCAGAAACTAACTGATTAAACTACTTACCGCACAGAAATACCTGCAAATGGGTGCAAACAATAAGTTTTGATCGCTAAAAATTCCTTCCATTAGAATCCTGAAATCATATATAATTAAACTTCTTCTGGATAATTTATTATGAGTGTTAGAATTTTCCCAGGAAATACCTCTGTTTCTTTATTTTTTAAGATCTATCTCATCAGTTAGAGATCATTAATTTTCCTCGAAGGTCGACTACCAGAAGAGTCAAAATCTGATTGTCATTTGTTTACCAGCATGTCTTTTAAAAAGGATCGAAGATAATGATAAATTAAAACTCAAGTGCTTTCAGATATCTTTTGGCATGTTGATGAGACTGAAATACTTTCCCCAAATAAAGCAAATATAAACCTTTATATAAAGACTTTCTTCCCTTTTTTGTTTCACATTAATGACTTGAACCTGAGGTCTTTTCCTTCAGTGCATACACTCAACTTTCCCAGGGCTGGTTTTTGTAATTTGCATTGAAGATTATGGTTCTATCTCTTCTCTAAATATTTTTAGTGTAACATTTATATTCTGCTTATTTTTCTTATAAATTGTTTATCCTTATTTACTTTTCCTTCTTTAAAATGCAATTTGAAAACCAAGTTGTAAATTAAGTGGAACACCTGTGCAGAGTATAAATTTTTAAGCTGAAGAAAAAAAAATGAAAAGTACTACAAATGTTTAATTGTTGATGATATTAACCTGACCTGATAAAAAGGCCAGTACACTAGCTTAAGGATGCAGTGTTACTCCATTGCTAGATTGTTGTACATTTCCATCCATGGAATAATATGTAATTTTATAGGAATTCCTTTGTGTTTTCCAGAATTTTAGGTGAAGTGAATTCATAAAAGGTCTATGTTACTCTTAAGATCGATGAGTCCAGATTATAGGGTGGATTGAGGAACCACCCATGTACTTCAATGTAATCATGGCAGACCCTTGTAGAAAAGGAAATTGGGTTGAGATTGGGTACAAATAACAAGAAGAATATGGAGAAAGTATAAATGGATGACTATCTAACATGGACTCACAGGTTGATAAACTAGTGAGAATAAGACATGAGTTTCTATTAGACTTGGTCTTGGCAGTTCAGATTCTAGAGGGGGAAAAACAGTGCAGCTTTTTGACCCTTTTTCAATATTTTCTCTGATTCTGTTTTAATGGATGGGTATAATGCATGATGTCCAGTGTGCAGGTGCTGGTGATATGTGTTCTTTCATGTTAAGACTATTAACATGCTCATTGCACTTCCAAAGATTTTTTAATAGCTAGTTGGGAGCTGGTCTGCTTTGCAGCTTATGTGTGTTATATGGTCCTGCTGTTTGTTCCTCTTTCTGATGTTGTTAAGATATAAAACAAGACAGTTTTACTTTTTGCTGCTTGGCAGTGGGTAGGTGTCTTAGTAGTTAAGATTCCAGCTTCGGCAAAAAGTTTATAAGGTTCAGCTTTTCTTAGGTGAGTAGAAATACTTCAAGGTTATGAGTTATCTTTCTCTGCCATCTTTGGGTTGTAGAGTGATAAATTAGAACAGGGATGACTGTATTTTCTCACTGCTAGTTTTTGTTCAAAATGAACTCTGTGGCATTCCAGCACTCCTCTTGGGTGGTCATGTAGTTGATGGCTAAAGACCGTATTGTCGGGCTCTGATACACAAGGTGTAGGCAAATGGGTGTGGATCAGGATATGGCTTACAAACTGGCAGACATTTTGGCTAGGTCATTTGCATACCAAAGGATTTTGTTCTCAAAGGTATTTAAGTGTGTTGAACTTTTTTGGGGACATCAACATCAATCTTCCTAGAGCCCAGGGGACTTCAGTAACATGTAGAATCTTGCATCAGAGCTGGAGTTGGAGATGGTTAGCTCATATCATAGGAATCTGTCCTTAGACTCTTGAAGTACAAAGCATCTATGAAAAGCTGCCATGTGTAATTTTTTATAATAACTAGGGTTGATTTTATGAGCAGAACATATGACTATATTTTATGTATGCAATCTAAAATCACAACCAGGCATAAGTGGACATGAGAAAAACCAGCAGCCAGATTAAACATTCACATCTGTTTCTGAGTTTTTCTGTACTATTCCCTTTCTGTTTGTTTATTCATTCTTTCATCTTCTAGAGCTCACTTGCAGACATGTTACTAGTGCCAATGTTTAAGAAAAATACATGAGGCAAAAACATTCTATCCATCAATGTACTATTTTTTCTTTAAATTGGAGAAGAAAAAATCTCCACTGTATTAATTTAGAACAGAGCTCTTTCAGAGGAAAACACAACTTTTTTATATTAAGTAAGCCAAGCCATATCATGCAAGATAAATTAATAAAATAATCTGAAAGAGAAAAAAATTTTTTTTCACATCTTGACAACATAAATGAGCTATTAAAGTCTGTGTGCTAAGATGTGTTAGAAAATGGCAAACATCTGTTTGGGATTCTAGAATTGCTGTATTGGCTACGTTTCCAAGATATTGTAAATTTATTTTGTCAATTTAGTAAAAATTTTCTATATTTATGAGTAGAAAGATATATATGACAAATCATTCAATTTTTAATCTAATTTAATTTTGAAGTCCACTTTAATTGGCTCTACAATTCACAAAAATTATGGAAAAAAAAAAAACCCTCTTTTTACTTTTCTGGATTTTGAAGTGTTTTTTTTTTTCCCAAACACTAGGTACAAAATTTAAGCATTTTACCTTTTTTACTTCACTTTCAGAAAAGCCATGTCTGACTCATATTTTCCATATAATATCTTTGCCTGAAGTTACCAATCACATCATATGAAAACTGAAATTTATAACAGTTAATTGTTTCCAATATGTTACTTATAAGTTTTAGTTTATTATTCATTTATAATATTAATGTCTTCCTACTGATTTTATGGAAAAGATCAATTTTGTTGAAAAAGGTAGGCATACACATTTAAAAAATTTTTTACCTTTATAATAGAATATTTTAAAACTTACATAAAAGCAGAGAAAATGGTCTAACATAGCATAGGGAGCCTCCACATGTCTATCACCTAACTTCAACTTTTACTTACTGTCAATCTCATTTCATCCAACCCCTTTCTCAGTTTCCTTGCACCACTAGAACATATCCCAGGCATCATATCATATTATCTCTATATCATTCACCACTTACCTCTACCAGCTAAGGATTTGAATACACCCATGAACCACCATCCAGACAAGAGGTATTTTTTAGAAATTGTTCTAATTTTTGTGGGGATATTTTAATAAGTTTAATAGGGTACTCCCAGTTAAAATCAAATATCAGTCTTTCCAATCAAATAGTCAAAAATTATCTGGAAAAAATGTCTTAAAACTAAGATTAATATTTCTAATGGTATATTAAATGGTAAGGCAGGATACATTTCTATTTACATTCTTAGTTTCATTGTCTCTGAGTTATATGTTGCTTGAAGTCAGGACTATATAATTTTGCAGAAAACTTCCCAAGCTAATCCCTTGGGGGTTGGTATTTTGCTTCTGCTATGCTATTGTTTGGATGACAGGAATGTATTCTTCCTCTTGGGCACATTACTCATCTGAGTTGGGTACACTTTTATACACACACACACACACACACACACACAAACACACACACATATATGAACTGCTTGAAGCTGCTGAGGCTAAGAGCTAATGTGAACAAGGCAAGAACAGGCAGCTGAATTCGTTCACCAGAGCTGCATAAGGAAGCACTGCTTAATTGACGTTTTGACCAGAAGAACTGAAAGGCAAAAGCTCCAAATGCTCCCTGAGCCAAAGCAGAAATTCAGTGTGCTTAGTGGCACATTTTGTGTATATATATGTCTCTCTTCCTGGTTTCTTGCTTGGGTTGGGGAGAATGTTAGAATGCAGCCAGGGGTCTTCTCCTATGCTAATAGAATGCTCGCTTTATGCATTCTTTGTAGGTTTCATTCACATACTTTTTTAAAAAGTATTTTTATTTATTTATCTTTGAGAGAGAGAGAATGCGGTCGGGGCAGGAAGGGCAAAGAGAAAAGCAGGCTCCTGATGAGCAGGGAGCCCAATGGAGGACTCGATCTCAGGACCCTGGGATCATGACCTGAGCTGAAGGCAGATGCTTAACTGACTTCATTCATAATTTTAACGTCCTCATTCATAATCTTTTTATGCAGCATTCACTGCAGAGTGTTAGGATAATAGTACTTGCATCTCAGACTGTATGTTTCAGGATCCATTGTCTTTACTTCCAATCTGCTGTGCACTGATGCTTCTGTAAAATATGAGAAAAATGAATTGTCTGAAAAATGAAATAAAAGCAGAAACATAAAATGTAAGCCTTATTGATCACATATTATTATTATCATTATTAGCTTCAACAGACATACAACTAGTCTGTCAAATTGCTCTAACTTTCCACATGCTTACTCTGCATTTTGTTTCTTGTCTCTTTTCAGACAGTGGTGGACATTTTGTGATGTAGCCCTAGACAGCAGGCTGCACTGGATCGTTGACTAGGGTTGTATGCAAGGCTGGCAGTCCCAATTTTGAATTGCCAGAATGATATTGTCAGTGAGCAGTAAGTTCAGACCCCAACCAAAGAGATAGATAGGGGGGTCCGAGATGCCGTTTTATCTGTACCAGGTTTTAGAAGACTGGGTGACACTTTGCAGGGATAAGGTGTAATGGTTCAGTGAGAAACCATCTTCCAAGAGGTATGGAAATGTTTCAATATATTAACAACCATTATAACCATTCACAAGTCGTACCAGGACCCATAAGCATTTCACATCCCACTTCTTTTTTTTTTTTTTTAAGATTTTGTTTATGTATCAGAGAGAAAGAGAGAGTGAGCATGCACAAGATGGGTGGGTACAGAGGGAGAAGCAGACTTCCTGCTGAGCAAGAAGCCCAATGCTGGGCTCAATCCCAGAACCCTTGGATCACGACCTGAGCCGAAAGCAGAGGCTTTAACCCACTGAGCTCCCCCATGGTTCCCCTCACATCTCACTACTACAGGCCCTGGGAGACCGGGGGCCTACTATTGCTCCTGTGCCTAGCAAAAACTTGACACATAGTAGATGATGAGTAAATATTTGTTGAGCGAATGGGTGGCTGAATGGGTGAGATTTGTAGAAGGAAGTGTTCTCTCTTAAAGTTTTTATTAAGCCATGGTAATTCAAATACTGAAATAAGATGTGTGTATGTCACCATCATGATGGTCAAAGCTTTTTTTCAAATCAGATGTAAGAGGACCTAAGCACCAAAAAAGGTCAATAAGTTGTTCTCAAACCTATATATATATATGCCCAAGAATTATTAGTGCATATTTGCTTGGATCTGCACATGGGTCTTTTCTCTTTACTTGACCATCTATTTGCATGTTTGCAGCTATGAAAAATTTGGCTTTTTTCCCCTCATAAGTAGACATGTTAATTTTAAAAATTCAGACTTGCTTTGAATCAAAGCCTATTTGAAAAAAAGTTATTTTTAACACTTTATTTTAAATATTTTCTAGATGATTTATTTACTTTATCTGAGGACAACCACCAAGGTGGATATAGAATATTAACTGATGAAAGCAGATACAAGACACGTGTAGACCCTATCATTAACACATGTACAGTCTAGAATGAATATGACTGATTAATGCATAAACATCAGCTAGAGAACAGGGGCAGAGTAATACAAGCCTAAATGCCCACAAGAAATAAATTTTATACAGCAGTAACCAGAGTTTGTCACGTTCTTTCTGAAGTCCAGGCTTATTTGTAAGATTTGTTCTCCCCACTCATGCTAATCATCCTTGGTGAAGTAATGCACAACTGTTTTTCAGATCTCTGTGGAGATGACATCTCTTTCAGGACCACTTTGAGGGACAGTGTCTCCACTCATGTTCAATTAGATGTCCCTTCCTTGAGACTTCTCAGCCTCCTCTAATCATCCTGTCAAATGACAGGCTCTTTTCTTCTGGTCTCTCCATGGTATTAGCCCTATGTCTGGCCTGTAAAAGCTCAAGAAATATATAGTGACTCATAAAATAAATAATAGATTGTCAGTCTGCTAATGAACTTCCCCAAAACATTTGGCCTTATTTTAATTTCCTAGAAAATGCCACCTGCCCTTACTCTTGCTAAGCACAGCTGTGGATAACACTGGGCATCCTCTTTTGGAAGGAAAAATTATTTGGTGAAAGATTCACGCATTCTGGTGGAATTTACACATATATTTTTTAAACTATACAAGAACAAATGTTTCTACACACATATTTTCTACCCCACATCCTTGACCTTTCTGCTTTTCTTAGGGAAAAAAAAAATTCCATCATTCTTTTGATATATTTAATGGGAGTTGTCAAGTCTTTGGTGCAAACATGTTTTATTTCCTGAGTAATGAGATACTTCCGTTTGTGGTAGAGCATCTTGTCCTGCCCCAAATGAGATATGCCAACCAAACATGAATTGGAATGCCAAACATTATGTCTTGTGTGTTTGTCAGTTTTGTGATGTATTTCCAAAAATCCAAACACAGTGCAGTGACATATTTTACTATTTGTGAACTTTACCTTCTGTTAATATGATTGAAGCCACTGGAAATGGAAATTGTCAGGGCAATTTAACAAAGAAGCCCTGTAAAACTTATTATAGTCCAGGTAGTAAAAATCAGTTTAGAAGGCATATTCTTCAAACCTGAGTTTTATTTGGTAAAACATGGTGGTGCCTGACCTTTTCAGAAACATAGCAAAAAGGAGTCATTTAGAGGTCCCTGTCTTAAATTATAAACAGCAGCCTGATCAAATTCGGCTGTGTTTTGTTCACGATACATGACAGAATGCATACATACACTAAACGGACAGCTAAATGACTGGCTATTTGGATGAGTTTGATGTGTATTTTAAGAAATTGCATTCTCTGCAAAGCAGTAAAAAGTCAATCTTAGGTACCAGAAGAACCCAAGTATTGAGTAAATCAAAGAATCTCTCAGTTTGTAATTCAAGTTAATCTTTCAACAGCTAAAACTGGAGGGCAGGAACTCTCATAGGCAACTTTTAAATTTCTGTAGTTGAGGCTTCAGGGCAGAAAACCAGAAGTTTTGCACGTATTGCACATTCAAAAATATTTTTAGGGAGTGTATTTTCAATATAAAAAAATTTAAAAGTTTCATCACTTATGAAATGTAAAGGAAGCCCTCATTCCTCATCCTTCCCCAGAGGTGATCTCTGTTGACAGGTGCCGTGTATATATCCAGACATTTTCTCTGTATATCCAAACACAGATGTACCTTCCCCAGTGTGCACACCTGAGACATAGTACAGCTCAGGGGTTGGGAGTGCATGGTCTGGAGTCTTAATTCCTGGGCCTCACGTGCCATCTGTGTGACCTTAAACATGTCACTGAACCTGTCTACTCCTTAATTTCCTCATTTCCTCCTTTATAATATGAGACTGGTTATAATATGTATGTCATAGGGCTGCTATGAGGATTAACTGGTATTTTAAGCTGAGAAGAGCACCTATCTTATTGAAGAAGCATGTAAAATTAACTATTGGTTATTTTTGTTATTATGAATAATAACATAGTGTCTATTTAAATCAGAGGTGTGTAATTAGATAAGTGCATATTAGTTTTTTCATACTTACAAAATATATACCTGTATATACTGGTCTGCAAATTTTTTGGCATATATCTGGGGCACATTGTCATGTTAGTATGTGTGAAGAGTTGTTTGTAATCACTGTATACAATTCTATATTATGGATATACCATCATTAATCTCTGAGTCCTCTATTGATAGATACTCATACTTTTTTCTAATTGTGTGCTATAAAAATAATATTATAATAGCATCTTTGTGTATGATTTTACTTTTGTAAAACTGTATCTACAGTATAAATGCATAGAGGTGGGTGCATGCACATATGCATTAAAAATATTAGCAGTTAATCACAAAATATGCAACACAATTTTTGCCACATTTTTCTTTTTACCAAGATACAGAAGCTGTCATGTAAGGGAGATGTTTTGAAGACTCTTTAAGACCTAGTGTTTAGCAGGAGGAAAAAAAATTATGAAAGAGACCCAAATGTCAGAAGCTACACTGGAGTTCAAAAAATTGGTTTAATGGGTAGCATGTGATTACTTTTAATTTTTTGACCAGTAGTCTGATACTATACACCGAAGCTAACATGAAGAATGACATTCCAAACATAAACTTCACTGAAATTTAAAATAAATATTGCAAACAACTTATACGATCTTAATATGCTGTTTTAAAATTGTATAGTAAGTGGTACCTGGGTGCCTCACTTGGTTGAGCGTCTAACTCTTCATTTTGGCAGGGGTCATGACCTTGGGGTGTGGGATCAGGCTGCAAGTTGGCTCCATGCTCAGCATGGAGTTTGTTTGGGATTCTCTCACCCCTTCCACTCACCTTTGCTCACCCTCTCTGTTTTTCTAAAATAAATAATAAATAATAAGTAAATTAAATCTTTCAAAATAAAATTTTGGAGTAAAGTGATCAGGTTTAGTTTTATAACATGTTATTGGAATTAAGAGGGATTTTGAGTCAAGTCAGTTTCATATTCTCCTCTTCTCACCTTGTTAGCACAAACACCCACTACCTGGGGTGAGATGTGTGTAATCACCCAAGGTTCCATGCTCAGTAGTGTCCCATGTATGATTACTATGTATCTCCATTTTGAAAGACTTAACAATATTTGAACAAGTGGCCCTTTGTATTCATTTTGCACCAGGCCCCCCAGATTATTTAGCAAGTTCTGGTCAGCAATAATTAAATTCCCTGCTAATTAGACTGGGTCAGTTGAAACACCATCAATATATTTGTTATTTATTTTGGCAAATGCCCCATGGTTATGCTTCTGTCTTATTTCTGAGAAGATGGCATGATTTAAATGTCTATAGTGGATATCAGCAAAAAATATATCAGCCAAATGTTTGGTACAGAATTCTGAGAAAATAACTATGAATGAGGCTTTGATATAGATCTATTTCAAAGGGATCTTATTTTCTGAGTAATAAAATGCATTTATATGGATGAATATTCTATAAGACTGTGGCAGAATATCACTGTACTGAGACAGAATTATTTCCCCATGTAAATTATTAGGCTAAACGGGAAGTTGCTTATTCCGTGACAAGTTATATACTTTAGAGACCAAATTGTCTGATAATCTCAATTTAAAGACAAAAATGAAGCTCAGGAAAATTTAATAATTGTACTGAATGACATTGCACATTAATAACTGACCTTAAACTTGAACCGACTCAGTTTTGCCAACTTCTTTCCCAGTCCAAATTTTCCTTCCATCTTTTGATAAATGGTTTTATTTAGAGACAGTTGCCACCATACTATTCCATGACTGAATTGTCCTACCTGCTATGGAAATCAAAAGCAATTTAAGATAGATTTTCCAAACAGCTGTGGAACATGAGAGCTTCTCAGATCCTGGAATTAGACCACTTTGCTTCGAAGTCTGAAGCCTATGACCTTGAGACCTTAAGAACCTCCATGAGCTTGACCTTCTTGACTGTGAAGTGAGGATAGCAATAAAACCTATGTCACAGAAAGTTTTTAGAGACTAAATGTGATTAATATGAAAGACCTGGACCATGGTGAACAACAACAACAATTAAAAACTACTATTAAAACAAACCAGAAAAATCATATGTCACATAGATGGCTTTTCATACATATCATTGACATAATGCAGTAGGACAGGATATAGTTTAAATCAAATTTTATGTTTTTGATAATGTATCTGATATGTCTAATGGAAACAGAAATGAAAATATTAAGTAAATTATACATTTCTGGTTTTGTCATGAAGTGTATGCAGCATACACATATTTGGATTAACAAGATTGAAATATTATAAAAATACAAAATTAAAGTAGCTTTAAATTAACATATTTGATAGACATTTTTAGGATAAATGTAATTTGTTAATTTTCTACACCAAATATTATGTTGGATGAATAGAACATCAGCTCATACAACCTTGAATTGCTGGGCAAACAACCTATGTTTTGGGCTCACAGCATTATTTATTTATTTATTTATTTAAGATTTTAAAAAAATTATTTGACAGAGAGAGAGAGAGAGAGAGAGATCACAAGTAGGCAGGCAGAGAGTTGGGGGAGGCAGGCTTCCTGCTGAGCAGAGAGCCCGATGCGGGGCTCTATCCCAGGACCCTGAGATCATGACCTGAGCCGAAGGCAGAGGCTTAACCCACTGAGCCATCCAGGTGCCCTAATCACAGCATTTTTTAAAGATGCTTTTTTATCAGAGTAAAAGACATTATAGATAATTTATTCCCAAATCCTCATTTATAAGTGAGAAAACTGAGCCCCAGAGTGATTGTTCAAGTGTTTAATATTGAATCACACATGACGATAATAACAAACTTAATCCAAAACCCAAGGCATTGGTGTAAATTAGATATATTGATGACATACGGCTCATTGCCATCTTTAGCGACATAGAGTTCTGTCATTCTGAGATCTTATTTCCTGAGTGACCCAGAGTTAGTCAACATGAAGTGGCAAACTCATTGTAATCAATGTTTATTTTCTTTTATCAATTCCTCATACAAATGAAAAGTCTGTCTTGTGTCTTTATGTTGCATTTGTTTTAATGTTCAAACCTATAGAATGATGGGAGGAAACAATAATTTTCAAAATAGACCATAAAGTAGTTACTCCATGGATTTCAGATTTAGGATTAAGGGAACCAAAGTAACTTTGGCTGAGGAAAGAGAGGTTGAGCGGTTGGATCCAAGGTTCCTCTCGAGTTAATAGGACAGGGAGACAAGACAGTTCAAAGAAAAGATGAGAGGTGGTTAAGGAAGAGAAGGGTTGTGGAAAAATAGAGCCAGTTGTCTTCTCTTATAGTTTTCTTATTGAAAGTCAGCCTTACTGAGGTATAATTTATGTACAGCAAACTGCATCCATTGTAAAGTATACAAATCAATCATTCTGACAGGTGTATACGACTGTGAGGAGAGTCATGGTACTGGACCCTGTCCTGTGTCCTTGTGCTCTTTGGGAGCTGGCCCCTCCCTGATATGCTGCAGCTGTGCCTTTGTAATTTGCCTTCTGCCTATCATGCCCCTCCCCCATCCAAAATGAGCTTCTGGGCTATGTTTCCTTTGAGGTTTTTCAGATCGGTAAATTTGCACTGTGTATTCCTGGGGAAATAAACAGAATAGATTTTATAGCTAATTGGCCAAGGTTATTTAATAATTAGAAAAATTAGAAACAATTATGTAGAAGAGATAATATTTAAAATTTAAAATGTGCAGTAGTAAAGCCAAAAGACCAGACCAAAGGATACCACACCCAACCAAAAAAACCTAGGTTAACCATTTGAAATACAAGCTGATAGATGGGGAAAATATACAAGTAGAGAAGTTTCAGAAAGACCATTTTTTAAAAATATTAACTCCTGGATGGGTCCCTGCAGATTTGTCAAGAGTAAAAGTCATTTTCATTCTCACTTCAGTACATGGCAGAGGGAAGAGGGTCACTAAATGAGTGGAGAGATGGATAGATGGTTGAAAGAAGGAGTATGAGAAGGCAGGGAAGATCACATCAAGGTCACTTATTCGTAATCATTCCAAAAATTGAAGGACTAGAAGAGAAAAAAATGTTCCTGCAAAATTATATTGCCCTCAAGAGCATAGGCTTAATGTTAGAAAGATCCAGATTGGACACTAGTCCATCTCTCAACTTTGTTGAAATTCATTTCTGTGATTCACAAAATGTGGATGATAAGGGACCCTAGGTGGCTCAGTAAGTTAAGTTTCTGCTCAGGTCATGCTCTCAGGGTCAAGAGATGGAGTCCTGCACCCACTCTGCTCTCAGAGCGGAGTTGACTTGGGATTCTCACCCCATCCTTCTCCCTCCTCCTCTACTCCTCCTCCCGCTTTCATGCATGCTCTCTCTCTTTCTCTCCCTCATAAATAAATAAATAAATAAATAAATAAATAAATGCGTTAAAATAAATAAAAGCTTTAAATATAAAAATAATAAAATAGCAATGATATTGTCTGTACTGGAGAGTTGATCTAATCATTAAAATGAGATCACACATGTTAAGTTAGTAGATGTCAGATGCAAAAAAGAATGTGGACTATGATCTTTTTATATAAAGCTTGAAAACTGTAAAACTAAGCTATGGTGGGAAAAGTCAGAATAGGTACCATACCTGTAGGTGGAGGGTAATAACCAGAAAATAGTACAGAGTTCTCTGGGTTACCGATCATGTTCTATTATTGTCTTATCCCTGGTAGACATAAGGGCATAAGGGTGTGTGTATATATGTATATTTTGCATATATATATATATATATATGTATATTTTGGACGTTACTTAAATACTGCAAGCCATTTTTTATGTTATAAAAAGCAGGGAGAACATATTTGGATTTTCTTGTATGATTCTATACACATCTCCACACAAGTTTTTGTTTTGTAGTTGCGTTGGTCACCTGTTCGGTGATGGGAAATGGGAGACAGGAATCAAAGACCCTCCACAGAACACTTAATACTTCTTGACGTTTTGAAACATATGACTCTATTAGCTATTTAGTAAATTAAATACATTTTTTAAAATAGCACAGAGCCAATCCCCAAATTCCTACATCCTGTTATTTCTTAGTAGGCCTAGTCTTCAGTGACCAGGGATTGGATGGTGGCATAAAGATGAGGTGGCCAAGATACTATAATCCAAAAAAGTAAACTTTTAGACAGAAAAATAAAGGCTTCTTTTCCTTCAGTGCATAGTATTACCAAAAATATTTTGATTTCTAGGGATTTTGATTAGAAATGTCAGGTAACTCAACAAGCATTTTTAAATACAATAATTTTAGCCCATACCTGCTATTGCAGTCTATGGCAAGCAGCTGGATGCTGCTTTAACTTTTTTTTTCCCTCTCCTTTCGATCCAGCAAGAACGTGACAACAACAACAAAAATTAACTTGAAGTAGTGTTGGCTAGAAGGAGTGGTTATTATTTTCAAGCCCAAACAAAATTAGGTAGGAAAGGAGTTATGAAGAGAAATCATTTTTAAGATCTTCTTGTAAAGTATGTGGGAAAGTATGTGAGAAGGAAAATGCACGTGTAAATAATTTTATTTCATTCTACTTAAAACATGATAAGGCTAACTGGCTGGCTCAGTTGGTAGAGCACATGATTCTTGATGATTCTTGATCTTGGGCTTATGAGTTTGAGCCCCACATTGGGTACAGGGATTACTTAAAAATAAAATCTTTAAAAAATTGATAGGGAATAGAGAGTCTGAAAATGAAAAGTTTTCAGCAAAAATAAATAAATGAAAGGAAATAAAGCAAGCAAGAAAGAGAAGTTCCTTCAATAAGCTATGATGTACTTATTCGGATTAAGGATAGTTGTAGATTGCTTAAAATCACAATGATAGACATGGTAGTGTAGCTTTTTTTTTTCCAGATTTTATTTATTTATTTGACAGAGAGCAATTACAAGTAGGCAGAGAGGCAGGCAGAGTGAGAGGGGGAAGCAGGCTCACCGCTGAGCAGAGAGCCCAATGCAGGGCTTGATCCTAGGACCCTGGGATCATGACCTGAGCTGCAGGCAGAGGCGTTAACCCACTGAGCCACCTAGGTGCCTGGTAGTGTAGCTTTTTAATGGTGAGGACCATGTCACTTATTTGTTTTGTGCCTCTGCTAAAATAGATAGAGGTATGCAGCTGGGAGATCTTTATAAAGGCCAGGTGGGCAATGTGGCAGTGGAGAAAGCAGTAGATAGAGAAGGAATCTGCTTTCTGCTGACCTCGGGCCAGTCTCTTATCTCACCAGGCTTCAATGTATTCATCCATACAGTGGACACATTGCTTTAATTAACCTCCACCAGTCATAAAATGCAACTCATTTGATTCAGTTGAATACTCCAAAATTTCCTTAATGAAGGATTTGTTAATAGGGAATTTTTGCTCCTGGACTAGATTGTTAATTAAGCAGAGTTGAACTTTTTTTTTTTTTTTAAAGATTTTATTTATTTATTTGACAGATCACAAGTAGGCAGAGAAGCAGTCAGAGAGAGAGGGGGAAGCAGGGTCCCTGCTGAGCAGAGAGCCTGATGTGGGGCTCGATCCCAGGACCCTGGGATCATGACCTGAGCCAAAGGCAGAGGCTTTAACCCACTGAGCCACCCAGGCGCCCCAAGCAGAGTTGAACTTTTGATTCCACCTGTAACAAATGCCTTTGGATGGGATCTATGTTACGCCCAACTTACATTATATTATTGAATGTGGTACATCCTGATACAGTGAAATGTTTTTGCACATCAGGCTGTTTATTCTTGCCTTCCTAAGTATTAGCTGTTGAATATTTCAAGCTCCCAAGAAACTGTGGAATGTTGAGTTGTATTTACTAAATGTCCACGAATGCTTGTTCTTAGAAGATGAAGATTGGCACTAGGAAAACAAACTTACAAATGCTTTGAACCCTGAGAAAATTTTGCTGTAAGTGGTAGTAAGGGTGAATAATGGTGAGGAGAAATTTAACAGAAAACAGAAATGGAAAACAAATGGAAAAATTCAAGAATACTACTGGCAAGTGTGAATTTAACAGCTTGTTTGGCTACCACAAGATTTTGTCTTCTGCATGGGGCCCTGTAGTAGTTAGAGATGCATGCCATCATTCTTATTTTTATTGACATCCATGTTCATGACCCTTACTAATACACCGAGGGTATTAAAACACATTTTTTCATACATTCTGGGTTATATATTCCATGTTATTGACTATTTTCTAATGACTTCTTTGTATGATTTTTTAAAAAGTCTTCACCTTCTGCAATGGTGATCTCTCTGTCATGTGTTTGAATTTGCATCTCACGTCTCACTTTTCATGGGAGCCAGCTACTGCTCGCCAGTCACCTTAAATCATAGCTAACATAATTTTGGATAAAGCTCATGGGACATAGGTCATTGTTGTTTAGCTGAGGTGGGCTCTCTACCACAGTCTAAATGCTGTAAAAAATAAAATCAATTAACAACAAAATATTTGTAAGTATCTTATCTTTGCCTACTTGATTTCCATATCTGCATTTAAAACAATGTGACTTAACTAAAATTTTATCTTTCACTAATTTCCAAGTTATCTTTGGCATTCTTTCAAGGACTTTCATTTAGGGAGAAAGTGGATGTTTAAATTTTTTTTTAAATTTATTTATTTGTCAGAGAGAGAGAGAGAGAGAGAGAGAGAGTACGAGCACAGGCAGACAGAGGGAGAAGCAGGCTCCCTGCCAAGCAAGGAGCCCGATGTGGGACTCGATCCCAGGACGCTGGGATCATGACCTGAGCCAAAGGCAGCCGCTTAACCAACTGAGCCACCCAGGCGTCCCGAAAGTGGATGTTTAATTAACTTTTTTCTTAGAGATGTTTGTTAACAAGTCATCCTAGGAACCAGTCCCTGGCTATTTGGATTGCCTTTTTCAGTAATTTAAAGCAACTGGTTTACTCTTTTTAAAAAGGTCATTGTTTCAGGGAATTAAATTAGGTGGCTTTACTCATAATTGAAATACTGTGGTGAACCCTTTATTTTATTATTTTTTTAATAGTGGTAAAACACCCATATCAATTATTTTAATAACTGACTATGTTGATTAAGTCCAAGAAATGTAATGTTGCTTATTTCTAAGCATGCCCCTCACACATAATGCAAGAGACTCATAGATGTTGTGGGCTGCTGGAAAATGCAGACCCATATGGGAATTAAGCCAGTATTGCATCCCTGAAATTCTGGTCCCTGTTTTGGTAAGTCTTTCGGGGTTATTTATTCATGTCTCCTTCCTCCAAATGACTGCTTCTTTATGCTTCTATTGCATGAAAGAGAAAATGTGAATTCTACCTATTTAAAAACTGATAAAATAAATAGTGGAGTAGAAATTTAAACTCCTACCTACCCCCAAAACGTGGGGAAGGTGGGATAGAAACATAAATCTTTATGTACTCATACATAAATGTATGTAGTAGTTATAAATGTTGAAATTTAGACAATTGTATCCATTTCAGAAGGATCCTTAAGGAACTGTGGACAACATAGGGTTGGACCATGTGCTCTTGACTGTCATGAACTCTGTAGATTCAGTTTGATGGCTCTTACATCATTAATAGAATGATAAACACAAAAAGTAAGTGATGTAGCTATAGTATTTTTTTCTAAACTCTTCAGTAAAAGTGACTTAGAGTTTTACTTACATTAGTTGGGAGGGACAAATTATAACCTATCAGAAAAGTCTCTAGACAACTTAACATCAAGTTCTGGATTGGAAATCATATTTGCTTTGGAAAGATTGAGGATGCCTTGTTTGAGCATTCTACTTTGATGTGGCAGTAAAAAATAAATGCGGTGCTATTTTTAAAAGAAAGGAAATCTCTCAGATAGCAGAGGAAATCCTGATTGAAAAGATTTCACATACTTGTGAAAAACAGACGACTTACTTTACAGAGTCAGCTCAAATCTTGAAGCAGGGATGCCTGATTTGGCCTCGGCTTTGCCATAGTAAAAGCTACATACATTTATAGAACACTTATCCTGTGCCAGGGACCATGCAAGTTTCTGGAGATGAAATAAACAAGTTTTGGCTTTATTGTCTTCATTTATTAGACCATAGTTCTTCAGTTATGATATAAAAGAACCTGATGACCTCTAAACTCTTCTAGATTTGATAGTCTATGGAAAAATCAATAAACATATTCATTTATTCTTTTCTATAAATATTTATTATTATTTAGGAGACATGTAAGTGTTGGTGATTGGGTGAACAAGACAGGCAATGTCTCTGTTTTTATAGGACTGATATTTGGGGAAGGAGAACCTGAAAAAATAAACAAAAGACACAATATCATTTGATTCAGTAGTAATTCAGTAACTGAAGCACATAGGATAATGTGATCATGCCTTGGCAGAGCAGTGTGTATTATCCAAATAGAGCTAGGAGGCAAGATGATGTTGTTGATAGCATGCATGTGCAATTAGTTTTTGTAATATGAATCTAAATATAGTTCATAAAACAAATGAATCAGGAGATCTTGGGAGACAGCTTTAAACATGGGACTCACAAATAGGATCTAATAGGAACAATCTTCTACCAGATAACGTGTATGAGGAAATTAACCTGTTAACCTCCCTGCCCCACAGAGCGGAATGGAAATATCCAAGGTGTAGAAATTTAGCAGGTGCCTGGGAGGGAACCTATAGTTTATACAAATAGTAAGTGCTATCCAAGTATCACCAATCATGGCGATGTGGAACACGGGTTATGGAGGTAGAACAGCCATGCTTACGTTCCAGCTCTGTCACTTACTGGGGAAACTTATGCAAGTTGTTTCATTTTGCTGTGCCTTGGTGTCCTCAACTATAAAGTAGAGGTAAAACATAGTCCATATTTTGGGACGCCTAGTGTCTCACTCAGTTGGTTGAGCGTCTGACTATTAGCTCAGCTCAGGTCTTGATCTCATGGTGGTGAGTTCAAGCCCTAAGTTCAAGCCCAGCATGAAGCCTACTTAAAAAAAAAGAAATTGTTTTAAAAATTTAAAAATTAAAATAAAATAAAATATAGTCCCTACTTTATAAAGTTGCTGTGAGGATTAATGGAAGAACCTACTATTTTAGGAATCTAAGTTATTATTAATATTTATTTTAATATAAATAACTTTAATCTGGTCATAATGTGATAAAAACACCACCATTAAGAATGCACTGATTAAAAAAAGTATAGTGAATAAACATTATAAAAAACAGTTTTCTTTCTCCCTCCTTTCACAGATGACACTTTGTGTTACACAGGTCTCTTGTTAAGGGCTACATAGAAAGCATAGGAGTTGTGCTGAAGAATACAATGAAAACTTTAGCTAGAGGAAAATTAACCCAAATGATCTTTACAATATTGGAAAGTGGAATGCTTCCTTGATAGTAAATGTCAATGGACTAATAGACTAACAGATAAATAACAATGGGCCATAAGATGTGAATGGAGTTCAAGTTTTAGAGATGTTACTATAACATTTTCTCTAATTATCTGCTGGAATGAATATATATATTTATATGATATGTCTGGTAAATTAGTTTTGTAGAGTTTAGTTCACTTAAATTATGAAACAAAAAAAATTATGAAACAAAACAGAAGGTCAATATGGCTATTACTGTAGGCTCTTTTATTTTAACCCTGGAGTACCAGGAGATACATGGGTGTTTAACTTTGTTCTTTATGGCCCCACATTTTTTTCTTTTCTTTCATTATTTTTTTTATTATTATGTTCAATTAGCCAGCATATAGTACATCATTAGTTTCTGATGTAGTGTTCAACGATTCATTAGTTGCGTATAATACCCAGTGCTCATCACCACACATGCCCTTCTTAATACCCATCACCTGGTTACCCCCCTCCCCCACCTCTTCCCTTCTGAAACCTTAATTTGTTTCCCAGAGTCCAGAGTCTCTCGTGGTTTGTCTCCCTCTCTGATTTCTTCCCATTCAGTTTTCCTTCCCTTCCCCTGTAGTCCTCCTTGCTATTCCTTATGTTCCATGTAGGAGTGAAACCATGTGATAATTGTCTTTCTCTGCTTGACTCATTTCACTCAGCATAATCCCCTCCAGTTCCATCCATGTTGAAGCAAATGGTGGATATTCATCCTTTCTGATGGAGGCATAACACCCCATTGTATATATGGAACTCTTTTTATATATATGGACCATATCTTTATATATGGGCCATATCTTCTTTATCCATTCGTCTGTAGAAGGACATCTTGGCTCCTTCCACAGTTTGGCTATTGTGGACATTGATGCTATGAATATTGGGGTGCCTTGCTCCTTCTTTTAACTGTGTCTATATCCTTGGGGTAAATACCTGCTAATGCAATTGCTGGGTCATAGGGTAACCCTATTTTTAATGTATGACCCCACATTTTTAAAAAGCTTCCAGTGTGTACCTCAGGTTACTTCAATGAAACACGTGTGATGAGCTACAATTAAACTTCAGCCACAATGTGTATAGTAATCATTTCAGGTAATAGTTTCCAGAAAGTGTTTTAAAATTCTTTTCAAAAGCTCTATAAACAGAGCTTATTCATTATATTATTCCCTAGGTCAGTGATATAGAAATCGAGTCCCCTCCAAATTAAAAATGTTAGTGGTACAAAGTGAGGCTATGCAGAGTTAAAGACTTTTGCTGTTCCCTTTAGATTTGGGTTAGAAATCCTGAAAATACTGAAAATTCACTGCTAGATATCCTACTTTTGAATATCCTGAAAGCAGGGCCTGTAAACATCCATTAGCCTTTCATTAACCGTATCTTCCCTTTGCTCTTCCTATGTTTTAGTATTATCTTCTGAACTCTTTCTCTGATTATTGGGAAGAGGAGGGTCATAAGAGTGAAAGGTAACATAAGAACCTGATAGCCCCAAAGAATGACACTATATTTTTGTTTCTAATTTCTCTAATTTTTGTTTCTTATCTTCATTAAAAACTTAAAAAATAAAAAGAGTTCATATATAGTGCATAAATACCTATAAACATATTCTTTTGATTCCTGAAGAATGTTCAGTGTATGATATTTTTTGAAGGAAAGGGATATATTTCTTGATTCTATCGGGTTTTCCATTGACTTTGAATATTGTCTACAAATAATTTAAAGTTTTCAGCATCCAAGGCAAACTGTGGCATTATTAAACATAGTTGGTTTTTATTGTTGTTGTTGCTGCATTGCTTTGCTTTGTTTACATTTTTCTGATGTTTGTGTAACAAGACCCCATGGAACCATGAAGCCTACTAAAAACAAGTGTAAGCAAAGCCTTTGGTCCTTGGGAAGACAAGTTGATACAACAGGACATCTTTTCTTCTTGAAGCCTCTGTAGATCCACCATTCGCCAGCTTTGACAGTTTTCTGTGATCTATGGCCAATAATCCCTGCTTAACTGACAAAGTATAAACTCTTCCAAGAAGGCAGCTATGCTGTCCAGGTGTTAAGAAGGTCATCAAACCAGTTCATTTGTTGAAATATAAGACAGTCATCTTGGGTATCATTTGCCTCCCCTGAAGTCATTAGGGGAAAAAGAGTTCCAGAATATTCACTTAATTACAGATTTGAGTGATAAACAATAACAAAAAGTCCTTTAAAATGTAATAGCATGTATATATCTAATGCCTACATAGGCCTTTTCTTATTCACATGGAAATCTGATTATAAGAGGAAGTAATGGCTCAGGAGGCAACTTTCTTGATCTGGAAACAAAGTTGAATATCTTGGTGTGCTACATTGTAAACAAGGCTAAAGAGCTCTGCCTTTAGCTAGTTATTGGATCTTGGACATGTCAGATAAGTTCTTTGAGTTTCAAGGTCATTGGTAAAATGGGAAGACTTATATTTGGTCCGCCTCCTTACCAGATATTTGTGTGTGACTCCAGTAAGAAAGAATGAGGATGTAGAAAGCATAGAAGAATACATGAAAGTCAGAAACTTTGGCTTAAAAGTAAAAGCCTATGAATTTTAACAAAAAGTGATCAAACTCTCTTAATTGCAGACATCAGTATTAGCTGTTCTAGCCCATGGAAGATAAAATTTCAGGACGAGTTGTTGCAGATGACCTACATCTAACATATTAGAAAATAACTTTATCCAAAGTGATGGCTAAGCGGATTTACTGTTTGAGTGTGAATGATGTTTTGACCATTCTTCTTTGCTAATCATTGAGCAGTAAGGTGGGAATATATAAACATGGTAATAGTAACATCAGTATGAGGAGTAAAAAACACAAAGTATCTGCAGTATAAGTAGACTTGGATGTAAAGGCCAATGTTTAGTAAATATCACCAAGTGTAGAATAGTAAATGGAGCAAGGATATAGTGTTGAGATTAAGGAATTAAACCCTGGAGCCAGAGAAAGCATTCTGAAGCACCCATTATTGTCTCTCCTAATTACTCCTGTAGGTTCACCTACAGATAATCCTTTAACTGTTTACTTATTCACATAATTACCTTATCATATCCCACTGTAAACTGTAAGTTTACTCTAGTGAGAAATTGTGTCTTACTCACCATCGGTTCTCACATAGCAGAGTTCAGAAACAAGGCAGAACCTGGATGGAACTAACCCTTGTTTCAGAAGGATGTTGAGGGGGTAATGGGTATTTTATGAGAGGGAACTCCCAGCATAGCTCAACTGGAGTTGGTTAATTAATACTCACCAGCATTACTGAAATGGAGAGGCTGCCTCAGCTGTTACATGAGTCCATGTTTTTGTCAAAAAAATGACAAAAAATGGGCTGAAGTCCACAGTTGATATGAATGCAGTTGGAACATTTTCCAGAGAAAGGGAGGGATAGAGGCTTTCCTCACATGGAACTGGGTAGGTCAGTGATTCTCTCCTTAGACTACTTTCTCCACCCAACTTTCATAATGGACCTCAGTGACAGTGAAATTGAGAGAGGTTATGTGGTCTCTCTAAAGAGCTGGTACTTGCCATACCTCAACCATCAGAGGGTAACCAAGAGCTTCAACAAATGCACCACGATCTTTCCCTAAACCTTCTGTATTTGAAGGATTTGAAGGTTCTGGTTAATGTACTTAATCTAATATATATTTTTAGTGTATGTATCACAATGAAAGATAAAGCATAACCTTTTAAGATGGCAGCAGAATCTTATGGCATAGAATATTCTCATATAGGTCTTTTAGACTTACTTAAGCATAATATTTAAAATCATTTTACACATTCATAAAAAAAGAAAATATAAGTAAGCTAAACTCTTTCAGGGATTTTAAACAGTTTTTCATAATCAGAATCTGATTCTTAATAACTTTATGAGTGAGAATTGTCATACTCCATGTCTTACCCCACACAGAAGGCTCTTTTGTGCCATCAAGAGTGTTGATTATGAAGCATTGCTTAGAAGGAAGCTTCACTGATGTCTCTGAAATTTTCTTGTATGTGACCCACTCTGGGTGTTTAGAGGCTCGTGTGTAGGCAATGATGACTTCGTCTTGATTGTACCTAGCTGACAGCTCCTTTAAGAAGCACCCTAATTTCAGAGCCATTAAAACATGGGGAAAATGTGCATTTTTAGAATTGATGAAATAAGTAATTCACACCTTCATGATGAGAACTATCTTCTTTCTACTTTAAAGGCTTGAAAAAATTCAGAGTGGAAAGTACATAGATTACAGAGGCAGACATAATTCAGTTCATATTCCTCTACTGACTAGCTATTTGAATGAGGGCAAATGATTTAACTCCTCTGAGACTCAATGTCTTCATGTGTAACACTTGTCTTAAAGGCTTAACAGGAATAATAAATACAAACAAACTTCCTTGTCATAAGTCATTGCACAAAATATATATATATATTTATTTTTTTGTGAAACAAATCTCAATTTAAACTAATATTTTCTCTGGGGTCGCCTGGGTGGCTCAGTGGGTTAAAGCCTCTGCCTTCAGCTCAGGTCATGGTCTCAGGGTCCTGGGACCGGGCCCCACATTGGGCTCTCTGCTCAGCAGGGAGCCTGCTTCCCCTTCTCTCTCTGCCTGCCTCTCTGCCTACTTGTGATCTCTCTCTGTCAAAATAAATAAATAAAATTAAAAAAAAATAAACTAGTATTTTCTCTGCATTTAAACATTTTGTATATGACATTTACAGATGGAGACTGCTAAAACTGGTAAAGTCATTATATCTTAAAAATGAATGGCTTACTTTTGAATATGATGGTCACCTTCATTTTTAATATATATATAATAATATTAATATATATATAATATATAATATATAATATATATAATATATAAATATATATTATTAATACATATTAATAATATATATATATATTAGCCTCATTTTTAATATATTTTACTTAACAGAAAACCCATCCATGACTGTGTTGTCAACTATTTTTTTATTCCTCTTATCAAGAATTTGGATTTTGGCTAATCTCAAATTGTGAATCAGCAGTAAATCAAAGAATTGGTTTTATTCTTTCTCCTTTACTCCTTACAGTCCATCTTTTAAACAAATGTTAATCCAAAGACTAAATCATGGCTTAAAATGCAGTTGACATGTTAAGTTTTAGACTAACATGTATCTTCCAGTGTAAGTGCTAATAAGACTTCCACCTCCAGTATAAGTCTGAAAATTCAAATCAAAGGATGAGCATTACCATTCCTGGTATTAATTTTGTATTAAATTCATAGTAGGTCACAGGAAATCATCATTTTCTCATTTTATGGAACAGAAAGAGAAAGGAAGGCAGAAACTAAAAGCTGTGTGTGGCTCCTTCCAGGGGGTGAGTGAAACTTGGGGGTCACTGGTGACCCTTGGTATTTCCCTTTTTCTTTTTGATTTCTGTTACCTCTTAACCTTGCACACTTCTGATGGATCTGGAAAAAGCATCTCATTTCCCAAGGGAACAAGAAACAGGTTCTGGTCCCTTTCACAAAATGTAAAGTGGGTCGTCCCCGAATGCCATCTTAGATTTGTTTTTCCTTCTGTTTCTTAGGATAGACAAATTGGTGAATGCTCTTATTAAAGTCCTTCACAGCTATTGCTCAAATTGGGAGAATTTTAGAGAAATTGAGTTTATCACTATTGATTCACATGCATTTTATGGTATTATAAATTTTTAATCATTCTGATAACAGTCAATGAGCAGTCCAGAAGGAACAGCTGAGTACAAATTTACTGCCAGTCACCCTAGTGCCTAGTTCAGTTCCTGTCATGCATAGAGCTTTCATTAAATTCTTGTTGACTGTTATGAAAATTAGTAACAATAGGAGGGAAAAAGGAAGAGAGAGGAAATTAGCTATTCACAGAATACTACTGAATTCTTTCTGAATCACACCAATAGAACAAAGCAACTGGCTTAATCAGATGTATACTATCACCTACATTTATGGTTAGAAATATGATTCTTGAACCCCACCCAGGCCCATTGAATCCAAATCCTCAAGAGCAATGCTTGGAAAGCAATGCTTGGAAATCTATACTTATAATTGTCACTCTTGATGATTCTTCTGCTCAGGCTCTTTTTTTTTTTTTTTTTTTTTTTTTGGATACTGGAGAACAATAGTGCTTTTACAAAAATGCCAGGCAGCAAAATGATTGGAGACGAAGTTTCCTTGTTTTAGGCTTCATTTCAAAAACTATCATTTTACACTTCTTCCAGACCTCCCTAATGCTTCTCATTGGGCAGAAAAAAAAAATTTTTTTTTCAATTTTATCATGATCTCAAGACCTAATATTCTCCAATGCTCAGAAAACTGAGTATTTTTTTAAGTGTTAAGTTGGCATTGATTGAGAGAAGAACTGCCTCAGAAAGTCAGAAACTTTTTCTCTCTATACCAATTGCACTATACCTATTACCATAGGGATAATAAATAATAAGTTATATTAAAATAAATATGTATGATCATGTAAAAACCAGAGCATTCCTTAAGGTCCTACTTTTTAACAGCTTTCCACTGCAGGATGATAAAGAGATGTGTAATAACCTTACCAAGTTCTATTTGTGCATATTTCTGTCTCCTGACACAAAATGTGGGTACCTCCATTTCATCTCTGTTTCTCTTTGTTATTAGGGTTGCATCAGATAAAGCATCATAAAGAGTAAACATTATTGACTGACCTGATAGCTCAATCCCAAAGGAAATAAGAGACTCAAATTCCCATATAAGATTGTGATTAATGGGGGCGCCTGGGTGGCTCAGTGGGTTAAGCCTCTGCCTTCGGCTCAGGTCATGATCTCAGGATCCTAGGATCGAGCCCCGCATCGGGCTCTCTGCACAGCAGGAAGCCTGCTTCCCTCTCTCTCTCTGCCTGCCTCTCTGCCTACTTGTGATCTCTGTCTGTTGAATAAATAAAGAAAAATCTTAAAAAAAACAAGATTGTGATTAACGTCTGTAGAAATGCAAGTAGAGATTTTTTTATTTAATAGTTTTAGAACGTTACTAGTTTCTTTCAGGAAGGCACGTTCATACACCATAGGTCACACACCAGAATCCCACTAGAACAAAAGTTGACCATAACCAAAATAATCACATGTCTAGTATCATTAATAGATTACTGATTCATTTATAATGAGATCTTCTGCAATGATTAGCCAGTCTAAGCATGTTTTTTCTGTTCCTTGTAAATCACTATTTGTCTATCTGAAAACCTATTTTGTTCTGTTTGCAGAGTACCTTTCACTTGCTAATGATCTGTGCAAATTAAACAGTAAAGGGGAGGAGAGGCAAGGTTAACTTTTCAAAATTTCTTTACTCTAGGCAAATGGTAAGCAAGAAGCAATTATCCTCTGACTTGCCCCCCTCTGACATTCCCACTGCCTCTCTCCAAAACTTCCCAGCCACAGAGAAGAACCACAGATGCGTGCTTGAGCATGCACCCACCACCGGAAAGAGCAAATGGGTGGGAAGGAAAGTTTGTTCATTACCGTCCTTGCAAAGGAATAACAATTAAATAAGATGCTTTCTTAATGTTGTGTAGACTGGTGTGTGCTGGATTCTCTGTAGAGCTGCCTCAGTTCTACAAAGCCTGAGCATATGCTTTGACGAGATTTTTCCCAATCCAAGTCCAGTAAAGTAGAGTGAGATTCCACATCAATAATTTTGCATGAATGTAGGCACTGCGGATCCAAAGAGGTAACAATTTTCCCAAGACTAGAGACCATTTGCATTACCAGTATGAGACAGAAAAACATTTTTATGGAATTATTTTTGTTCTGCATTAGGTTTCTGTTTCCTCCTTTGCCAACTTCTTTAATGGTCTCAGTGGAAAAAGAGACTATAAGAAATCGTAAAAGAGCATTTCCATCAGAATATGCTTATAGTTATTTAAGATTTATTGGTTTATAATGACAAGGTTCTTTTTTTTTCTTTTTCTTTTCTTTCCCTTTTTTTTTTAGTTGATGTACTAGAAAGTTTTCAAATTCTTTCATTTCAAAACTAAGAGCTGCTAAACACTTGGGCACTTGAGTTATCTTGGGATTTGGGAATTCTATTCTTCCCTTGTTTAGTGCAGCTAGTGTTTTTGGTGATAATTATGAAGAGGATTTTGTGGTGGCTTTGAAAATGCTCAGTGTTGTAAATAGCATTTTTCTATCCAAAAGCCAGGGGAAATGACTAAGTGGGTCTTTGCACATTTTAAAGACACTGTAAGGTAACTTCTCTGAAATGAGATTTATGAATGTATAAAACTTAACAAGCGAAGAATGGATTTTTATGTGCATTCTTCCCAACATTGAATTTAAGAGATTTTTCTCTGGACAGTACAAGAGCAAGGTCGCGCATATTCCTTTTCTGCTTATTTCCCAACACCTTATACAGTTTCTAATGATACCTTTCATTTTCTTCTGAATAAATGGCATAACTGTTTTCATTTGTATTCCAATGAGATTTATTGTGTGCTAAAAGCAATTTTGTAAAGATCTCCAAACAAATTGTGCTGTATTTCTATAAATCATATTTGAAGGCGTTCCAGGGAAATAAGTTACAGGTTTTCACCATCTTCACCCTGCTGAGGCATGATCTCTGGCTTCTTTTTTTTTTCTTCAAACTTGTTTCCTTTTATCCATAGCTATTGTCTTCATCCATTTGGGCTACTATAACAAGACACCATGGACTGAGTATCTTGTAAACTGTGGACATTTATGTTTCCCAGTTCGGGAGGCTGGAAATCCAAAGACCAACGCAGCTGGGCAGGGTCTCTTTTATAAAGGCACTAATCTCATTCACGAAAATCCACCCTCATGACCAAAGTACCTCCTAAAAACCTCATCTCCTCATCCTGTCACATCAGGCATTGGAGTTTCAACAGACACATCTGGTGAGGGGCCACAGACATTCACACCATAACAGCTGCTTTTAGCCCCATTTAGCCACTTTCAATACCCAGAAAAAAGTGAAATTTCTGGATAGCTGTCTGAAAATTTCAGACATGCAAGATGGAAGAAATAAAAGAATCAGCTTTTTACTTGAACTTGTCAGATTTAGAAATGCACCTTGACTCCAGTTCTCTGCTTACAACCTACAGATAACCTTATCAGGAAGTTATTTGTACAAGGGAAAAAACCAGAATAATAGGAAAACACATAGAGTATGCATAAGGCATTTTCAATGTCTTCTCTAGATAACAGTGTTAGACTTCGTATGTGCTTTGTTTTTGTCATTTATCCAACTTAAACTGTATATTTCACCATCTGCTTTTAAATTAAGAACTTTGCACAACAAGGGTATTATGAGATGGGAGAAGGATTGTGGCATACCACATTATTTTTATGTAATATAATATTGCTGTTTCCTTTTTGGTGTCTTGTATTTTGGAATCCAAAATCAAAATTGGTGCTAAATACAAGTTTGCTATCTTGGGCATCTGGATACCATCTTGCTATTTCTGTTCAATGTTGTAAATGACCAAAGGACATGTGTTTTTCCTGAATTGTTTTTTCCTGAGCAGTTGGTAGTCTGGCTAATGCCAGAAACCTGGTTCTGCCCTGAAAACATCTTTGAGGCATAGACCCCTGTCCAGAGTGCCCTGTCCAGAGCAGAGGAAGAATTCTTTATCTTCTCGAGTTCCCAGAAGTATGGCAAGAAGCATTACCCCACAGATGAACAGCCAGAAACTCTGTCTCACTGGTGTAATCAGAAAAAAAAAAAAAAATCCAACTTGTACTCTTGGCTGATTTCCTCGCTGGGTTGAGATTGGACACAAAGTTTCTAAATCACACTTGGGCTGAATATTAATAGTTCTGGGTGGGTAAAGCCTTCATTTAAATAATCTCAATAATTTCTGAGAGCATTGGGCAATATGGAGGCTACTAATCTGCTAGTATTTCATGAAGAAATTTTTTACCAATGTTTTAATACCTGCAGTGTTAATTGCTGCCTCTGACAAAGGAGAGTGTTTATATCAACAGGATAATTAAAACTAAATGATCAAATAGGTAGTATTGGTCACCAGCAGTATTATAGCTTTGTACTAGGCGTGATAGGTGTACAAAAGAGGGAGAAAGATATATTCTTTCCTTGATGTTGCTTCTCTTTGGGGTTTTTACTACTGGGCATTTGGGCATTATGACACTGTCTCCCACTGTTGGAATTGCTTCAATATGCAGAAATTCATCATGTGTTGTTCCCTGTGTTAATAAACACTTCTCATCTAGAAAAGAGATCATTGTTTTCATAAACCAAATGTTTCTTCTTTTTCTGCAGTGTGTTAAGCCAGCAGATGTTCTTGATATCCCACTCATAGCTCTATACACCAAAGATATAGCTTTTTGTAAACACCTGGCACTCTATGTGCCGGCTTTTCCTCTGGAAACAGTAGCCCTCAAAAACAAAACAAAACAAAAGAAAACAACATCCAACTTGTACTCTTGGAGATAGCTTGATTCAACTTTTCCCCATCCCAGTCCCCACAGTCTACCCTAATCCATTAAGAGTCCTCATGTCCCTAACTTCAAAATATATTCAAGAAACTACTTCTCATTCTCTGCACAGGGAAAATTCTGGCATGAGCCAGCATTGTATTTGACCTGGATTGGGATGTTTCCTTGGTGTTCCCTCTGCCTTTTGTCCTGCCTTCTTCCACCTAGCTCCCAGTACAGATGACAGACAGCTCCCTGAAAGCTTGGGTCAGATCATGGTCCTTTCCTGCAAAAAGCCATGCGGTGGATCCCTTTCTCACTCAGAGTGAAGGCTGATGTCCTTGCGAGCTCCTGTAAGGGCTGACTTAAAGAGTTCTTCATATCGTTCTGACCCTCATGTTCTACATTCCCCTCTCTCACATCACTATGGTCACATTAATTCATTAATTAGTTAATTAATGTAGTCATTAATTAATATATTCATTCACTAAACAAATATTTCTAAACACTTGGTTCTATGTCAGCCATATTCTAGTCATTAGGAATACATATAAAATAAGACACATATGTTTCCTGTCTTCTTAAAGCTTAGGTTTAGTGGCTTCTAAAGTGTGGCTGTTTTAAAGTTTAAGTCTAATTAACTATACGTCTCAGGTTTCTTCTGCAAGATCTTGTGTCTCAAACCCCCTGTCTGTGCTTCCAGACAGGAAAGGAGAAAAAGCAAAAAGCAAAGAAAAGACAATGCCTATAGCTAGAAAGAAAAACTCTCTAAAAAAAATCCCCATAACCTGTTGGGTCTTCCTTGGTCGAACTATGCTGCAAGGTGTGCTGAGAACTGCAAGTGTTTAGGAGGATTTGTTGCTGCCGTGAAAAAAATCAGGTGTTCCTTGAGGCACCCACCTTGCAGAAAGAAAGGGAGAAGATACCATATAGATAAACAGCAGTTTCTACCATGGCTGGTGTAAAATTACCTGTGCTTTACACTGAGTCTAAGTCCTGCCCATTTTGGAGCATTTTAATCAGAAAAGCATTACTGCACTCACTTGTTTTTATATTAGAATAAGGGCTATTTATTACCATCAGCTCAGGAAATGACCCAGTGTGGCCTTGTAAGACAGAATTAATTTGCAATGACTCCAGCTGAAAGTTGGCTGCCTTTTAACTTAATAACTTGAGAACTGTCAGTATCCTTTGAAGTTAATGATAGTTGTAAAGTGCAAATAAAAATTTTCCGAAAGGAAATCAAACTCACCAAGACTAGTAAATGAATGCTCTGTCACTACAACTATTAATGTGTGTGTGAGGGGGTGGGGTATTAGGGAGTGGGACAAGAGTTTAGAATTTCATTGTTCTTTTGCCTTGTTTTGTTTTGGCTTTTGGATTCTAGAACATCCAACAAGTTTTCCCCCTCGGAAATGAAATTTGAACCATTTAATAGGCTCCTGCTTGGCAGGTAGAGTATTAGCTGCAAAGATATTTTATGTGAGCATTTGTGTTGGAAATACTTAAAATGTGAGTGTCATCTCTGGTTTAAATGTGTTCGCACAGCAGGACTTCATGAGGTAAATGAATGCACAGTTACTTCAGTCTCTCTGCCGGAGGAGGTGATTTTCTGAATAGGTATATGGATCCCCATTTTAATTAGCTTTTATTTTCTTCAACGAGTAAAGTAACTGGCTGAACCAAGCACACAAGATTTATCAGTATAGAAATAGCAGGCAATTGTCCAAGGGATGCGAAGTAGCAAACGGGCCATTTCAAGAAATCATCAGGCACCATGTCATGTATGCGTGAAATGCAACCTTTTCTAATTTCAGTCCCAGGCTGTTAGCAATGTGGAAGCTCCTAATAAAGCTGGAGAAACTTTCTCCCGTTGGAGCACCCTGGCCTTTCATTTCAATGGTGCCACTCAAGGTTTGTTTCAGCAGGAAACAACACTTTTGATTTTTTTTCATGTTGCTCATTTGTGCGTTTATTTCTTCTTAATTTGCTGATCCGAAGAGATGCCAGATTGACATCCCTGGGGACTGCAGTTTCCTGTTGGTTCCTGTGCAAATGAAGGCAGCAAGCAGGAGCTCTGTGCTTGCTGGATTTCGTGGTAATTTTAGGTTTCCAGAGGCAGAAGCTTAACACCTTCCTGGAACCTCAGTTGATATCCTCTGCCCACCACCGCCCCCAAAAGACACAACCATCAAGTTAACTTCGTTAAGGTTGGCTTAGGAGAAATGAAAGGATTCTTTCTCATGATGCTTTTCTCCAATGCAACCTTTTCAGAACACCGGTGTTTTCTATAATTCAGTGTTGCTAAAATGGCCTGGTTGTAAGAGATGCGTGCTTAATGAAAATGCAGATCTCCAGATCTTCTATGGGAGATTTCACTAAGGCCTGGGTGTTGCCCAGGGTTCTGCACCTCTAACAAGTATCTCAGGTTGTTCTATCACCAGGCAAGTTGAGGAAGCTGTCCTCCTGCAGAAATGGGAAGCACAAAGGATCTTAGACTAAAGCATGAAGTTTAGTATAGTCTTTTACCTTTCTCATTTCTTCATTATGGAGTGCTTATTATTGGGATACACTTATCAAATATTTATTACACCCATAACAACATGGCTGTTGCAGCAGACCGTTTCTCTCTTCATAGAATGGAAGGAAGAGCTTTAACAGCAATAAACAACAACAACAACAACAACAACTTCCCTAACAACACATTTATTGATTTAGTTTAAATATCAGAAGTAGTTAAAGGCCCTTAAGAAGCCATTGTGCTTGGTTAGAGGCCATCTTCTTTGTGCTTTGTCACTAGCAAAACAAACACAAAACACAACTGTCCATCTTTTCTTTTTTTAAGATATTATTTATTTATTTATTTATTTATTTATTTATTTGGCAGAGAGAGAGAGAGCACAAGCAGGGATGCAGACTCCCTGCTGAGCAGAGAGCCTGCCACAGGGCTTGATCCCAGGACCCAGAGATCAGGACTGGAACCGAAGGCAGACGTTTAATGGAATGAACCACCGGCCTCTATCCATCTTTCCCTGAATTTTCATACCATACAGAGGAATTGTGGTTGTGAAAAGATACCTTTTCTAAGAGAACTAGGTTTATTTTACTGAGACATGTGGGTATGCTAAGTGGTTTGGACATGTTCATGGACAGCACAAGAAGATAAAGTAGCCTCCCTAAACTCCCACCAGACAAAAAGATACAGAGTCTAAGCACAATTTTAATATGACTGCAAACAACATCCTGATGAGTTTCATAGTAGTAATCTTCTGCCTATTGTAACTATCTTGGAAAACTTGCCAGGACAAGATCATGAGGCATATGATTCTTCTGGAGTAAGACCATGTATTAAAATTCAATCCAACAATAGACATGAATCTATCTTATAGTAGGTGAATGATATATATTTAAAATCATTAATCTACCAAAGCTGTAACTCATAACTTTTGATACTATGATATTATCCTGAGAATTTCATTTAATCTCCCTGGATCATGTGGCTTACAAGATTTTCTTCCGCAGCTGCAAAATTACTTGATAGTTTATCTGTCATCATCTTCTCTTACCCAACACATCTCAGAAGCTGGTTATGGGTGTCTCATAGTCACTACTGGAGTATAATTCCCAATTCTTACCTCATCCTGGATCTACTAAAAGATAGCATCAGTCCTTAAATATTCAACTGCCTTTCAAGTGAATGATTTGTAAAGCATTTGAAGTCTGGAAAGATCTGTACAGAAAGAGACAGGCCAATATATTCTAGTTTTTCCTACTCTAAAGTTTCTTCCTGACAATTCTTGACTTAAATATGGTGGGAAATGGTTAAAAATGTGCTGTTATTTAGACATTACCAAATTAGGTTTAACTGGAGCCAAGTTGGCATAGACTATCTGATTGTTTGTGTCTCACTTTGTAAATTAATCCAAAGTTCATTGTTTATGAAAGAGTACTTTAAATTTAGAAATTTTCTTAATGTATATCAGTGTAGAACAAAAGACACTTTTTTTTTTAATTTGAGAAATTTGAAAACACTTTCAGATTCTGTGTGTGCTAAAAAAAATTTATGAATCACAACAACCCATGCCCCAAGAAGTAAAAGTTTCCCTCATTGTCATTTATTTTGAAGCCTTGCAATTTTCCTTCCAAGTTAATTATTCTAGTGGACTTACAAAGTAAAGATGCAAAAATGCTACTGTAAGAAATAGTCCAGGGGCGCCTGGGTGGCTCAGTGGGTTAAAGCCTCTGCTTTCAGCTCATGATTCTTATCATACTGCAAACTTCAGAAACATCTCACTGTTACATCTGTAGGTCAAATTTTATTTATTATATTCCACTTCTAAAGAATTTGTAGTAAGGAAACATTTACAATAAAATACTTAATGACATAAAAATAGAATATAAAACTCTATAGACAGTATAATCAGAATGTATCACGGGGGAAATTAGAGTATCATTATAAATGTTGGCCTCAGATGTCCTCTTTTCATTTAGAAAAATACCTGGATGTAACTGGGAAGGCTTAGTGTCTGTTTGGGAAGAGGACCAGCATGAGACAAAGCAAAATCGAAAAGATTGCAGGAAAGTGGCAGAAATTTTTAGTTCCCCGGGTATTCCTTAGGGCAAGGACAGTTATGTTTAAATGGAAAAGGAAGGGAGACTGAGCAAGAGATTCCGACTATAGAAACAAAGGGTTAACTCTTTAATGAGGCATTCCAGATGGGGAGGATAACCAAGACACAGAGGGCCTGGGATATCCGCTATTAAAAGTGAAACTCTTTGCTGTAGGGTCCAGTCCTGAAACACCGGGTAATCCCCTCCCATGCTCTAACCTTCAGTGTGTATCCTCTAGGAGGACTGACAAGAAAAAACACTGGTACACTCCATGAACATGTTGATTTGAGCAGAGAGAAAAGAACATTGGCAAATCAGAATGACACAGGGTAATAGATGCAAAGATGTAGGCATTTCAGTTATCGTCCCAAAGGGACGAGTGACACCAGAAACCTAGAAGATCTGGGTGGTCCCATGTAGTTGACATTTTGGCTGTGCACATGCACCCACACCAACATGAGAAAGACCTAAAGAATGAATGGGAAAAGGTGGAAAGGTTATCTGTGCACGCTGAGATTAGAAGTGATGCATGTCTCGTTTTGTTGTTTTCCCCCAATGAGCATATGCTACCTATAGAACAATGGGGAAACAGTGATTGAACTTGGGGAAATAAAGATAATTATCAGGTGTTTTGCAACAAAAAAGTTCTAAATTTGATAACAAGCCAAATCTAATACTCAATTTAAGTGTGTTACCAGTTAAAATTTTAGAAGACCTTTATTGGTCAGCCAGTTATAAAATTGGTTATATATACATATATTATCATAGTCCATAGATTATATAGTTTATAGTCATAAATACAACCAAATCCCTGGGTTCAACACAAAATAATTTACACTGAACTATTGGATGATGCATAGATCCCACTGGTTCAAAGTTGGGAAATATATTATAATGATTTTATATTCATCTGTGCAGTTCTTTTTGCTATCAGTCATACAGTGATTTGTGGCTTCTTTTCCTTCTTTTAAATATAACTTTTTGCCTATTTAAAGGATAATACTTATAAAGCAGTATTGTATTTAGCCCCAAGCATGCAGTTTCTGCTGTCAGTTATAAAGTGAGTTTGAAGGCCACTTCTACCCCTTACTCCCGTGTCACCTTGAGTATGTTATTTTCTCTCTCTGCAGCATGTTTATCCATCTGTAAATAGGCATAATGATGCTTTTTATTCCATAAGGCTTTTGTGAGGATTACATGAGTTAATGCATGTAAAGGGCTTAGCATAATCTGTAACCAATTTTACAAACTACATTAACTATGATTAGTATTTGTTCATAATAGAAACTTCCAAGAAAATAAAAGCATTTGGAAGGAAACAAGCATCATCTAAATTCTTACATCGAAGGCTAGAGGTACTATAATTTTGGTAACTTTTCATCTTTCTTTGTTTAAACAAAAAATGCAAAAAGGACCCTTGTCTGTGGCATTATAATCAAATTGTTAAATTTTATATAAACTAAATCATTTCCTCTGTTATTAAATGTGCTTCCAAAACATTTCAAGTGGTCACATGCTTTTCCATTTATAAAAGCATCATACTTCATTTAAATAATATCGTATTGTTGGATTCACTCTTTCCAAATCCTTGATATTTTAAGAAAGCTTCACTGTCTATTCTATAATTAAATATTTGTGCATATCCTGATTATTCCCTTAGAGTCAATTTTTAGAATTGGAATTGCTGAACGAAATGGTATATCAGTATGTGTTTTATTATGTGTTGCTTAAGTCCTTCCAGACAGTTTGTGCCAGTTATCACTTCTGATCATAAATGAAATACTCTGTAAACACTAGGCACATTCTCTCCTTTTGCTAAAAATAACGGCAGTGACTTTTAATGTTTTGCTTATATTTTATTGAGATCGAAAAAACTGGCTATTTTTTTTCTTATATATCAATGAGTGTTTGAATCTTTTAAAGATTTTTTTTTAACTTCTTAAATTGTCAGATTCACTGGAGTGACATTTATTGAGCACCTACTGCTGTCAGGCACATTGCCTGGGGTGAGCAGTGTACGGAGAAGGACCAGCTAAAGTCGATGGTATCTAAGAGGAATGCAGGCTACTGAAATTTGCATGGTTCCTGTGGGCCTTGAAGATGCATATTAAACTTCAGAAACCAAGGGATCCCTCATGGAACTGCCCTTCTCCTAAGTAAAATGGACCCCAAAACCGGGGAGATGTGACAAGTCCCACGCAAAGGGAACTGATATTTCTTGAGCATATTTCAAAGAGATAAAGAACTCTAGTTTCCCTTATTAAAAACAATAAAGGCTTTCATTTGTTGGGCCTGCAAACTGGAACAGGCTCACCCTCATTTTCATCTGTGTTTCTCAACCTTGGCTTTTTGACACGTGCAATTTCTGTCATATCTGCATGCTATTTTTCCTTAAATTGAGCTCCCGTGTTTATTTTTTTTAATTTCATTTAAAAGGAAACTCTCTATCATAGATGGAAAATCACTAATATTTACCACATATAAATATAATAAAAATATATGCTTTCATGTGTACCTCCTAAAATCATCACATCCTTTCCCCCTGCTCCCATCTCCTGCCAGAGGCAGAGTATCACAGGTATGGAAATCTGGCTCCCAGCCTTCCTCCTGTAACAGAAAAAACTCAGTCACCAGGGACAGCAGGACAAGACTGTTGGGAACTCTGTAAGAACCTGGGACCTCTGTGCTTTCTCCTGTTGGTTTCTTCCTTCTCATGCTCTTCTGTCTGGTTCCAGGCATAACTAGGGGAGGCAACTTTTACGGTATAAAGCGTGTGTGTACCTGTCAGTGCAGGAGAAGGGGAATGGCTTCAGAGGTTCAGCCCCTGCTCGGAGAAGATGCTCAACATACCTTGTTTAATTTCATTTGAACAGTAAAAGGCTAGAGACTCCGAGCATTAAAACAGAACCACCCGCTTCATTCTCTGGGTAATTCAAGGCTGCTTTTTCCATCAGTAGATCCCAGAGGTGGTTGGACAAGCCTGGTGATTTCCATTTACCAACACAGATTAAGGCTGTCTGGCCAGGCTTCGTCTGGTAGCATTCTCTTAATTAAATATAATGACAATTTGAATAAACTCTTAAGTCCATTGAACATTTCTCATGTTTTATTATTGAGAAGAAATAGGCACTTTGCTTCTTGGAACATTTAAAAAACCCTCACTATGTCAGCCTCTGTTTGTTATTGTGGGGCATGACAGTTATCTGAAGAGAACCAGCCAGATTTAATCTGACAGCCACAGTCAGGGAAGAGTGCTACCAATCTAATTATCCAGTAATCTAGTCAGAACGAGAGTAATTCTAGGCCTTTCTCAGGCAGCTAATCACATTTCCTGTGCATTAGCTGCCACACATGGGGAGCTTTTAGGAACAAGGTTTTTGGTCTGTGTGGGTTTTGTGAGCCTCAGAGTGGTGTGATTTCTTTGTTGACTTCCCCAAAGTGGGTTCTTTGGGCTTTTATTCCCCCCTCTGTTCCTTCCTACTTGTCCCTTCATTGCTAAGATGTTCGCAGTTCACCTTCAAGTTCTAAGTTTGATGACCTTGGGACCTTCCTTTCAGAATGCAGCAGTAGACGAGGAATGAATGCTTGGATCAGTTTGCTTACTTTCTGGTGCAGAAACAAATTAAGGAATGCTGTGCAATCGGTGGGTAGGATAAATGAAAAAGTCATTTTTCTAGAAGGAAAACACCATTTTGGGGGGGTTTCTGTGTGTGTATGTGAACTGTTTCGCATGTCATTTCTCTATTGTGGTAGGCAATTTTAGAAAGAGGTTTGTAGAGAAAAAGAGCAAGAGAAAAAAGACAGTTAACAGATATTCTTTCAGTGGCATCGAATGTCAGGCTCTAGGCAATATCAATCATGCATTATTTTCATAATCGCAATTTTAACAGGGAATGTAAAGATTGGGGGAAAAAAGGGAGGAACTATAACAGTATATGCAGTGAACAGGAGAACTTGTGCCTCCATGTGAATTAATACCCTGCCATATTCTTTCTCTGAAAACCTCCATTTAGGATAATTTCATATTATTTCTATAAATCAAAATGTTTTTCCAATGCATTGGTTTCTGACAGGCCAAAATTGAGGTGTCTCTGAAAAATCATTATACGAGCACCAGGTCTCTTTTCTTCTAGCCCTATGTCTTGGAAATTCCTCCCACTTTTCATAATCATTGTTTGGTCCGTTGGGATCTGAATATTTGAATCTAAT
Organism: Mellivora capensis; assembly: GCA_004024625.1. Lineage (NCBI taxonomy): Eukaryota > Metazoa > Chordata > Mammalia > Carnivora > Mustelidae > Mellivora > Mellivora capensis. The sequence goes on from PISX010000393.1 coordinate 65,557, forward strand.
AGGTGGGAGTTCCAGTCACCAGTCAGTTTATAATATAGTAGTTTCCCCAAAATTTATCCAGGATAAACAGGCTTCCCAAATAGCCTCTAGCACTCATAACGTTAAACACATTAGCTGGAAGGGTATAAAAAAAGAGGAAATGCGAGTGCTGTGTTAAATGGTTGTGTTGTAATCTTGAACAAGTTTCAACCACAATTTGCACTCTCTCAGCTGAAATTTTTTTGTGAACTTAAAAATGTTTTTATTCCTGCGATTGTGGGAGTTGTACACCCTCAGCGGTGCATCGTCTGGGTGTGCCTCTCTGCACATGCAGAGCCTGCAGCTGAGTCACTGGTAGATCTGGGCCTAGTGTCCGTGAACCTGGGGGCTGGTGTGTCTAGGCAAGGTATGCAGTCAGATTTCTGAGTCACCTTTGTGTTTCTAATGATGTTGTCCCTTCATTTGTTCTGGGTTCGGATTCCACAAAAACTATTGATATGAGCTGATCTAAGGAGTTAAACTATAAATAGACCCTAGTTTTGGACTATCACCCAATATAAGTCTCTTATGGCAAGCTCTGTTACTGTTTGACTCTCAAGTGCAGACAAGAGTAGAGTAATGCTTGAAGAGTAGTTCATGCGGGCATTTCCATCAGTCCTTCATTTCAATCCAGATGAAATGTGTTCTCTAGATCACTAATTGGAATGTTTACCAAATGGAAATTATATTTAAACATGTCAATACAACATCACCTTATTTAACAACTTTCATCTGAGAATATGAAAACATTTATGGGAAATGAATGCCACGGCAGCTAATCCCCACAGAAATGTTGCTGAACAACAGCTCATGTCTTACAGAATCAAAATGAGAAAAAAAAAAATTATGTTATAGCGATGACTTGTAATGATTCCAGCATCTCTTAGTAGATAATTGGCAGAAATAAAAAAGAACATCAGTTCTTACATTTCTCAAGGCTATTTCTCAGTACGAGTTAAAATGATTCAGGAATGCAGGAGATGCACAAAGGAGACTGCATATTGAGAGCTTATCTGAGCAATGAAACCTCTAGGTATTTGCAAATGTGGCACTCTTTTCTCTGCTTTAAACCCTAGATCTTGAATTACACAAGTGACTGTGACCTGCAAGTCAGTGTACATTCATTGTTGATTCTTCTGTTCAAATGAATACGTGCTGAAGGACTCGAGCTTTGTGTCTTATTCGTTCTCTGCCAGGGTGTCTGATGTGTCCAAGGAATGTCCCAGGACAAAAGGGTCTTTATATAAAGAACAATAATAAATTCCATTATTGCCATATATGAATTAACAGCTTGCCCTCGATAAAGCTAGTTTCTGTACAAAGAGTTCTATCGACTTTGAACTTCAGTTAAATCATGATCAGACAGTGATTCCAAGTTCTGATCCAGTACAGGGGATCTCCCATTTGACTGGATCGGTTTTAATACTGTTTGTTTCCTGTCGCTTCTGATTTGGTTTCTCTTTTTTTAAAAAGTCAAATAATGTAACATGGTTTCATTTGGAGGCAGTCTATGTCAGGCGACCATTTTTCTTTCTTACATAATAAAAAAATTTCCAAGGGGGATATTTGGTGTTTTGCAACGTGGATGGCATACCTCCCGTACTGGCATTGTTCAATGGCTTTGATAATATTGAAAGAATGGGCAGTTTGGGTGTATTATTATTGGCCATTATCCAAACCTTGTTCTAAACCTAATGTAGTCTTCTAAATTTGTATTGTCTGTTTACACGATCCTTTGTCATGGCCGAAAATTTGGAAATTCTTGCAAAGCCCTACATTATCTCTGACCTATTTACACAATCTTGTTGGGCATGCATGGATACTTTATACTGATAACACAGTCCTGAGGCCCTGAATGGTGTTTCCTTAGATCAGTGCTGCCCAGTAACCATTTGCCACGTGTACCCGTTTAAAGTGAAATTTAAGTTAACTAAATAAGTGATTCGTTAATTAAAAAATTCAGTTTCTAAGTTGCACTAATCACATTGCAGGTGCTCAAGAGCTGCATGGAAGTAGTGGTTTCCAGACTGGACAGTGCAGGTGTAGAATATTTCTGTCCTGGCAGAAGGTGCTGCTGGATAGCATTTCATTGAATACTTGATAAACTTGCAAAGGAGAGTATCTCCATGGACTCAGAGGCAGAGAGCAATCATGGTCATATAGTCCCAGGCTCGATACCGGAAAACAGCAAAGTCAATAAAAGTGGCTGAGACTCTCAGAAGGTACACGCTTGTAATTACACCTCATCATGAGTTCTTATTGAAATTAAATGAAATCATTCACATGTTCGTTGTATTAGATTCTTTCAAAGGAACAGAGCAAATAGCCACTTGACAGTTCATCTTATTTCACTGCTCTTAACATGCCACCTAATGACTCTTACAAATATGTCCACTTCTAACTCCTGGTTAAAATTTCTCAGCAATTACTCTGTTTTCCCTTCATACAAAACCACATCTACACCATACCAGTTAAGGGCTCATTTCTCCCCTCTTTTTCCCTTCCTGATTACAGCTTTCTCTTCCCTTTTTAATTTCCTGCCCTTCCCTTGACCTTCCCTTGACCTTCCCTTGACCTTCCCTTGCCTTTCCCTTCCCTTTCTCTTCCCCTTTTCCTACTATTTGGTCTTAATGATATTATCAGAGGGAAGGATGGGAGGAGAGTTAAGTGTGTCTTTATTTTAAAGTAGATATTCTATTTTTGGATCTCTTAGTTCTGGTCAAATGGAAGACTCTTTGGGGCAAGTCGGTTATCTTTTGTACTTACCATCCTGCTTCTGAATGTGTGTATGGACCTGTGTAGGATTTGGGGGTGAGAGAGGACAAATATCAGGGTCTAAAGCACCCTTCCTCTCTTTCCATCAAGTGCTAGAACGTGAATGTCCATGAAGCTGTAGTGGCCCTTGCCAGGAGGATACCTAGCTCTCTGTAGATACCCGTACATCTTAAAAGCTGGGACTCATCAAATTCCAAAAAAGACTTATCTAAGGTTCAAAGTTTTCCCATGAGACAGTCACAAGGAAAAAGACTGAAGTCCTATTGTCAGGTTTCTAAATAGAGGAGAGACGTTAGAACAACAAAATGTGCTGGAATAAAAAAAAAAAAATGTGCTGGAATAATTTGGTGGGGAAACAAATGCACAAAATAAAACAAGTTGTGTTACTCGCATAAAATTTTCAAGAACGCCAGGTGATTGGGCATATATTATACTCTTCCCAGGCTGTGTACTCAGAGCAGGAGGTAACCTACTTCAAAAACATGTTTGACAAACCTGAGAGGTTAAGATTTGGCGATTTCATAGCATTCTGATATAGGTAACTAATTTTTTAAACTGAATTATTGCCATATTTTTAACTGATTACCAGTCCTCTTAAAATATATGCATTATTAAATATATTTTTACCACCCTCATATCTCTTGTGAATGTCCTGCTGCTTTCTTACTGTCATATCTGCTATCACTCTCCATGCATACAGTGCCTGTTAGCAATATTTAACCCACTGCAGTTCCTAGAGCATGCTGTGGGTGTGCTTTCTGTATAACTAGAATGTACTCTTACCCATCAGCTATTTTGAGAGCTTAGACTCATCATTCAACTTTGCCCGCTTGCTCCATTTGCAGTGAGGGTCTACCACCCCCATATTAGCAATCTACAGCTACATAGCAAGTTACCCCAATACTTAGTAGCTTAAAACAACGTTTGTTACCTCACAGCCCTGTTAGGTCTAAAATCTCTGAGTGGTTTAGGTTCTTGAAACTTCTAAACCATCTTGCAGTAAAGAAAAGCAATTTTGTAGCATTCTTAGCTTTTCCTTAAACATCTCAAAATGTCTATTTTTTTCTTGTAAAATAAGCTTGTAAGGAATAAACTTGTAAGAAAGCTTACTCCTAGTCACTTCAGTACATTAATATGGTTGGAAGAATCTCAGAGAACTCCACAAGACTTCCATGTAATTCTTACATCATTCTTATTTTTCATTTGCATTTGAGCTGATTCATGTCATTGAAATACCGAGTACAGAAGAACAAACTATTGAATTCTTCCCATCTTTAGGAAAATCTCCCATGAACCAATTCAACTTCACCACTTGTTTTGAGATATAAAAGGTGTACTTAGGCCTTTGGTCAAGCTTATATGCTGACATTGTCCTCGTTTCCAGCTTCAGAACTAATTGTGATTTTTAATAAACATAACTTTTTTGGTCCAAGGGTCTCAAGGTCTGTTAGTCTATTACACACTTATTCACTCCTTCCCTTTTTACAAACACTACATGTTGCCATATTATTTTTTCTTTATTCTTAATGAATTTCTAATTTGTATTTTATTTCCTTTTTGAATAGACGTTCTGTTCACATGGTAATAAATGTTAAGACATGTCTCCTTCCATGCCTGAACATCATTAAGGCAATTTCCCTGCTGAAGTCCAGGAAATCTTGCTATGAGGCTTCTCCCGTCCAGAGTTGTGCAAATGTCATGTGAATTGATCATTACATTTCCGACTGTGTCATCATTTCCAACAGGTGACTTTTTAGACTCATACAAGCACGTTCTCAGCATTAGTTTAGCTAGCTGGGCGAGGTAAGTGAGTTAAGTACATATATGATTTGTGGCCTATGAAGGTGTGTATTACTTGGATCTTTACAAGTTGTAAGAAAAAAAGTACCATCATGAGTGATGGGCATTTATTATAAGCATATGTGGGAACTGAGGAAGCATAATGACTCTTCTTGGCAGCTGCAAGTCATTCTGGATCTTAGAGGTTCCAAGTCTGAAGTCTTTCTTTTTTTCCCCCTTTAAGATTATTTATTTGTTTATTTGAGAGAAAGAGAAAGAGCAGAGTGAGCAAGAACAGGAGTTGGAAGGAGGGGCAGAGGGAGAGGGCAAGAGAAGCCGACTCCCTGCTGAGCAGGGAGCCTGTTGTGGGGCTTGATCCCAGGACCCCGAGATCATGACCTGAGCCAAAGGCAGCCTTAACTGACTGAGCCACTCAGTCATTCCTGATTTATTTCTGGTATGATTGGATTTGGTTTTTGTCTGTTTGATTATAAGTCAGAAGCTAATCATTTTTGTTTATTTTTGTTAATTTTTTTAAAAATTCAAGTATAATTCACATCCCAGTCTAAAAAGTTTATGAAAAAACTGGAGAGGTGGCAATGGCACATTGTCATTCAGGAAACATGGATAAGTCTACTCACCATATTTTCTTCCACCCAGAATCAAGTTTGGACTGTCTTTTTGTGTGTATTCATATACTCCTAAAAAATAAATTAATTAAAAATAAATAAATAAATAGAAGATAAATTTCTGAGTGTATCAATCAGTATCCAATGTGGAAATCTTCTGGGTGGTCTCCTACCAAATCCATGATTTTGTCCATGGATGCCACCAACTCCAGCTTGAACTTTAGCACAGACTTCTGTGATCAGGGTGGTAGAGTTCCATGGCACAAGACCAGCATTCCTAGTCAGAAAGGATGATTCCCCTTGGCCACTCCCCTCAGAAATGGGGTTGTGGTAGGCAAGACAGGCACATAAGCAATTCAGAGATTACTCAGAGGAGAGGGCTTTACACTGTATTTAGTTTAGCATCCTCATAAGCAAGCTATTTGATTTTATTTTGAAGACATTGTCTGAAAGATTAAAAAATAAAAGAACAAATACCTTCTCATTTTGCAAATAGCAAACACCCAGAAAGGTTAGTGTATTTGAACTTTATCTATAGGAAGTCTAGCCAATACTTGCAACCCAAGTACATCAACCGCACCCTTGCCTTTTCTGCTTGAAGTGGGAGTTCCATTATGGCAACAAAGTGTCAGCTGTATGTAGGGTTTGACAAGGTATTTGCCCAGTGGACAAATGAATCGAATTAGACAATCTAATTACTGCGTAAGGAACTGCTTAAGTTATTAAAAGACAGCACTAAAGTTGTCTTTCAGGTATGTTAGCTAAAAATGTCCATTTTATTAAAACTATACTCTTGTGAGACTTTCTAATCCTCCAATAAATCTAGTGGTCTTAACTGCATTTCAGAAATTTATTAAACATCAGGTTGTGTTTAGGAATGGTAGTTATTCACCTGGGTAAAAAGGCAATTTATTTTATAGAACCTGAAGTCTTGATATGGCTCTGTGCTCCAGGATAAATCCCAACTACCTTAGCTGTTGATTTCTTTTGGTACTACCTTTTAAAGAAATCAAATCAATTTATTACAGTATCAAACCAATAGGCTATCAAGCTATCACGTGAGAGGCTATAAGACTCACTTAAGGGGCGCCTGGGTGGCTCAGTGGGTTGAAGCCTCTGCCTTTGGCTCAGGTCATGATCCCAGAGTCCTGGGATCGAGCCCCACATCAGGCTTTCTGCTCCGAAGGGAGCCTGCTTCCTCCTCTCTCTCTGCCTGCCTCTCTGCCTGTGATCTCTGTCTGTCAAATAAATAAATAAATAAAATCTTAAAAAAAAAAAAGGACTCACTTAATAACAAGCTTTTTGGCACAAAAACAAATTCTTCCCCTGCCTTCAGGGACTACTGATTCTAGGGTATGGAAATCAGAATAGGGCTCTTGCTTAGGCCTCCAATTAGCTTGAGAAGACTGATACATGTAAAGCACAACAGATGTGCTACCATATATATTACGAGTGTCTCATTTTTGCAATTAAAAAATTGGGGAAATTCAAACTATTCTCAGAATACATTTTTAAAAGAAAACAGTTTGCTTTATTGTGGGGTGGGAACTAAGAGTGTTAAATGTAGGCATAGAAAGATGCCTTTAAACAAGGTGAAAGGTAGATTTTGGCACAACGGAAGAAAACTTTACTAAGTCATGTGTCATGATAAACATAAAGTTGAAGGTTTGCCTGTGCTTTATATGTGAAAAGTCAGAAATTAAAATTAACTTTGATGCATGTTTGCTTTTAAAATTAATAAAACACACACATACAACTGCACACATACAAACGTATATACAAATTTTGATTGAAAGTTGGTTAGTTTCTAAGCACTGTTAGTCCTAAAGTAGTAATCTTTCTGCTTTCCTAGATAGGATTTCAGCCCGCTTTTCACCCAGGACTGCAGTGACATAGACCTTACTAACTACTTAGCAATTTTAGGTTGGATTGGTAGTGTAACAAAATCTCATTGAACTCAAGCCTAGATACAAGTTACCATGTCTCATATCATGATTCTGAATACACTTTAGAAATAGGCACTGTAATTCCATTTAGAGTACTTACTTATTTCAGATTTTTCAAAAGAAAATGATAATTTTTTATCTATTTTTAAGCCGACTTCAAAACTAACTCTAGATTCTTCATATGAGTAGAATCATATGGTATTTGTCTTTCTCCGACTGACTTACTTCACTCAGCATAATTTACTTCCATCCACATTGTAGCAAATGGCAAGACTTCACAAGACAGACAAATATGGGGGAAGAGAAGGAAAAATAAAATAAGACAAAAACAAAGAGAGAGGTAAATCATAAGAGACCCTTTTGACTCTAGGAAAGAGTCTGAGGGTTGCTGGAGTGGAGGTGAATGGGGAGATGGGGTAACTGGGTGATGGGCATTAAGAAGCACACTGAAGTAATGAGCACTGGATGTTATATGCAACTGATGAATCACTAAACTGTACCTCTGAAGCCAATGTTAATTAAAGTGAATTGAATTTAAAAGTTTAAAAAAAAAGGGGCACCTGGGTGGCTCAGTGGGTTAAAGCCTCTGCCTTCAGCTCAGGTCGTGATCCCAGGGTCATGGGATCGAGCCCCACATCAGGCTCTCTGCTTCGTGGGGAGCCTGCTTTCTCCTCTCTCTCTGCCTGCTCGTGATCTCTCTGCCTGCTCGTGACCTCTCTGGCTGCTTGTGATCTCTGTCTGTCAAATAAATAAATAAAATCTTTAAAAAAAAACAAAACAAAACCCTATTCTAGCACACTCCTGCCCAAACGTACACAAATGAGTAACTATATCCTCCTCCTTTAGTGTAGGTACTCACTGGTCATAAATTTCTGGAGACAATAGAAAATCCCCCCCCCTTTTATTGATAACAATGGTCAGAAGATGTCTTTGATCCCAATTGCAGTGTAGAAACTTCAATGCATTGCCAAATTCCCAGCATCTTCCTAAAATGTCAGAAACACATAAAGATGAATGCTGTCATAATTTCCTCAGCTGCGATGCCATCCTGTCTTTCACAAATATAAATTCTTGTGTTAATAAAAAAGTTCTACTGAAACCTCTAAATTTTTCCACAACCCCATATTCTTGTAGGGAGTTGGGAGATGAAGTAAAGAGAGAGACAAAACCCATATAAATGGCAGTTATTTAAGATAGCACCAGGGTGCTCATCAAAATGTATGGAACCCAGATAAACACTAAGGATTAGATAAGAAAACCAACAAAATTTTAAATTTCTATGCCTACCTTCAGCCATTTAATATTTAATCACAACTCAGTGGTTTTAGGATCCGCTACCAGTGACCTTACATTTATATGCCTGATTTGTATCTGAGGACGGTTTCATTAAGAGGCTGTGGCAGTATTTTAATGCTCATATATATATAATAAGAGACAACATAAAGATTTCCCAGAGAAAGTTCTTTTGGGAAGTGTCTAGATCAACTCAGGAAAAAAAGTGATTCATGGTGTTTGAATAGGCACAATATTTGGAATTTTGTTTCTCAGATATTTTTCAGGTCTGTTTTAAGACAGAAGCCCTCTACATCTCAGAAGTTCCTAGGAAATCTCTTTACCAAACCATGTTTTCTTGTGAATGTGTGAACTCTAAGGAAATGAAGACTTCATAGTATTAATTTTCTGCCTCTAGAGGCTGACCTCTAAATTTCAGAGCCTGTTTTAGTCTCTTTGGAATGAACATACATGAAAGTTAGAAGAGAGAACTTGTAGAAGCAAGGAAATGGATGGCAGCAGGATTTATGTAGGCGGACACATGGACCGGAAATAAGCTTCTAAAGTCAAATTCCACATGAAGGAGTGGATTAAGAAATCAAATATTTGGAGATACTAGTTGGGAAAGATTTAGTATCTGGAAAAATAAAAAGAAAAGTCCTCATAAAGAATTACTTTACCTGTTAATGTTTGCTTATAAATCTTTGTGATAATGGCATTATGGCAAAGCTTTAGGTCCATACAAACCTCGGGTTTAATTCCAGATGTGTTGCTCATTACCTGTGACATCTCAGATAAGCTACTTAAAGTTTTCAAGTGGCATGTCCTCGGCTGACTAATTGGGATAAGTACATGTACATTGCTTGGTTATTTTGAAGGCTACATGTATTGAATAAAATTTTAATGTAAAACTTGGAAAATGTTAAGTTACAGCTACTATGACTTCTCCTTTTTTACCCTTATCATCTTCACCATCATCATCATCGGAGATTCATGTTTCTGTAAAGGATGATATAGAGTTGAACACAGCCATGTCTGAAGTGTGTTTAACTACCTTAAGCCAGAGATGCAATAATTTCAGGATTAATACTGTTTACCTCCAGCTAAAGGACTCTAAGCCATGGACCAGGAGGATGATGTGTATTTATGGGCTTCTAGGTGGTAAGAGTCTTTGCACACAAACCTTAATTAACAGACTTATCCCTTATGCTAATAACACTTTCAGCATGGTATTGGCCCATATCAGTTAAGGGATACTTTTTCACCAATAAGCCCCACAGCTACTCCTTAACCCCCCCCATAGCAAACACCCTTATATAGCTCTACTTCAGTCACAGTTCTGCTTTTCATGATCTTGCCACCACTCAAGGTTCTCGACCCCAGCACTATGCTTGGGAAGGTCTAATGTTTTCCATGGGACAGAAACTGTTCAGTTCTCAACTTCAAGGTTAGCTTTGTAAAGAAACCTTTTTAGTGTCTTCATAAATCTTGTTATAATTCAACTCATTCAGCACATATTTACTGTTCTGTGCTCAAGAATTCATAAGCACATAGTGTTTTGCCTGAGTGGCCTTCCTCCCCCGCATTGCCTCCCTGCAAAAAGGAAGATCGGGTCACCAGCAGTGGGTCAATCTCCTGGTGCCACTCAGATGGTGCCTCTGCCCCAAACCCCTTTTTAGCATTGCCATTGTAGACACAAAGTTGAAGACAAAGGACAGGAAAGACCAACAGAAAAGGCACCGTGTATGATCCCAATTCTGATTGTTTTGAACCATTTTCAAAGTGACAAAACTGGGATGGAATTTGGGGATGGAAGAATCTAGATTTCTAACTCTTTAGTGACATACAGTGAATATAGAGCCACAAGCTCATATGCCTTCAGGATCCCCATGATTATCGGCCACCAGGTTTTCATGTGGACAGTGTAGCAAATTAGAGAGTGTATCCCTGGAGGATAGGGGAACACCACTACTTCTGTATAGCTGTAAGGTGTCCTGAGGTGTGAGAACATGGGTTACATGTGACCACATCTTCTAATTTTCAAGAGAAGCCAAAACACAGTTTGGTGTGTGTGTGTGTGTGTGTGTGTGTGTGTATGCATGTATGTATGCATGTTATATGTAAACATTAGCAACTATTTTTTAAGGTTATACTCTCTAAAACCTGGCCTCGTGGACCTTGTGGCCTCAGAAGATTAGCATGCTGCCTCTAGATCCAAATACTTCCATATACTTTTCTTCATGTGGCAATTAAACTGCAGCCCTCTTGTTTTAGTCTATAGCCTTTCCCTCACACTCTTTCTCCCTCAGTGTCTTCATCTGTGAAATAGGGATAAGAGCATTTGTTTTTCCGCCTCCAAAAGATCAAGGATCGTGGCGCATGTGAAGATTAATGAGGTCATTTGGTTAAGTGTTTCTTGCTGGGTGGAAGAACAATGGCTTATGAATACTAATAGCACTTGAATCATGTGAGCTTTCATGGAAAGTGAGTTGGACCATTTAGCTCCCCGTCTGCAGGGAGTTATAAAGAGGGAACCAGGGAGGGAGAAGCTGAAAGTATTTCTTCATGACTGTCTCCTGTGGTGAACTATGAAGGGTTATTGGGAATGCTGAGAATTTTTCTGTATGTTACTCTAGACTCTGTGTGCAGTGCAGTCTGGAAGAGAGCAAAACTCTCACTATGTGAATTTGTGAAATTTTATCTGTTGGAGAAGGGTGAGCATGTGTGGATGAGGAATAACTTGTTAACTATCTACCTAAGGATGGCTCACAACCCATTCTTATGTTCTAATCTAACTGTCTTTTACCACCGGGCTCTCACCCTCCCTAGTATGTTAGTTAGGGTTGACTAACTACTGAAACATACCCGACATATTATTATCTTAACCCAATAGCAGTGCATTTCTTTCTCAGATACTCTTGGTTTGTGAGTGGCATTTCACATAATAATTCAGAAAACCATGCCTCTTCCATGCTATTGCTTCCTCATGCTCTGGGCCTCCCCATTAGCTGACAAATGAGCTAAGAATGCAGTGAATTACATATGGAAGATCACTATGAGCCAAGTGTGGAAGTAACACACGCCATTTTGGCTCCCATTCCCTTGGCTAGAACTCAGTCACCCTGCCACACAAGAGAAGATGGGAAGGGCAGTCAGGTTTGCCTCAGGAGGAAAAAGTCATTTTGATCAGCCAGTAGTCACTGCCAAGCCTGACATATTTCAGACACTTGTCCTTTCACTTCATCATCTGCTAGGTATTTGGTTGATTTCTTTAACACAAGACACTGAAGATAGACTTCGCTATTCCCTTTACTCTGTTGCATCTCTGTAGGCAGCATGCTAGTTTCTTGGTTTTCTGATAAATGTTTTCTACACTATTTTGAAGGTTTTGTTTTGTTTTAACCTTTCTGTTCCTTCCGTATACTAAATACATCATTCTGCATATTATGGCTCTGAAGGGAGATTTCGTCTCCACTGAGTGTTGAGAGTGTCTAAGTTTGGATACCTTTGTTGTCTGTAAGAATTGACAGCGAATAACATAGCCCGTTATTGTCTATGATTTCCTTAGCTGTGGCTCCTAGGAAAGCTCTGATTCCTGGGTACAAATCTAAAAATATGCTTATTTTTAGATTTTGATTCTGAAACTGTCACGGGGCAGCATTCCCTTAGGAGTAATGTGTAATGTAAAAATAAAATGATTAAGTATTGTGAAATTATACAGTGACTTTGATTAGTGTAGGCACTTAATACTAATCAATGCACACAAAACAATACAAATGATCTTCCTCTTTTAGCACAACATTTTATAAGGTGTGACTGTTAATGGTTGATAAATGATAATGGAAAAGATTCATACATATCTACCCAAGCTTGTGCTTGTCATGAGAACTGGCAATCTATGAAAAACATAGGCTTAATTAACCTTCGACAGAACTTCTGTTCAAAAATCCATAAAAATGGAAAGCTTTAAGATACTAAAATGTAAATAAGTGACAAAAATACCCTATATTAACTATCTATCTCTATGCAATAGAATATAATGGCTAAGAGCTCTATAGCGAGACTGTCTAGACTTGAATCCTAGGCAAACCAACTCTTGTCTGTGATTCTCAGCAAAGTGATTCTGAAACTCTATTTCCTCTTCTGTAAAAAGAAGATAATAACAGAAGTAGAACTAATGATGTCATGAGGATCAATAAGGTGATGATTATGAAGAGTTTATGATAATTCATGACAAGTCAAAAGCGCTTGATAAGCCACAGAAAAGACAAGCATCTTCTTACAAAGAAATATGATTTAAAACAATGTTTAAATGACGTGGGCATACCAGTCTCCTGAAAATCATGCTAGTATGGTGATTCTGGTACTGTAGGTCTGTCATGAAGCCTGAGATTCTGCATTTCTTAAAGTTTCCAGATTATATTGGTTTTGCTGGTCCATGGAACATACTTTGAATATAAAGGAGCTAAACTTTCTAGTTATATCCCTATGTAAGTCTTGGGTTATCAGTTGTTTATCTGTGAATGTGGTGATTGGATTCATAGCAGGCGATGAGAAACATTTTCATGACACAAAATATCTGAAAAGCTTCCATAAGTGATGATAATCTAAGACATGATATTGAACCAGATGTCTAAGGAACAAAAGAAATAATCCCAAATTTCATTCATGTCATATTTCGTGGGCTGTGCTGTGCTTTGTGTCCAAGGCTGGTGTGCTCAAGGATTCAAATTTGGGCTATCTGTTTATTGAACTCTTAGCCACGATAATCTACTGCCTATTGATAGAAAACTATTACAGAATACTTCTTGTCCCTTATTTACATTTTAGAATCTTGAAGCTTTCCATTTTCATAAATTATTAAAGAGAAGCTTTGTCAAAAGTTAATTAAGTCTATAAATTGCTCTGGCCCAGGAATGTGGTCTTAAGGGCCAATGACATAAGGTTGATATGCGTCAATATTAATGAGACTTCTGATATTCTGATTTATTTGCAGTTTGTTTGCTTGTTTTTAACATGATCTCTTTGAGCTGCTGTCTGCCATGATTGTTCTGACATCTGACATTAATATTTCTTTACTATGCTGAAGATTTAAATTTCAATAGAAATTTAAGTGGAAGACAATAGTTGTTTTTGTTTTGTTTTTTACAATATGATCCATTTATTTATTTATTTATTTATTTATTTATTTATTTATTTTGGGGTAATTTCATTATTTTTTTCCATTTTATTTTTTTTTTTCAGTGTTCCAAAGTTCATTGTTGATATGCTACACTCCATGCTCCGTGCAATACGTGCCCTCCATAATACCCACAACCAGGCTCACCCAACTCACTACCCCTCTCCCCTCTGAAACCCTCAGTTTGTTTCTCAGAGTCGACAGTCTCTCATGGTTTGTCTCCCCCTCTGATTTCCCCCAACTCATTTCTCCTCTCCTTCTACCAATGTCCTCCATGTTATTCCTTATGCTCCACAATTAAGTGAAACCATATGATACTTGACTATCTCTGCTTGACTTATTTCACTCAGCATAATCTCTTTCAGTCCCATCCATGTTGATATAAATGTTGATATAAATTCATCCTTTCTGGTGGAGGCATAATACTCCATTGTATATATGGACCATATCTTCTTTATCTATTTGTCCATTGAAGGGCATCTTGGTTCTTTCCACAGTTTGGCAACTGTGGCCATTGCTACTATGAACATTGGGGAACAGATGGACCTTCTTTTCACTACATCTGTATCTTTGGGGTAAATACCCAGTAGTGCAATTGCAGGGTCATAGGGTAGTTATATTTTAATTTCTTAAGGAATCTCCACACTGTTTTCCAAAGTGGCTGCACCAACTTCCATTCCCACCAACACTGTAAGAGGTTTCCCCTTTCTCCACATCCTCTCTGACACTTGTTGTTTCTTGTCTTGTTAATATTGGCCATTCTAACTGGTGTAAAGTGGTATCTCAATGTGGTTTTCATTTGAATCTCCCTGATGGCTAATGATGATGAACATTTTGGCTTTTCAGTTGTCTAGCCTTCTTTGGCTTCTGTTTCTGGTAAAGCTTGTTGCATCTCTTCTTCAAAGCAGTATCTTGAGATTCTTGCTAGATTACTTAATTTAGGTCACTCCTGTTTCCATTAATATCATCTATGTTTTCCCCTTACATACATTTCCTGTTCAATGTATGTCATGATAAGAATTCTATATTATTCAGATTTTGAATCCTTTAATTTTTGTTGATCATCTTCCAAATATTGCTCTATTTTTCTCCTCCTTTAAAGTAGACCAATTTTATTTTAATGGGGCTTTATGGCTGAGTTAAGATTTTGGCTATTATTGTCAATAGCCTGCCACTGGGCTTCAATGATGCAGAGTTGGATTCCCACCTTTCTCTTTGTTGTCCTTGCATCTGTCTCTCTGCTAAATGTCCATAATGAATGGTACAATGCTTATAGCTCAAAGAGGTGGTTGAGGAGGCTCCCATTGGTTAGTACCCTTGGCACCCACCTTATCAAAATCGCAGGCCCTACTTCTTATCACAATGTACCATAGCTACTTTGTACCCTTAATGCACATATTTTCAGACTGGAGAAAAAAAGGTATGTGATAAGTGTGATAATAATTCATCATATATTTATAAATATTATATATATATATCTGAATATATATATCTCAAAATTTATGAAGTCATGACACTTTTAGAATTGAAAGCATTGAAGGAACTTTGACATCTCCTAGTGTTATCAATGAAAGTGCCAATTTATTTTAACTATTTCTAAGCCCTGGCATGAAGGGGATGTGAAAATTAACTGGTAATAAATAAATATTTTATTTTTTCTAGAAGAACAGTCAATGCCGTATATGTATTAACCAGCCCATTTCAAATATATACCATAGGGGATACCCAGATTCTTTTGGTAAAAAATTGACAGTGAAAAACAAGGGGGCATTCCTAAAGTGACCAAAGTTAATGACAGAGCCAGGCTCTCAATGCGAACTGCAAACACACAAAATTCCACCCCTATGAGGAATGGGGATCAGAAGTGGATGCTTCATGCCCTGAAGTTTTCTGACCATACTAATTATTTGATGGCTGTGTCCATCTCCAAGTAGTTATTATCTTTGGATTCTGCCCATGTGATTCTTCTTCCTTCTCTTTAACTGCCCCTCTAGAAACTTCCTCTCCATGGGAACTTAGGAATAAAAGATACAGAAATAAGAGGGGGGTGATCCTCCAATGAGTTGGTCATAGAAAGCTTGTATTGCTAGGGCACCATCTTTATATTTTATTTGTTAATATAAATGATACAAAACATTTGGTCTTTCCAAGAATATCTTTAGTTGTGAATATAAATCTGAGCTAGTTTTAATAAATGTCTGGGGTTTATATTGGTATAAGTTTGTTATCTAACAGGATGGAAGACAGTGAAGCCCTTGGAGGCAGAGGTTCTTGCCTGATGGATAGTTCTGTGGAGACAAAAGCTGTGCTTCATTTTCTTTAACAGCTTAGGTCATACAATGGCTCATGTAGAGTAGGAACTCAAAAAATGTGTATTGAATTTATGTTGTCTCTCTCACTTTCCCCTGTGACTTACCAAACAAACAAACAAACAAACCCCTTAGTGTTTTAAATCACTCCCATGAACATTTGACGAGAGAAATATTTAAATCCTATCATATCCTATGAAATGAACAAATGGCCAGTAACTCCTAAAAATTCCTTAGTAGCAATGTTAATATATCTAACAACTGTAATTAAGTTTTTGTGAATTTTTTTGTTTGTTTCTCTTTGTTTGTTTTTTACATAAGGGAAGACTTCTACTCTGGATTATCAGTAATGCCACTTTCAGGTAAATGAAGAAAGGACCATTTTCTATAGTTTTGATTATTAAAGTGGCCTTGAAGGCGTATTTGTGGACTGTGGTGACTTTTTTTCTGCTTTTCCTAATAATTTGATGACTTTCTGCCAAAAGGGACAAAAAAGTCTTTTAGAGAGTCTGGAATAATACAATAGCATTGAGAAGACAGTTAATGAGCTAAAGATTGGGTAGTCACCAGAGTTTTTGGAGCAAAAGAACTCTAATACCCTCAGGAGATCTATATTATCTAACAACTCAAGTGATTAGTCTGACCACACCATGGCATTAGTGGGAAATGCCTCAAAATCTATCATGATCAGTGATATCCATAGGTTATTCTTTTTTTAAATATTTCAGATAAAGAGACTAACAAATTTTGGTTAGGTCATATGTTCCTTGAGATCAAGTCTTTGTTGGTTTATGGCTGTGTTCCCAGTGCGGAGTTCTCTGGTACTTGGAGGAGCAGGAGCTCAATAAATACTTTGGATGAATTAATGGATTAATTACTAAACTGGATAATTTCTGTGGCTTCAATTCCCTAATTTTGATAAGATTTTCAAAATAAACTCTGTTAAAAGTTTTCTACTAAGTACTGCAATTGGGTTGATCTCTAAGTGAATATGAACACTTTGAAAATGGTGAAATTATCTAGTGCTCACTTTGACCATGAGTTTTACTACTTTTAAGACAGGAAAAGGATAATGTCTCTAGTCTGCATGCAGAAATGTGGTATTAAAGGAATTGGGTGCCAAGTACATCTGTTCATCAAGGTTACTCAGCCTGTATATATTTATATGACTGGTCATTATTTTCCAAGTTTGAGACAATGGTTCTTTTAAAATATGTCAGATTAACCCCATGGAATAGGAATGATAAAACATTATGCAGGGAAATAAGACCAAGTCAAGAAAATCTCACTTGGGGCACCTGGGTGGCTCAGTGGGTTAAAGAGCCTTTGCTTTTGGCTCAGGTCATGATCCCAGGGTCCTGGGATCAAGCCCCACATCGGGCTCTCTGCTCTGTGCAGAGTTTGTTTCCTCCTCTCTCTCCCTGTCTCTCTTGCCTACTTGTAATCTCTGTCTGTCAAATAAATAAATAAAATCTTTAAAAAAAAAACTCACTTAACCAAACATCAACTTCATAATAGGTTTAAATAAAAAGAGAATAGTTTTTTCTTTGGTGCCTTAGGTGTTAGAATATACATAAATACTTTGAATATTAACCTGTTAATGGAAGCCCAGTTGTATATGTGGATTGAGTTTAGCATACTTCTAGGTTAATGGGGTTTATTTCTGAACACCAAATAGGAAAGAGTTTGTAGAGGCCACATTTATAATCATCGTGGATTTCTGCACAATGCAAGAACCCACTTGGGGGAGAAAAAAAGAAAGAAGGTAAGGAAAGTGCTTATTTAAGTTGGGTAGAGGAAAAAGAAAGGAATAATATTTAAAGCCCAAGTATGAGTAGGTGGAGTAGATGTAATGGTGCAGAGTAATACTTAGTGAAAATAACTTGGTTCTCTAGGCAATACCAGCTAAAGAAATACATATAGTAACTGGTGAAGACCCTCAAAACCAGAATAAGGCATTTCTACTCTCCTAGAAACCAGTTCTTACCAGATTACTGGTAAGATAAATGCCAGGATACAAATACTTACCTAGTTATTCTGCATGTGGAAGTCTGGGTAGATCGAACTATTTTTGCTATTTTTATTGGGATTTTATTAGCACGAGACCACTGAAGAACAAATAAATTCTACATTGCCTCAGAGAAAAATATAACCCATTATATATCAGTGACTCGTGTCATAATTGAATTCTGTCATTTTTTTCTTTGTAAGACATTATTATATTTTGAAAGTAAAATAGTTTACATATTTCAGCCTTAGGTAGATGTAATGATTCAAACATTTTATAACAAAGATATATTTCAGTAATTTAGGTTTCTTTTTTTCCTTCTCTCCTCCCAATTCCCATCCCCCCCAGCTTAAAATAGTCAGTCAGGAATGATATCATGATCGTAAACATTCTGATAATAGCCTCTTCTACGCAAACAGAACTGATGGCAGGATAAACAGTTGCTCTCAATAAGTAAGCACTAAGTTCTCTGTTTCTCTTTGGAGTTTTATAACTTACTCAGAATCCATTTCATTTTGAGAATAACTTGTTGGTCACTGGTTAAAAACAGTTAGATCTTTTTCATTTCAAATGATTTATATGCTCCAAAAAGAAAAAAAAAGTATTAATTATTCACTCCTATCTGGTACTGTGGTTGGGATTCTATATGAAAGTTTCCAACGGTACGGTACAGATAAAGTTTCTAATCTTAATTAAATACCAGTGCCATTATCTGAAAGTACCAGTTCATATCTAATGTTTAATAAGATTCCCTTCAGTGGCTCCACATCTCACTCAGAGGAGTAAGAGCCAGACTTTAGACTAATCAACAAGGTCTTAGGATACTTATCGCTGGTCTCTGGTTCACATTCTCTTCATCTCTCCTACTTTCCCTTACTTACTCTGTTACATTCATTCTGGGTTCTCTGCTGTTTGGGGAGCTCCAGGGGCATACTTGGGTATCAGAGCCCGTGCACCTGGCATTTCCTTTTCCTGGATTGGTGTTCTCCCAAATTCTCATTTGCTCCCTTATCTCTTTTGTTTGTTCAAATGTCACCTCCAAAGGAATTTCCTGAATATCCCATTGAAAATTATATCACCCCCACTCCAGTACTTCCTATCCTCATTTCCACATTATTTTTCTTCATAGTGCTTATGATATATTAAGTAATTCACTTTTTTGATAGTTTATTTCTACCCACTAGAGTGAAACTTCACTGAGGGAAGAAGGGATCTTCAGGATTTTCAGGGCTATATGCCCAAAGCACAGAATCATCCCTGGCACCTAAGGGATGTTCAACATTTGTTTACTGAATGAATACATGCATATTTATTGCATTTTATATTTTCACAAGTCTCCTGAACATTTTCACTATGTCAGTAGAAATGTGTGTTTTGGGGTTCTATTTGCATGGCAAATACGTGAAGTAGAGAAAAAGGTGACTGTTTTTTATACTTGAATAGAAAGGAATGTCACATAATTGAGTGTGATTATGTAAAGCCAATACTATCTTTTAATCATTCTCTCTATTAGTTGAATATTAATATAATTGAACATGTGTCATTTGCCTCACTGGCATTAATTTCATAACTTTTTTTTATTAATAGCTATATAAACCTGCCAAGGGAACATTTTTTTTCAAATTAGTTATTTTGTATAGAAATAGTTTTAATATTTAGCGTTATTTTACAAGAAGGAATTAGACTATCATAAATATTAATTATTAGCCCTCAAAACATTCTTCAGCTTTCAGTTCAATCATTTACCTAAGCTCTACTGATTTGTTCAATTTAATAATCTACTAAGATCGGGGATTATCCCGCTGGCACTGAACAGGGCAAATAAGAATAAAAAAAGTTTTACTGCCCTATCTTTGTACTCAGTAAGTCAGTTGTTGAAATTATCTGGATGGGTAAATTAATATTTAACCAAATCGTTTTTCTGCCTCAAAAAACCTGGGGAATAAGGTGCTTGTTCCCTCACTCCCAAAGAAATTGGAAAGATAACAGGTGGAAAACACTGTTGATGAATGAATGAGGTCTGGCTTTTGGTATGTGATGGAATATACTTTTAAAAATTAGAGCTCTCTATCTATTATCAGGTTGACACTGACAGAGGTTGGAAAATACCTATTTTTCTTTGGTAAAAATCCATCATTTAGTCATATTTAACTCTCAGAGATTTTATAATCTATCCCATGGGTTCTGAACATGTGGTCTTTAGACCAACAATATCAATACTTGTGAACTTGTTTGACATGTAAATTCAGACTTCTGAATTAGAAACTCTGAGAGTCAGGCCCAATAATTCAAGATCATTTTTTTAACGAGG
Organism: Mellivora capensis; assembly: GCA_004024625.1. Lineage (NCBI taxonomy): Eukaryota > Metazoa > Chordata > Mammalia > Carnivora > Mustelidae > Mellivora > Mellivora capensis. The sequence goes on from PISX010000393.1 coordinate 85,783, forward strand.
CTTCGAGGTGGTTCGGATGCAAATAGTTGAGAAATGATGATTGATCCTATCCTAGTAAATATGCCTAGAGCTGATATTTTATATGATACATTACGTGTTGATGGGGGAAAAAAGATGTGAAATACACATTTTCTGTCAGAGAAGAAATTATGCGGACGATACTAACTGGCAAGACTGAAGAAAAGTATTCTGCAGCGACACTCTACTAGCACACGTTACCATTTTTGACGGATATCTGCAGCATTGATATGGTCTTTCTCTGGTCCTTGCTTTTGTTTTTATCTGCAGAATTCTGTACACTTCTGTTTGTCCATTTAAATTTGTAGGATAAAAGGTAAAAATGTATACATTAAATATAAAAACTTCAGCAATCCGCTAAGGATAGCAAATCATATTCATGAAAAACTGTAACACAAAACAAAGTAAGTGTCCTTTTTAAATCACATATGTATAAATTTCAACTCAGGGATTAGGACAAAGAGTAACCTACCAGAATCTGGGTAGCAGATGCCCCACAAGACACCTCCTTTATTAATTGTGAGTTATGCAATTAGCCACCTATTCCGTGAATCTGATGTAATTCTCATTATAAACCATGTTTGTTACCGTATCAATCAGCATTCAGACAGAAAAAAAAACCAAACAAACAGAAATCACTCTAGGTATTTCAGACTAAGGATCTTTAATACAAGAATTCTTTACCCAAATAAGTAGTTAAAAAAAAAAAAATCTTAGGACTGGAGGAAGAAAGGGAGGAGGATGTAGTAACTCAGATCAGTAATAGCAGTTTATTGCTGGCCAAACAAAACTGAGGAGGGGTTGTTAGCTGGTAACACTTAACCTCTAGCTCTGCTGCAAGACTCTGCTACTGTTGAAACTGCCCCCAACCCCCTGTGGGAGGAGCCAGATGCACCTTCTGGCCCACCTGGCCCGGTCATTTCAAGAATACTGTGGGAGGGGCGCCTGAGTGGCTCAGTGGGTTAAAGCCTCTGCCTTCTGCTTGGGTCATGGTCCCAAGGTCCTGGGATTGAGCCCCGTGTCAGGCTCTCTGCTTGGCGGGGAGTTTGCTTCCCCCCTCTCTTGCCTACTTGTGATTTCTGTCTGTCAAATAAACAAATAAAATCTTTAAAAAAAAATACTGTGGGAGCTAGCAGCTGAATGGGAGCTGCTGAAATTCATTGGAAACTATCTCTGGCCACGGATGCTGGTGACACCTACAGAAGCCCTGAGAGAGAAAGCACTTTTGCTTCTTCCTACCTTCCAGCCTCCCACTAGTTCTTGGCCTTGGCAGACCTAACTGGAAGTCAGCTGGGAAATCCAGGAAATGTGGTTTTCAGGGTCTCAGCACCTGGGATACAGATGAATATACAATGAAGCTGAAAGAAAGGGGGCAAATGACCCGCAGAGGCATGAGGACACATCTTAAAACAGTTAGAAGTCAGAATGTCAGAGCTTAAGTGATCCTTGGCATTCTACCTGTGACTTTTTTTCAAATATCCCTCAGCTATGGAACTGAAGTTTGGAAAAGAAATAAGTTCATTATAAAATAGAGGCAACATCACTCAGGAAGTGATGTTGGGGAATTAAATCCCTACCTGTTTTGGGTATTACTGGAGTATTGCTGTGTCCCATTTGCTTCCCTTTTGCCAGGTTAGTCACTCATCCCTAGTTGCCAGGAGTTTGGGTTGCTACTGGCATACAACTGTCCTGTTCTCTTGAGAATTTCCCTGGGCTGAAAGGAGTTGTCTCACGTCTCTGGCGGAGCCTGTACCAGTGATTGCTTGGTGTGGAAGTATGAAAGACCATCTCCACTGTCCCAAGCCTGTGGTGGGAATATGCTGCAGAGCCCTCCATGGAAAAAACCAAGGCTGGACTTCACTTGAGGCCACATCTTTGCTCAGTGCTTCATGATTCCCTCCCATGCTTCCCTTTCCTTGAATCACCCCTCCATAAGCCATATGCACTTGGATCCCTCTCTTAGGCCCTGTTCCTGGCGACACCAACCTAAGACACTACCCATACTCTTTTTTTTTCACCCCTGTCTTTGATCCTCATATGAGTTGCCTCATTGTACTGTTGACAAAATTGGGTCACACAAAGCCATCTATCTAGGTGCCTTGTCCAAGATCATATTGTTTGTAGGGAATAAACTTGGTATTCTCACCCTAGAGTCACTATAATGACTGAGCTTAGTAGTCAGTGTTGCTAAGCTCAGCAAAATAAAAGAAATTCAGGACCACTTTTACTGTCTTTGTAATTTCCCTTGGGACCTACTAAAATGGGAGTCAAAAACAGCCGGTAGATAAAAAGTAACAGTTTGAGAACAGAGATCTCACTAGAGTATTAGATTAATAGCTCCCAGACCATTGTGAGGGCTCTGTGGGTGATTCGTTAAGCTTTGGCATGATTATAGATTCTGCCTTCTTTCACATTCTTTCTTCCTTTTTATTTCATTCCCTCACCCAGCACTAGTATCTTTGTTTTTATTTTTGAAGCCACCCATCCAAAGGAAGAAGGACTAGGTTCTTATTGGAGCTGCCTGAACACATCAGTATCCATCTGGCATTGTTGAACTTTGACTCCACTGGCAAGTGCCCTTTCATAGAATCATGCCTACCTGTCTTTCTGAAGACATTCTGCCTTGGTGTTCTTTGCCAAGCTTCAAATTACAGTGTTTTGTGTAAGGCTGCCATTTGGCAGGGCAATTTTGTTTTGTTTTGCCAGTTTCTGATCTCTTTGACACAGAATGACCGTGAAGTCACACTTTGTAATTGTTGATTGGTCTCTGGTGATGATTGAAAACTTTCATACATAGTAAATCACATTTACTATGTTGCCAACTGCATAAGAGTCAGGAAGGGAGCTTATTGTGGGTTGAGATGTGTCCCCTCAAAATTCATTTGTTATAAGTTCCCCAGAACCTGAGATTGTGGCCTTATTTGGGAATAGGGTTGTATCAGGTGTAATTAGGTTAAGGTGATGTCATGCTGGGATAGGATAGAGCCTCTAATCCAGTATGAGTGATGTCTCTATAGAAAGAGATTTAGAGGGCACACATAGGGAAAACACCATGTGAAAACCAAGGCAGGTGTTTTCTTTTTCCTCTTCTGGAGACATTGTCTAGTGGCATTCAGAATGATGCAGTGTCTGACATACAGCCACAGGCTGTCCTACAACAGACTATCTTCTGACAAAGCCAGGTTATTGGAAACCCCTGGTGATAGAATTGTTTACCTATAGACCAAAGAGGTTGGGGAAGCACCAAAACCCAGATGTGTTGTGTGCCCAGGAGTTTGTGCCATGAGACCTAAAATTCCCCTGAGGTTGTCTAAAATGAAAAAAAACCTGGGGCACCTGAGTGGCTCAGTCAGTTGTGTGCCCAGCTCTTGGTTTCAGCTCAGGTTGTAATCTCAGGGTCCCGGGATCGAGCCCTGCGTCAGGCTCCACTTGGCATGGAATCTGCTTGAGATTCTCTCTCTCTTTCCCTCTGGCCTACTCACTTGTGCTTGCTCTCTCTAAAATAAATAAATAAATCTTTAACAAATAAAAATAAAATGAGAAAAACCTGTCAACAGAGCCTTCAGTGGTTCCATGCATTCTAGGTGTGTCTGTAATGGGATCAAGCATGCTTTCCACATTGAGGAGCATATAGTTGTTGTGAAAGTGTTGATGGCACAAGCACAGAGTCAGAAAGCTAAATTTAAGAATTGAAGCTTTTTCAAGTAGTTTTTTAAAAAATCAAAAGGCTAAAGAAAAGAAAGAAAGACAGAGATTGGGGTCATGTCAAAGATTGCCCACAAACCACTCTCCCCAGAAAGAACCAACCTTGTTGACACCTTGATCTTGTACTTCTAGCCTCCATAACGAGACATAAAAAATTTCTATTAAGTCATACAGTGTGTGGTGCTTCATTGTGATAGCCCTAAACTCGGGCCTGAATTCATGGCTCCTCCTGCCTGTATTATAAATGGAACTCCTTTTAATGAGTACTGTTTAGTGAAGTCCTACTCCAAGATGGAGTTTTTCAGTAGAACATCTCAATTTTTACATGAATATCTTTATGTTTATGTATTCTTTTTTAAAATGCCTACTTTGTTTTACTTATTTTGTATTATTATGTATTTTGCTGTTGTATTTGCTATTCTTGCTTGTTCTGGTTATTTGAGAGGTGTTTAGTCTTTTTTGAGCTCTTCTACAGGTTACTTTTAGAAATTAAATAATATAAATACATTTCTATAATTTAGACAGTTATTCAAAATAGAAAATGCAAAAATAGAAAACTTATTTTTTCTTCCATCACCTCTCTTCTCCAGTTTTCCAAATTCAATTATTTATATTATTGTTTTTACATCCACCTTCATAATATTTAACTTTTATTATAAAGCCATTATAATAAAAATTATTGTTTTAGTTCTTCATTCAAAAGAAATCAGTATTCATTTTTGATCATTTTATATAATGGTTATACAGTTCTTAAATTCTCATTTTTATTTGTATCACAGTTTTCTGAAATTTCATAAACTAGCAGTTTATAGAGAAAACATCATGAATATTATGGTCCAATGTGTGTGTATTTCAAAGTCTCTATTTTTTTTCACATTATACATGATTGACAACTATACTGCATATAAAATTTGTGAATCATTTCCCCCTCTTCAAACCTCATTGCACTGTAGTTTCTTGGTTTTATTGTTTTGTGTTGTTTTTGCTTGCTTTGGTTTTTTTGTTTGTTTTGTTTTGTTTGTTTTGTTTTCTGGTGTTAGTGTTGCTAAAGTAATTAATACTGAATTTCTACCTGATGGATAAATTTCTTTTTCAGGATGGGTGTCTCAGGAGTTCTTTTCCATCCCTGAAATCCAATTCCTATCATTTCTTTTGTATCAATTTTTTGCTAAAATGTGGTATTCTATTTTGAGTTATGTTTGTTAAAGTTATTATTATTATTATTATTAATGTTATTATTATTTTGGAAATGTTCAAGTACACCTTTGAGTATTTTTGTTTGGTGTGATTGTCCTCAAGTCTGTCCACCATATCTGTGACTTGTTTTCAGGAGTATGTATCTACCTCTCACTGCAAATTTCACTGTATTTGGCAAATATACATCAACATCTGTTGTCTGGAGTTATAAGGTTTTCCCAGGTTTGTTGTTTTTTTGTTTTTTTTTTTTTGATAGATGACTTTAGCTTCCCATTTTTTAAAAATTCTTTATTTAATTGGGTTTTCCAGAAAACATGCCCTTTATCTAGAGGAAATCTGGTACAGTTTTCTTGAGAACTAGATGTAACAACAGAGGATAATCTAATGAGTTGTTACAATTTGGGGGTTAGTGTGGAAAAGCGCCAAAGTGGGGCTTGGGCCAGATTTGAACTGCTGCTCTGTCTGTCATACCGTGTCTGTTTTGTCATTGTAGTTTCCCGTAGTATCTTTGCCATAGACATCTTTGCCACAAGCATTTTGGCCGCTTAACTAATGCTCTGTAAGGCAATTTTGTCGTAAAAGATAAAATACAAAAAAAGGACATTAAAAAGGACATAATGAAACATTAAAAACAATTAATGAAATTGCCGTAAGGCAATTTTCCATCAAAGATAAAATAATGAAAAATAAAAGAGGGACATTAAAAAGGACATAATGAAACATAAAAGAAAATAATAATAAAATTAATTATTAATCCCTTCCTTCTTTGAAAAAGATCCCAGTTTTCCAAACGCTGGGATGAATATTGGTAGCTGAGCTTTGTATTGCATTATGAAAGCCTTCCATGCCATTCCTGGCACATCGTCACATTTCACTGATGGATGTTCCAAAGATCTATGGAAACGGTTGGAGAAATGCTAATTCTGTAAAGCCTTTGTAATTGAGCTTTGTATCATTGTAACATTTGGTCTCATGGTAATATAATTGTGGCACTATTATGTCATTTTCTAATACAGCATAGTACGCAATCCAGCTTTGCACTCTCTTATTTCACGCTTCCAGGAAGCTTTATCCCAATATTTTCTATCAAGTTGATATACATAGTTGTTATCATCACTATTTTGAGACCACCATACGTGCTTGTCACTGTGTAGACCATCATGAGAGCTATCTAAGATTTATATAATATAAAAATGGAAATGTTGTTAATTGAAAAATAAAACCAAAATGACAACTAGTAGCTTCAGTACCTTCCAAAGGTAGGTGATTTGTCCATGGAGAAATGAAACCAAACTATCAACTAGTTATTTTATCATTTACAGAAAAATTATCTTATGGCCAACTAGTTATGTGATAAAAATACCTGTGGTGAAAATGTTTACAGTTAAGGTGTGTATGGCAAAGGTGTTCATGGCAAAGCTACCTGGAAGCCAGTCACATACCAGCGCTGTGACCCCAGTTAGAATCCCAAAACTCTGACTCTCAATTTCTTTACAAAGTTGTTGCAGGAATTAATCTACCCAAAGCTATGAGTGAGTTACATGTGAACCATACATAGAAACTATCACCTTATTTATTTAAAAATATCCATAGGGCTAAGATTAGTCTATGCAGGACCCTGGCAGCAATCCTTCCCCTGCGCTCAGCTCTGGTCAGGTTGGTATTAAGGGTTTTGTTTTTTGTTTTTGTTTTTCCCCATTCTTCAACCCCTGTCAACGCATGATTCATTGCAACTTTGGTTGATAGAAACTATTCTATTAGATTGGGAATGGTTGAGAGAGAGAGGTAAAGACAGGAGGTTTAAAAAATATTTCACATAGGAACTTGGCTTTCAAGTACTTACATACACTCAATTTTAAGAGAATTTAAAGGAGATTTATAATATCATTAGGGGTTAGGAAGCAGACCTTATAACAAACACTAAGGAAGCTGATAGGATTTTGCTTAGAGAAGAAAAGTCAGAGGGGAGATTTAGTACTCTACTGCTTGTGATACAGATGAGATTAATAACCAGCTGAGGTTTTTTGTCTCCAGTGATTATAGCACAAATTAAAATTGGCTTGAGTTGCATCAGTAAAAATCTCCAGAACATGGAGAAAGTAGGGTTGGGCTTTCTTGTAGGGAGGGGCCACCCACTTGTGATATCAGGGGACTGGGAAAGGCTACTTGTTCCCCTACTTTGTAAGTGCTTCCCATTATCTCAGGGATTGATGCCATAATTTCCATGATTAACATGTTATTACTTTGATTAGGAAACAAAATATTCTGTCACCCATGAGGTAATACAACAATGAAAACGAAATGAGTTAGCTGATAATTTCCTTTAAAAAGTTTGATTGACATTGGGGAGAGGGCTATAGGATATGGGGCTTTCAAGGGGGGAGAAGTTTATATTACCTCCACAGGAAAAGAGTACAGCATGTGGAGTCTGGAAGCCTGTTTATCTCTTAATTTTATTGAAATCCAACCCTCAGTAGGAGCTGTAAACCACTGACTGATTATTGCTTCATCTGATGAAGTCACATTTCTGGATATCCTTAAAAGCTGGACGGATGATTTATGGTTATCTTCTGTTATTTCCTGAACTTTACAACAACCATTTAGTTGTGCTTGGTTGTATCTGAAAGGTTAGATAAGCATTGCTCCAAATGGTCCTATAATCACATCAGGGCATCAGCATCACCTGAAAGGTTGTCAGAAATACAAATTTAGAGGGAGGCTGGGAATATGACAGAGTAGGAGGACTCTAAGCTCATTTCATCCCAAGGATACTAGATAATACCTACATCAGTGTAAATAATTCAAAAAATGACCCAAAGACTGGCAGAACAAGCTCCACAACTGAAGGTCAAGAAGAGGCCACAGTGAAAAGTGTAGAAAGGGTGGAGATGCTGTGGGGAGCTAAGCAGACCTTGGGCAGTCCATGGGAGGGAGGGAGCAGAGAAGGGCAAGAAACAGACTGTCACACCAGGGAGTAGGCACAGGGTGGACAGATCCCCATAACATTTGGCTTTGAAAACTAGAGGGGCCAAATTCTGTGAATTCTTTCAACCGGTGGGACTTAAAGCCTGGAATTTTAAACACCTACGGGCTTGGTTCTGGGAAAGCCTGGAGGGCAAGAGGAAGCTGAGTCCTCACCCTTAAAGAGACAGGACAACAAACAGCCATGGAGATAAAGTACAAAAGCAGCAGTTTGAAAAACTCCTGAAGTAACTGAGAAGGAGTGTAGTTTATTCATCTCAGAGTTTGTCCCAGAGGGACAGATTTCATTGGAAGATTCCTCCCTTCCCCGAACAAAGAAGCTGGCAGGCTCCATTTCCCTCCCCACCCCCACAGTATAAACACATTGACAACCTCCCAGAACTAGCACAGCACCAACATTCCCTGTCTGACTTGCTTACGCCAAGTGCTGTGCTCCCCCAACCATGCTTTCCTGGATTCACCCATTCCAGTCATGGAAGACTTATTTATATGCTGCCTGTAGGATGCTCATTTCAGACCTAAAGACACCTGCAGACTGAATGTGGGGGATAGAGAAACATTTATCATGCAAATGTATGTGAAAAGAAAGCTGGGATAGCAATACATGTATCAGACAAAATAGACTTTAAAACAAAGACTGACAAGAGACAATGAAGGACTCTATATAATGATAAAGAGGACAATTCTACAAGAAGATATAACACTTGTAAACATTTTTGCACCCAATGTGGGAGCACCTGAATACATAAAACTGTTAATAGCAGAAATAAAGGAAACAGTTGATAGAAATACAGTAATAGTAAGAGATTTTAACACCCACTTACATTGATGGACAGATCATCAAAACAGAAAATCAACAAGGAAATAGTGGGTTTTATGACGCGATGGACCAGATGGATTTAACAGATATATTCAGCAAATATCTAAGAGAAAAGGATACACCTTTCTTTTGAGTGCACATGGAACATTTTCCAGAATAGATTGCATATCAGGCCACAAAACAAGCATCAATAAATTTAAAAATATCGAAGTCATACTATGCATCTTTTCTGACCACAATGCTTGAAACTAGAAATTAACATAAGAAAAAAAATCCAGAAAGAGCATGAATGCATGGAAGTTAAATAACATTCTACTAAACAATGAATAGATCAACCAGGAAGTCAAAGAAGAAATAAAAAATCACAGGTAGAGAAATGAAAATGAAAACACAACAGTTCAAAATTTTTGAGATGCAGAAAAAGTTCTAAGAGAAACGTTCATAAGAATAGAGGCCTATCTAAAGAAGCAAGAAATCTCTGATAAACAACCTAACTACACACACAGGAGCTAGAAAAAGAACAAACAAAACCGAAGACCAGCAGAAGGAAGGAAATAATAAAGATTAGAGCAGAAATAAATGAGAAACTAAAAAAAAAACAAAAAACAAACAAAACCAGTAGAACCGATCAATGAAACCAGGAGCTTGTTCTTTGAAAAATCAATAAAACTGCTAAACCTCTAGCCAGACCCATCCCCCAAAAAAGACAAAAAACAAAAACAAACAAACAAAAAAAAAACAAAATAAACACAAAAACTAAAACCAAAAAAAAAATTAAAAGAAATGAGACAGAGAGAGGACTCAAATAAAATCAGAAACGAAAGAGGAGAAATAACAACTGACACCACAGAAATACAAAGAGTTGTCAGAGAATACTATGAAAAAATATATGCCAACATATTAGACAACTTAAAAGAAATAGGTACATTCCTAGAAACATAACCTACCAACTGAAGCAGGAAGAAATAGAAAATTTAAACAGACTGATTTCCAGCAATGAAATTGAATCAGTAGTCAAAAAGCTCCCCAAAACAAAAGTCCAGTACCAGATGGCCACACAGGTGAATTCTACCTAACATTTATGGAAGAGTTAATGCCTATTCTTCTCAAACTTCTCCAAAAAAAATAGAAGAAGAAGGAAAACTTCAAAATTCGTTCTATGAAGGTAGAATTACCCAGATACCAAAACCAGATAAAGATACCACAAAAAAAAAAAAGAGAACTACAATCCAATACCTCTAATGAACACAGATGCAAAAATCCTCAACAAAACATTGGCAAGCCAAATCCAACAATACATTACCAAAATCACTCACTATGATAAAGTGGGATTTATCCCTGAGATCAAGAGTGGTTCAATATTTGTTATTCAACATAGTAGTGGAATTCATAGACACAGCAATCAGGCAACAGAAAAGAATAAAAGCATCCAAATTGGTAAATAAGAAATAAAACTTTCACTATTTGCAGATGACATGATACTATATATACAAAACCCTAAAGACTCCACCAAAAAACTGCTAAAACTGATAAATTAATTCAGTAAGGTCACAGGATTCACAATCAATGTACAGAAATCTGTTGGCAATGAAACACCAGAAAGAGAAATTAAGGAAACAATCCTATTTATAATGGCACCAAAATAATAAAATAACCTAGAAATAATCTTAACCAAAGAGGTAAAAGACCTGTGCTCTGAGAACTATAAAATATTGATGAAAGAAATTAAAGAAAACACACAGAAATGGAAAGGCGTTCCATGTTCATGTACTGGAAGAATAAATATTGTTAAAAAGTCTATACACCCAAAGTAATCTACAGATTTAATTAAATCCCTATCAAAATACCAACAGCTTCTTTTTCACAAAACTAGAACAACAAAAAAAAAATCCTATTTTTTTATGGAACCACAAAAGACCCCTAGTAGCCAAAGCAATTTTGAAAAAGAAAAACAAAAGTACTTTTATACCACAGTTCCAGTCTCCAAGTTATATTATAAGGCTGTAGTAATCAAAACAGTATGCTACTGGCAAAAAATAGACACATGGATCAATAGAGCAGAATAGAAAGCCAAGAATAAACTGATAATATTACAGCCAATTAATCTTTGACAAAAGAAGCAAGAATGTGCAATGGGAAAAAGACAGTATCTTCAACAAATGATGTTGGGAAAACTGGGCAGCTACCTGCAAAAGAATAAATTGGACCATTTTCTTACTCAGACACAAAAATAGACTCAAAATGGATTAAGAACCTAATTGTGAGACCTGAAATCATAAAAACTCTGGAAGAAAACACAGGCAATAATTTCCCTGACATTGGCCCAGACAACATCTTTCTAAATATGTTCTCCTAAAGCAAAGGAAACAAAAACAAAAATAAACTACTGGAACTATATCAAAATAAAAAGCTTTTTCACAGCAAAGGAAACAACCACTAAAGATAAAAGACAACCTGCTTGAATGGGAAAAGATATTTGCAAATGACATATACAATAAAATGTTAGTATCCAAAATATGTAAGGAACTGATATAATCCAACGCCAAAAACCCACAAATAATCCAATTAAAAATGGGTAGGATATACGTAATACATTCTCTAAAGAAGATATACAGATGGCCAACAGACACATGAAGATGCTCAGCATTGCTCATCATCAGAAGAATAAAAATCAAGGGATGCCTGGGTGGCTCAATCGTTAAAACGTCTGCCTTCAGCTAAGGTCCTGATCCCAGGGTCCTGGGATAGAATCCTGTATGGGGCTCCCTGCTCAGCAGGAAACCTACTCTCCCTCTCCCACACCTTCAGTTTGTGTTCCCTCTCTCACTGTCTCTCTCTCTGTCAAATAAATAAATAAATAAATAAATAAATAGAAATTAAAAAAATACAAATCAAAAGAACAATGAGATATCAACTCACACTTCTCAGAGTGGCTAAAATAAAAACTCAGGAAACACCAAGTGTTGGTGAGGATGCGGAGAAAAAGGAACCCTCATGCACTATTGGAGGGAATGCAAACTGGTGAGGCCACTGTGGAAAACAATGTGGAGTTTCCCCAAAAAGTTAAAAATAGAACTACCCTATGACACAATATCACACTACTGTGTAGTTACACAGAGAATACGAAAACACTATTTCAAAAGGATACGTGCACTCCCGTGTTTATTGCAGCATTATTTATAATAGCCAAATTATGGAAGCAGCCCAAGTTTGTCCATCTGTAAATGAATGGACAAATAAGTTGTGGTATATATGATATATATATATGGTGTGGTATAGGGTGATATATATTGTATATATTTATTATATATTTATATGATTATATATAAGATGGAATATTATATATATGATAGAAATATATAATGGAATATTACTCAGCCATAAAAAAGAATCTTGCCATTTGCAACAACATGGATGGAGCTAGAGAGTATTATGCTGAGCACAATAAGTCAGAGAAAGACAAATACCATATTTCACTCATATGTGGAATTTAAGAAATAAAACAAATAAACAAATTAAAAAAATGTCAGAGATAAACCAAGAAACAGACTCTTAACTATAGAGAGCAAACTGGTGGTTACTAGAGGGGAGGTGGGAAGGGAAATGGGGGAAATGGGCGATGGGCTAAGAGTACACTTATCTTGATGAGTACTGGGTAATAAATATGTGGACTTATTGAATCATTATATTATAAACCTGAAACTAATATAACACTGATGTTAGCTACACGGTAGTTAAAAAAGAAAAGAAATGCAAATTAGTGGGCACCATCCACACCTCTCCATCAGTGTCTGGTGAGGTTGAGAGTAGGGGGGTTGAGGGGATGCAGAGTCCCAGGATTCTGCATTTTAACAAGACCTCTGGGTGATTTTTGTGCATAATAAAGTTTGAGAACCACTGATTTTTACAGCTCTTTACTGGTTAAGAACATACATGAGATTCTTGTACTTATTTTCTGCCTCTTAGCCACTCATGCTCATGTGCAAACAACTTAAAAGCAGGATAAAATATTTGTTCATGGTATTCTTCAATTTTCCTATTTGCCAGCTAACCTCTTAATAGTATTTATTAGAGTCCATTTTGCCATACAATAGATCGCCAAGATCATGATTCAGAAGCTTATTCAAATGTATTTAAAATGTTGAAATGGAAACAACCTAGAGATGTAATTGCCAAAATTTAATCAAGGATTTAATTTACAGCTCAGATTAGCCAAATGGATTTTCCCATTTTTCAGTTCACTGTTTGCACAAGGAAATTAAAAAGTATGGAATCACAAGCTGAGCAGTGAACCCTAAAAGTGTATTGCAGTGTGCTCACTGATTCTCATTTGCCTTATTATATCATCCTGATCCTTGGGACTTGTAGTTCCCAAAATCAGATTAAAGCAAGTGGGGAGGAGGGAAGATAGCAATATATATTTTTTGGTCATGATATAAATTATTACCAGGGCATGTTAGCTCACATATTGCTCTCAGAATTAATAGACTAGGTTAAATATCCTGTTCTTAATTCTGTTTGTTTAAAAATGCCCTTGTTTCAATATGCCATGTCCAGCTGCCCTCAAACCGCTAAAGGGGGAAGAAGTATGAGAATTTCATCGCCTTCTCCATTCTACCAGTGATAATGGGTTTTCACTGAGCTCTTTGCACTTGTTTTACAAAAGCCCAAGGTTTGAATACTTTGTGCCCCATAATATCCATCACTTAGACTCTGAAGTCCCTGGGGCAGATTTGATAGAGCAGTGGTTTGTCAACCATGGTTTACCAAGGCAGCATGAACGTCTGTGTGTTCTGAAGAGGGAAAAAACAAACAGATCAGTTCAGTGATGTTCTCAACAAGGTGGAAAGTATGATACTATATTTACATTTGAGTGATGCTTTGCCAAACAAAAGGGCTATGTTAAGATATATTGATGTGGACCACTTCTGTTGTTCTGAGTGTGAGGAGGCTAGTGGGATCTAAGGACAACAAACAGTCTGTCTTTTTCTTTCCTGGCTGGAATTGCATAGGCTCCGGGAATTACTCTTTGGATGCCAAGTGTAAAAGTCTAGGTAGTTAAATATTTGAATCACCGCTGCTGTGGGCTAATAACACCCTGTTCAACTTTACTGCTTTTCCCTCAGAAGCGAAGAGATACTGGGTCAGTCAAGATTATTCTTAGCATGTGAGGGCGGGATGGTGGGGTGAAGATTCAAGCTTCGCTTTCATCTTTTACTAGCCGGCTTTATTTATAGCACTTCAGGAGATGTTAAGACGATTTGTTTTGTTCCTCGTAGCCTCTGTGTGATCTCTCTTCATTGCAGTGTTCCCCAAGTGTGAGTTGCTTGGCTCAGGATCATTTTCAAAGACTCAATTTTCAAAGCAAACACACACACAAGTCAGTAGTATTTTCGAAAACAAAGGTTATCACATTCTTCCAAGGGGGGACCGATGAGAGAAAGGAGGATGCTGAGAATAGAGTGTGAATTTATTTCACATGGCAGGTCTCATAAAAATGGCATCCATAAACGTGCTGCCAAATGGAACAGCAGCAGCGGGGAAGAAATGGTGGGGAGGACTGGGAGGAGAGCAAAGCTGAAGGAACAACTTCAGCGAAGTGTCAAGTTTAAGGACACATGCCTGTAGGGTATGTTTTCTTACCAAGTCTCACATTAACTCCTGGCCAGAAATACACAGAGCAGAGACACGCATGCGCGCGCGCGCACACACACACACGCCCTACCTCCTTGACGGGAGAAAATTGTTATTTCATCAGGATTACCGAGGAACGTTGCTGCTCCTAAGGCTACAGAAAATATTTCTGGGAGTGCATTTTCAGAACCTGGGAGCAGAGACAGTCTGTCTGAGCCCAGCTCAACTTCTCTTATCACTTTTTTAAAAAGCGTAATCTTTAAGAGCCAAATTAACATTTCATGATATGGCTTCCCAGCAATGGATACTTGGGCCTCATAGGGCTAGACAGGAATGACTAGGCAGTTGTATAAAACGACTGTCACCAGAGCTGCTGGCTTGACAGTTTGGGTGTCAACCGTATATTGAGGCTGTTTGTTCCTGTCTGGATTTATGTGGCTGTCTGCGAAGAGAAGGGCTTGTTCCGGGAAAGGTGTGAATAGTGTAATAAACAAAAGGAGACACAAAGTATATTCTTAGGAGAAGCCAATTAATTAGTCACACAACGTGTTAAAAGTAGGGTTCCTTCTCTATTTTGAACTTTGCATTACAAAGAATTTTCTCAGTACACTTATTGCCATCCTGGACAGCAATTTTAATAGTATGGGGCTGTCCTGGGGGGTCAGTCCATCAATTAAAACTCAAAAATTAAAAAAAGACTATTCTCGGGGCGCCTGGGTGGCTAAGTGGGTTAAAGCCTCTGCCTTCAGCTCAGGTCATGATCCCAGGGTCCTGGGATCGAGCCCCGCATGGGGCTCTCTGCTCAGCAGGGAGCCTGCTTCCTCCTCTCTCTCTGCCTGCTTCTCTGTGACCTCCATCTCTCAAATAAATAAATAAAATCTTAAAAAAAAAAAAAAGACTATTCTCATTCCTCAAAGATGCGTCCTAATATTTAAGTTTTGACTCTTGATGCCTTTCTCTATTACTCATGACACCAAATAATTTCAATTGCCATATTGCATAATGTTTTAAAATAGGTGAGGTTTGCAGAAGCATACAGGTCTGTAAAGTGAAGTATCTACATGCATTTCTCTCGGTAGCTGTATAATAAGAAGTTTTACTCTGTGGTTGTAGCATTTATAGAATCAATAAAACTAACTGTGGGTGGTAAAATACCACTTTTAGTGGGTTATTTTACTCTGTACAGAATTACATTGAGAGAGTGATAGAATAACTATTTTTCATGGAATGGGTTGTGTTGTTAGTTTTTTGTTTGCCAGATAAAGGCACTTTGAGTAAAAGTTTTTCTCATAAGTCCTGGGATATTATGTATGTATATATATTTCACATATGATTGCACCCTTCTATTTCTTTTTTCATAGGGTATCAATTGTTAATCATTACATATTATCCAAAATTTTGCTTCTGATATCACAGAATATATTTTTTAATTAAAAAAAATTTAGACAACTACAACTGTGGACCAAAATTCAAACAGTTAAAATTCAAAAGTTCTTTTTACAAACACACTATAAAATGAGGAGGCTGGTCTTGTGTATTTTAAGGAGCAACACTTCCATATTTTCTTACTGTCTGTGTTCCTTGATAAACCCAGGTAGGATTCTTTTAAGATTTATTTTGCATATTTCATTTTCTTAGACATCAATTTTCCTTTTATTG
This sequence comes from Mellivora capensis, assembly GCA_004024625.1. Taxonomy (NCBI): domain Eukaryota; kingdom Metazoa; phylum Chordata; class Mammalia; order Carnivora; family Mustelidae; genus Mellivora; species Mellivora capensis. The sequence goes on from PISX010000393.1 coordinate 101,798, forward strand.
TGTACGTGCGTGTGCCTGTATAACTTTTTATATCTTTCAGAGGTTACAACAGATACTGATGAGCATTTTTTATAGTGGAGGGTTTTAAAACTTCTGATATGAGTTTGTTTTTTTTTTTCATTTATACATTCAATACTCAGGCTACTGCTTAACCTCTCTTCCAAGTCCATTCCAATCCATTCAAGCAAAAAAAGAGGTTTTTTGTTTGTTTATTTGCTTTTAATTCTTTAAAAGGAAAAATAAAGCATTAGTTCCAACTGTTCTTTAGCTACTACTTGGCACAGGTAGGTAAGTGCTGGCTGTCACCCCCTCCCCCTTCACTGTGGAGATGGCAGGTTCACGGATAGCTATGTCAAGATATGTTAATATAGGTATATATTAAGAAAGAAAAGCAATAGGCATGAACCACAGGACTTGATCTGGAACAAGCAGGCGTAATGGCCAAGAAATATTTATGTTTGTTTAATGAGCTTTCCTTAAAAGCTTGTGTGCATAATTTCAGGACATATGCAGGTATTGACTGCAGCTTACTTGATAGAACTCCAGGGACCTTTCCTGGAAGCCTTCAATGGGCACTCCCTGTCACTTGACCCCACCTCACACCCACTGTCTGCATCACTACCACCACCGCCATCCCCCCGCTTCCACAGCGGAGTTAAGCAGGAAGACTTCGAATGTGGGTTTTTCCCCAGTGCACTTAAACAACATTCCTTCCAAAGGGAAGAGGGCCCAGCTTGGAACTGTATGGCGTCACTGTCCCTGTCCAGAGCTGCATTTGAAGTAGAGCTTGAAGTCCGGAATCGTGATGCCACCAACTTTGGCTTTCTTTTTCAATATTCCTTTGGCTATTCGAGGTCTTTTCTGGTTCCATATAAATTTTAGGATGATTTGTTCCATTTCTTTGAAAAAAATGGGTGGGATTTTGATAGGGATTGCATTAAATGTGTAGATTGCCTTAGGTAGCATAGACATTTTCACAATATTTGTTCTTCCAATCCATGAGCATGGAACATTTTTCCATTTCTTTGTGTCTTCCTCAATTTCTTTCATGAGTACTTTATAGTTTTCTGAGTATAGATTTTTAGCCTCTTGGGTTAGGCTTATTCCTAGGTATCTTATAGTTTTGGGTGCAACTGTAAGAGGCAAGCACATTTGACCTCAGACAGGCAGAACTGAAAAGTGAATGCAAACATTGCACTTAGTACATATTCAGGAAGGTTCCCATCCCAAGCCTTTCTCTGCCTACTTGGGCAGACAGGAGAGAATTTTTTTGTTTCCTTGAGCTCTCCTTTGCTCAGTCTTGAATATGTCTCTCTTCCTTGAAAGAGCACAATTTAATCTAACTGTGTGTGTGCCTCCCAGTGAAAAGATCATCTCCTGGACTTCCTCTATATCAAGAACTTCTTCATCTGTCTTCGCAAGTTCGGTGAGTCTGTGAAGAGGCTACTATACCCATTGTTGGATCGGCTATCATGAACAGTTCTAATATTTTAAGTAAAAATGAATTTGCAAGGAAGGAAAAAAAATAAGAAGAAGAACCAATAATTGTTACCTTTTTACCCACGCATTCCTTTTATTTCACACAGCCTTCTTGGTGCACACAAACTCCAAAATAGTAGGGTGTCATTTAAACAACTTAGTCTTTAATGTTTATTGTTTATTGTTTTCCCCTTCAATTTCTGTTTCCAGTAATATGTTGGGGCTTGGGGGAAACAAATTCATTCTTTCATTCAAGGCCAAGAGGCCTGCTATCCTTAGTAGAGGCCGTCATCTTTCTTTCTCGGACATAAAATGGCAGGTACTGGTTAGGTGTCTATACAATATATACATATACATATATATATATATACATGAATATACATATATATGTATATATACACACATATACATACATATGTATATGCATGTATATTTATCAATCATGTATATGTATATGCGTGTGTATGTGTGTGTAATTGGTTTTGTTTTACGTTCACAGTAGTGCCAGGAAAGAATGAGGTCATGCATTTTGAAAGTGCAGCATATTTTGTGAATTTTCTTTTTGTGTGGCTTTTTTTTGAGTCAGATTTTTTTTTTTCCATTCCTTTTCAGGTCTCACACCTTTATGCAGAATCTTGTAAATTGTGTCAATTGAGAACATAGTTTCTGATAGTAGAAGTGATTTTAAAAGCCACCAAACATAAAGGGATTTTTCTAAGTCCCTGGAACAACTAGCTTTCTGTTTAATCTGGTCCCTTCAGAATCTATCTTGTGACCCTGATATTTAAAGCCATCTGATCATCTGCAAATAATCAAAAGGATAGAATCTTCAAAGGGTTCAGTCATAGGAAACATGTATTATGTTATTTAGTTAGTTTTTACAAAGTCATCTAGGCTTTTGAACATTGTTATCTACAGGATTTCTTTTTCCTCCAACATAAAGACATTTAGTTCAGCACTGCAGCAGAGAATGTCTATTGCATTTTTGACATGAGGCATCTCAATGTAATCCCCATTTTCCTTCCTTATACAGACATGCAGCTAATTATTTTTTGTTGAATAAATGATAAATAACAACTGGTAATTAGACACAAAGGCTTTGGAGGTCTGCTGTGTTGACGCACGTGGGAAAATGTATCTTCTTGTTAAATGTAAAACATTATATGTAAAAAGCATCGATTTGAGGGCAAAAATTCGAGGCCATCAAACTTTACGTCCCCAGTCCGTAGGCCACTGGGAAAACACCAGTAATTTTACAGTTGTGATTTGCTAGAAGTAAGTTGTGAGAGGCAATCAAAAGTCACGCTGCCTATGTTATTGCGGGGACAACTAGCTTTGAACGGATTATTAGCCCCGTGAACTGAAGTCAAGTATGTGGAATGCAGAATAATAAATACACATACTAGAATATCTCCAGATTATGGATGTTTTAGTCTTTCGACAGAAAAGACAACAATCACATTATTATTTAATGGTACCTGAGGAAATTTCATGGAGTAGACAGAATGTCAGTTTCATGGCACGTTCAAATGGATTTTGTTTTCATTCAGCTCCACTCTTACTGTATAACCATTTTTCCAGAGCAGGGGTCGTCTTTCTCTTTGATAAGATGAATTCTTCAGGCTTCACTTGTTTTCTTCTCTTCTCCTACCTCCTATTACATTTGGGCAGCACCACATTCTCAATTAATGAATAGCCTTCCAATGATTTCATGTGCATTAATTTCATTTCCCCGTTTCTTGAGGATAATGGGACCGTTTGCTTCTTCAGTGGTTCCCTAAAGTTCATATTACAAGGTGAAGGGCTCTTTTTGTTAGTTTAGAAGAGGACAAACAAGGGGATGCATTCCTGTCTACAAACTGTAATGCTTTTACAGGCTACATACATTCCCGTCTACATCTTCCCAGAAAAGTCTAGTTTCCCACATTTTATGTTTAACCTTTAGTTTGATATCTTTAAAGTGTTCCATTTTGATGAATGGAGATGGTTAAGTCAGGAACAGAAAGTCACAGGATGCTTCTTGATGGAGATTTACAGAGATATTTGCTGTTAAAAGGGAAATCAGAGAATAGAGAATTCCTGAAGGGGAGAGATCATGATCCGGCCACGGCATGGGACAGCCTTACAGCTCTGTTATCTGTGAACTCTGCACCTGAACTCGTAGAACTAATCTTTCTGTTTTAATTATATCGGTTTCCTGTCTCCCTTACAGTTTGTGAATTTGGTCGAAGTAATGTGTTTGGTTTTTTTTAAAGGAATTTTTAGGAATTTAAATACTTACTAGAATGCCCATTGCCTATTCTTCTTGCCTCCAAATAAAAAGGAATGAATAATTTTAAAAGGATCTACATCATGTCCCTTGAAGGATTTAGATGGAAATGATTTAGCATTCTTTTCCTATAAAGTGTTTTTTAAAATATGCAAATTAATTTATGAGAAAACATAGCCTTAAGCTTAATTTTTGACCCATACATTTTAAATATTTAAAATGGGGCTAATCAGAAAACAAAACAGTAGATATTCTCAGGGGGTTAATTTTACTCCCATGACAAGAGTTGATGGTTTCTAAGTTTTACATTTCATCAGGGGAATTTTACCAGGGAAGCAGTGTTTTATCCTGAACTCGCAAAATGGAGCCCTCAATGGGGTTTGTTTATATGTACTGATTGACTTGAATTCTTACCTTATGAGGAAGCAGTAGGCAAATGATTTTATTTTCTGGGTTATTAGACTAAGAATGAGACAGAAAATAACTTTTATTACAGAACAATCTTTGTTTTTGCAGCCATGTTTTATATGATGAGGAGAATCTCTTGAAAGGGAAATACTAGAAAATGACTGCTTCTTTGATAATCTAGCCACTGGCTCCCATCTGGGAGTGGGGCACATTAATATCCCAGTGCATTTTTAGGAAGATGAATTTTATCCTTTATGTCTCTTATAATACATAGACTAGTATAAATAATATTTATAAGGTGCCGATAAAGATGATGGTTAGAAAGTGAGATGGTGTAAATATGTTTTGTTTTGGTTCAATTTTACTTTTATAACTGATTCTAATTCTTTCACCTCCTAGGAATCTTTGTTTTGTTTTGTTTTTGCTGTTTTTGAAATTGATTATATACTGTCATGACTCAGTTTTGAGAATATTCAACTGCGGGATAACATCTGTATTCACATCACCAATAATTGTCATTATTAGTTAGTGCTGTACTGATAAGAAACCTGAGGAGCCCAAAGTACTCTTTTCAGTTCTGCACTTTCTATACCAGTATTTCCATGCCATCCCAAACACTCAGTGCCAATTTTCTATTTTTGTTTTTCTGAACAGCTTGACCTTTGTTCCCTGCTCTTAAACCCCTAACATTTGCTTTTCTGGCTTTTTGCTAGTTTGTATAGTTGGACTCACTTTAACCTGTGAGAGGTAGGAAAGAGTGTCCTTCCAGATACTTTTTTCTGTCATGATAGCTCACTAAACTAAAAATCTCTTCTGTGTCTCAATCCAAAAGAACAGGAATTTCTTTTTATTTCATAATTAGCATCTATTTTCTAAGGTTTTTATATTCTCCAACCTGTGGTATTTAGCAAGGCTTATACATGTGTGCAGTTTTATGTACCAAGAACGATCATTTACCAGAGGGAGCTCTATTATCTTGTGGTTTGAAAGGCAAGCTTCGCTGTAAAGAATTGTAGGCAAGAAGAGATATTACACAAATATGCCAATCATATTTTGATATCACAGTCTTGTATTGACACTTCCATCAAAACATAGGAGAAGAAAGCATTCATCTTGAGGTATAAGTTCCTCTGTTTTGCAGAGAGGAAGTTTTCTCTTGTATTCATAGAGTATTCTACGCCACAAAAGCAGCAAGAAGGAAATGGACCAAATGGTTAGGACTCTGTACCGCCTCCAAAACACTGGCCGTTGATCTGAGGTATAACTTTCTCATCTGATAAGACTGACCCAAACTATGGCTCAGAAGTGACCTCTTTGTTGGCTCTCCTATTAAGCAATAATAGCACGTGTTCTTGTTACTTCTCTTCTCATAACTTGTCTCTGGGTTTCCAGCAACAGCAATCAAGGGGCTCTTTCTGATAGCCAATCATTTCTTTAGTGGATTCTTCATTTCCACTCATCTAAAGAAGAAAAGTCAAGAAGTCCAACAGAAATACCCCAGAGGGAAAAAACAAAACCAAACAAGATGGCTTAATTCTTGACACTTGTGATTTACTGAGTCTCCTTTCATCTGTCATGTAAGCCGTATAAGCGCTAGGATAAATTTTTATTTTTGCTCTGGTCTCTCTGCAGAGACTCGTACTTCTGCCCTAGAGTTAAATCTAATGGAAAAGACACTTGTTGGAAGTAAATAGCATATTTTTATTGATAAAAACCGTCTTTCTGTCCAACATAAAGCAATGTGGTTTTTCTCCTAGCATTTCTGTGGATAGTCATCAAATGCTGGTAGTGATCAAACAAATTAAACAAAAACAAAAACGAAAGAATAAAACATTGTATTTATGTGTGGCCCTTCATTATATTCTTTAGAATTCCATATGTCCCCTTCTAACTTGCCTAACCTCTCAGCCCCACTTGCTTTTCAAGTCTGACTTTAAAAGCCACAGTTTTTAGTTTTCTAAGACTACTTGCCAATAGTCATTGCCTGAGCCTTATTTGCAATGAGGTATAACAGTAAGCATTCCAAACTTTAATGAGATGAATGCAAATAGGCTCGAGTGTCCCGACTTATTGACATTAAAACCGGAACAGCAGAACAGGAGAAATGCACCAGAATCATCTCAAGTATTCTTTAAACCTCTAAGAGAACTTCTTTAGTAAACTAATCAATAACGTACTATTTATATCCCTCTCCTGTCATTTCTTAGGTATTTTTCAATGTGATCCACAGCCTTTTCTTGGGCCTCATGTCAAAGGTGAAACAGAAGGACAGAGGGTGGTGTATGATGGTGTCATTGCTCTGATCACCGTAGACCACCTAATAATATTATTGCAAAGCGCATGAAATGCAAGTAAGCCCTATTACCTCTGCATCACAGTAACTAATATGCTGAAAACTCCAAAGGGTTTGAATGTTAGGATGGGGTCTTTTACAAAAAAAGACAATCTAATATAACAGTAGGAGTGATTATGCTCTCTCTTTTTTTAGGATAAGTGATTAGTGTTCAGGTGCCATTCTTACATTTGCTTTATCAAAAAGGTATTGTGCTCATTTGTGTGTTAACATGGAAGGATGCTTTATAGGATCACTTCATCCAATATTGTTTAAGTCACTGAGTAGACATCGTGATTCACATGTGTACTTCCAAATGCATATACTATAACTCATTCTTCTTAATGACTAAAACACTTCTGCAAAAGTCATCTTGAGACTGAAGTGATCTTCTGCCAGGATGCTTTCCACTATGAGGAATCAGCATTCTCGTATCTGATAGAGACACAAGCCTTTCTTTTCTTTCTCCCTACCCCCCAAATTTAGAATGAATTAAAGACATCTGCTCACCAGAAAACATTCATTAAGAATGCATGTTTGATGCTGTATAAGGTAAATTCAGACGAATATGTACATTGAGATTCATGATTATAATTTTCTCTGGATATTTAGAAAGATATTTTAAGGTGATGTGATGCCCAAGGGAATGATATCTACTAATTACATGTACACATAGACCTGTGAAAGCCTGGATAGGGATGCCTGTCTGTGTGGGGTTCTCTAAAAATGAGTATAAATGTTAGCTGTTTGACCTCAGATGTTGAGATTCTTAGAGGGGGACCTTACCACATAGTTGAATACATTTTCTTTCAAAAGCATTTCCTAGCATAATTAGGTCAAAAAAGAGTTTTAAGTCACTTCATTGACATACCCCAAATGGTTGAGTCCTTGGTCTTTCCTCGATATTGGGTTGCATATAAATACCATTATAGTGTATATGCAGTTTTGGGGAGACAAGGGAAGGGAATAATGGAATGGGAAATCTCTGTTAACCACTGTTAATCCATGAGGGAAAAAATCTGCTTTAAAAACTTTTATAGGGCTGACTTGATCTTAGTAAAATGTTACTACTGTAGAACTAGCTGAAAGTACTCAGTTCCGGGTTAATTAAATTAACAAAGGCTAAAAATTCATTTGGGAATCTGTATTTAAATTCAAGTTGCCACAGTACTTTCTGGTTTGTGTTTTTAAATTCTAATTAATACAGGTGGTTTCTGAATTTCTAGGTTATACAAGATTTGCTTAAGTTTAGTGTTCCCTTGTATTTCAAACTCCTCCTCTATGGAGGTCACCCTCCTAATGTTGTGGCTCCAGAGGAGGAGAATTAAAACAAAAGAACAACAGAAACCACTGTTCCTGACCACCCCACCACCCCCCTACCGAATTTAAAAATCTAACAAAGTGAAAAAGATGCATACAAAACAATGCAAAGAAAATAAGGCAGATGGCTTTATATTCATGTAACAGTTGTTAGGCACAGAGTATACGGGGAAACTTTCCTGGTGTGATTATTCATAACCCAAGTGTGCCTACTGTTGATCAACTGCACTTTCAGGCCTTCAAGAACTTCTCAGTGCCCCCTGCGATTCCCACTGCCTGGTCACACATCCTTTCATTCAGAGAGCAAGTTTGGCAGTGGTTTCTGCCTAAAACAATACCTGGGCTCAAAGGACCCCAAAGATTCCAGCTTCCTTTTTGAGTTTTATTATTCCTACTACCAAAGTAGGATTTGTTCATGTTAGGATCTCATGACTTGTACAGGAGGAATGAATCCTTACTCAAGCTGTGCAAAATTTGAGTATTAGAAAGAGCAAATCACACAGACTGGTAGAAGACAAAATAACATGGCTTCAGGTCTTCAGGTCCTTTACCTTATTTAAAAAAAAAAAAAAAAAAAAAGTTAGCCATACCGACTTTATTGGATTCCCATCAGGTAAAATGAAATAATGTGGGCAGTTGGCTGGACATATACTAGATATTCCATAAATGTAAATTCCCTTCTAACTTCTTAAAATGCTGTGTTAATTATGTGAATCCTAATGTTCATTAAGGAGGGGACATTTCACTCCTTATTTAGAGCTTACACGTCATTATAAGTTTGACTCAAGATGTTAGCTCCTCTCTCCAAGAGTTTTTATTCTGGTGGTTTCCCTTTCTTGCCTTCTCCTTTCTTCCCCACTGCAAAATTTTAAGTGGCCTCTCAGGCAGTCCTCAGGTAACAGTTTCATGTGAAAAATTAACAATAATAAAGTAGTAGAGACTTTCCAGGAAATTATAAAACTACTAACTTTTGCTGAACAGATAATGAATTTCCTTTTTATTGTTAGGAAATTGTACATAGACTGTACTGGAGAACAAACTCTGCTTTGTATATATTGCCAACTCTTGCTTAATTTAGTTTCACAAACAATCCCAAACATAATTTTACCCAAAAATATTAACCAGTTCTTATAGCAAAAGTTTTACTAATTTTCAATTTAATTTTTTATTTCTTTTCCATCATCCCTCTTTTGACTGGGGTGGTCAGACTGAGCAGCAAGATGGCGACAGGACAAATGGGTGTGCCCAAGGGTCACTGGCTGCTGTGTGTCCCCTAACCCAAGACCAACCTCTAGGATTTCAACATTCTTTCCTATTACTTGCTGTAGATAAAGATCCCCTAGGCACTGACATTTAAAAAATTCTCTCTGTCCTCTGTTAAACAACTCCCTTAGGGTCTTGATGTGTAGCAATGATGGATGAGGATACTTGGTTATGGAACCTCACAGACATCCACTCAAGCATTCCTGTCTCCGCAGCCTAGCTCTGGCCCTTACTGGCTACATGGCTCCGTGCGGCTTAAGCTTTCAGCTTTGTCAATGTAAAAATGAGGACTATAATAGTACCTGTCTCACAGGCAAAATAAATGCACTTAGTAAACAGAGTAGAACATAGTAAGTGCTCAATGAATGATACCTACCATTATCATGGAAAACTAGTTAATTGGGATCATTTAAACAACTCAGCAATTAAGTTTCACTACTGAAAAGGCCTTTAAGAAGCAATGCTACACACTACCTAAGAACCGGGAAGGAGAGATCTTTTGTTACATCAGCCACACTACCTCACGTGTGACTGCTGGCCTCTCTTTCCTGAACAGAGGCCACAAGAAGATGGAAAACTAGGTGATTATAAAATCACATCATTTACAATACTTGAGGGTAGATGATATTTAGTGCATTAACTTGGACTTCCCAAAAAGCAGATGCTGAGAGAAAGCTTCAAGAGCAAGTGGTTTATTGGGGGCATGAAGGAAACACCAGTAGAGGAGTAGGGGAGTATGACAAGGAAGAAGTACCTTATTAAGCCAACTACCACTGTCGGTAATAGGAGTTCAGTCCCAGTAGGGCAACTTTACAAACCAAAGCACGACACACACTTTGGAGTTATTATATCCCAGGGGCAAAGGAACTAGGGTATTTATATATTAACTCCTGCCAGTCACTAGTTCATAGTCGCCCATGAGTGGTTTGTTAGTTTTCTAGCACTTCTAGATTGCCGGAGGGGGACAGGGTAGCTCTGGCCAGCCGAGGAGGTCCTTACGTTGAGAAGTACAGTGCCTGTGTGCCTGGGGTGGAAAGTATAAGGGCATTTAATGGGTACCAATAGCACATGTTTCAATTACTTGCACAGTAAAATAGGTATGAGTTTGGGGACGTTTTAGTGAGAATCTCCTTACATGTGTGATCGTGAGGATATAATGGGTTTATATTGAAATTTGATATAGAAACATAAACAGTTTGGGTAAATAAAAGCTATCACATGCCTCTGGAATTGTAGATATCTTCTTCCCCATGGGCCCTTGCACATTTGCTTCTTACTGAGTCCACCGCATAGTTATCTTTATCCCTTTCACCCCTCATGCTTGTTGATCTCTGTGAAATTTGGAGGGAACGTGACCAGAACTTCCCCCTGGTTGCCTTTTTTTTGCATTCTTTTATCTACCCATCAGAACCATTTTGCCTGTCAATAAGTTATCCACGAACTGCCAGGAGTTTGTTTTAACCTATTATTCTGCTTCACGAAGAATGTAACTGACTATACAAAAATTTTCTGCTACCTGTTCTGCTCAAGGTAGTGCATTCACTTGCAGATTCCACCAGGCTTTTGTCCTTTTGTTGCATTGTTGGCAATTGTTATCCCTCTGACATGTTCCAGGGACACCTTGGTCTTAATAACTAAAGGGGAAAAGCAACACAGAAATTTTCATGCCTGGTGCTTCATTTTATGTGGGCTCCCTGAAGGGACAGCCTTGTGGCTGTGCCTACATTCCTAGGAAATTAATGTTCCTTTTTCAGACTCCTGTTTTTCTATTTATAGCCACAGGGCTTCAGTTTTATAAGTGTCCAGAAAGTTCTGAGTAATGCATAGAATTCTACATACACAGCAAATGCAACCTTGGCAAAATGTAATCCCTGGTGAGAGGGGAAAATGGAGAATCAACAATCCGTTGCTTTTATTGGAATAATAAAACTGGAACAATTTGTGTCTGAAAGTGCTGTAAACTGGACTTTTTTTCATGTAAATTCTATAGACAGGATATAATGGACATTGTCATGAATTTGGTAAATGGAAAGTATAGTTGGAGAAAACTTGACTTCTCCTCAATACTCTTTTTCATCGTTTACTTATCCAAATGTGCCTATTTTTATGGTTGGTTGGTTAAGATGTGGTCTTCAGTGGAACACTTTCATGTGAGCATGAAGAGAATTTATGTATGTCTAACAAAATGTGAAGGAAAAATAAGTATAACCATTTTCTATTACCATCTCTCAAGTCTTTCCATTCACTTTTTTTCAAAATACTAAAAATTTTAGAAGAACTTCCTGTGGACTCTGCTATATCTAATATTTCTTAAGGAAGGGCCATTTTATGCAAAACAGAGAGCCTACTCTTAATTATTGTTTTGACAGTGTGAAGGTAACTATATATTTTTGTTGCAAGAAAAATTTATAGGATTAACATCACTGTATTGAGGAATATTATAAAAAGTCTATCTTCAGATGCTTCTATATTTAGCTTAAAGGTAATCAGAATGGTGGTATTGGAATTTCAAGAAACAGTATATAATGGGGTGGAGCCTGATATAAAATAATGAAATTATTTTGTGTACCTATAAATGAACAAACCAGTAGAACATCTCCATTGTTTACAAGAATCAATGTGGTTCTTTGAATCTCCATCAGTCCTTGGATCTGTAGCTATGCTGTCTCTACCCTGTTAGCTCTCAGAGGAAAAACTAAGGATTCAGAATTGTTTAAACCTCTCCCCCTCTCTCTGTCTTTGTCTCTCTCACTCCCTCTCTCTGTCCATTACTATAGTGTGGATCATTCACATTTCTCTTCATTATATTATCTTATAAGGCTTCAGAATCACATCACTCCTCATGAAGCAACAAAGAGAAAAGTATCTCACTTTCAACAGATTTGATTTAAAACTGGCAAGTATATAAGGGAACACTTAAAAAGCAGACCCTAGAGAGGAATCCAGGTGATTATTTAAGGACTAAGGTTTGTGACAGCATGGACATTTGCTCTAAACTGTATTCAAGATACTCATTATTCCAATCCTAATGAGGCCTTTACAGCTTCATTCAGAAGCTGTTTGCTAAGGCAAGTGTATCATAGAAGAACCCGAGATTTGGTTTTGTTTTCATATCTTAGACTTGAAGATCAAGTAACACAGAATCTCAGTTTTAAAACTTTCTCTTTTTTTATTTATATTTTTCTTATACATGAAAAATAAATTCATTTTTATTGAATTTTTAATTCATACTTTTTGTTTTAATTCATACTTTTTTGTATACTGATATTACTCTTTTAAAAATATGCCTATTAGCCACTTCAAATCTGTGAGATATATATCCATGTGTTTTGCTCACTTTTCTATTGGTTTTTAAGTGTTTTCCATTTTTCTAATAAAAATGTTGGACATTGCAAAGGTAGAGAGTATAGTCTAATGAAGAACTTTGCTCCTGTTACCCAATTAGTATTTGCTTATGACCAGTCTTGTTTCATTTAAATTTTCAGTCCTTTTCCTTCCAGATCATTCTGAAGCAAATTGTAAATATATTATTATAACATCTGTAAATATACCTACATGTATCTTTAAAATATAAAAGCCATTAAAAAAAATAGCCCCAATGCCAACATTAAAACCTAAATTAATAGTCCACTAATATCGTTAAATGTTCAATGTTCAGATTTTCTCTTAAATGTTTCAGACAGATTTTTTTTGAATCAGGATCCATATTGTGTCCACATGTGATTAGATGAAATAATTCTTAAGTCTTACTTATATATAGGTCTTCTCTTTATCTCTTTCCCACCCCCCAACTCTGGAATTTTTGTGTTTTTTTTTGGTTTCCATTGTTGGTGGTGTTGTTATATATAAAAGAAACCAAGTTACATATCCTGTAGAGTTTGCTGCAGTATGAATTTTGGTGTCATTTTATGAACTCTTAGGACCCTATGATTCTTGTGAATTGGTAAGTAGAGTTTGAGGTTTGGAAAGATTACTTTATAAGTGTGGCATGCACTTCCATCAGAAGGGATGGATTGTCTGGTTGTCTCATTTTGTGTGTGTGTGATGCCACAGCCTTTGGGGATTATTGTCGAGATCTGTGAATCCATTAGGAATTGCAAAATGGTAATATTCTAATTCTGTTATTCCTTTCTCATTTATTAGCTGGGATAATTGTATAAAAAGATACTGCCACTTTTCAAGTGGTCAGTGACTCTGTAGTATCGTTTGTGTAGGAAAGACAGGATACATGATTAATTCTCTCCTTTTGTTGTCAAATATAGCAATTTGCTTCCCTAACATTTTGGAAGGGTGACCAGTAAAGTTCTTTTTGTTATGTTTTATCTTGTTTTGAAGATCATTATGAATTCATGGAAATAAATATTTTTGCTATTTTTTAACTCATTGAAGTTCTATGTTTTATTGACACTTAAATTGTCTCACTTGAGGAGGTTATTGGAAACCTCTTCACATTGGCTTCTGGGTTTTAGTCTGCTCAGGCTACCATAACAAAATAGCATAGATTGGGTGGCTTAAATAACAAATTGATTTTTCATAGTTCTGGAGGCTGAACGTCTGAGGTCTGGATGCTAGCAGATTGGTTTCTGATGAGAACCCTCTTCCTGACTTGCAGAAGATCATCTTTCTTGCTACATTCTCATGGAAAAGAGAAAAAAGAAATGCAAGCTCTCTGGTGTCTCTTTTTATAAGGACACTAATCTCATCAGAAAGGCCCCACCCTCATGACCTCTGATGAAACTAATTTCCTCCCAGTTGCCCCATCTCCAAATACCACCACACTGGGGGAAAGGGCTCCAACTTATGTATTCTGAGGGGACACAATTTAGGTCATTTTGGAAACAATCCTGTTGTTCTTGGCTTCTTTGCTTTCAGGTGGGGCAAGATATGCCAAACTGATGCTTAGATTTTTTCTATTTCAACACTAGAGTCAGCTACTTTTCAAGGAGCTCTGTTTTCTGTTTTTGTTTTTTTTGGTCTGTTTTTTTGTTTTGTTTTGTTTTCTGAGTGGGAAGTGGTGACTAAAATCCAAAATCTGGATACAGCACGTGCTCACTGCTTTTGGTTTGGTCATTCTTCTAGGCGTTTTTAATGGATTTTTTTTTTTCCAAGATAAAGTACATTTTGATTTCATAAATACATTTCCAATTCAAATTCAAGACCATTGGTTTCTTATTTAACCTTTGAGCTTGTGTCTATATCCCTTTTCTTTATAACAAAAGTCTTGGTTTCTTAGGGAGACTATCAGTTTCTTATTCATTTGTAAAATGAATCTTAGAATAACAATAAGGTCTTACCGCGTGGTATAATGCTGAAAGTTTAAAATAATTTTGCAGTTCTTTTTTTATTTCCCATAAGGTATATCCCAGTTGAGATTTACAGCCAAATTATTATCTTTTAAAAACACTTTGTATAGTTCTCTTGGTATTTATGGCTGTAACTATATCCTCCTTGGGTTTGTTTGTTTTACTTTACTTTCAATTCTTTGTGACTGTTTATTTAATTTTTATTATAATTATGTAAAATATTAATATGGTTCCAAACTAAAATTTATAAAACATAGTATATTCGAATAAGACTTATTTGTATTCCTTTCTTTTCCACCCCATTCCTTCCTTCTCCACACATAAATATTTTTTAATTACAGCTTATCCTTTATTTTTTTAATATAAGCAAAACTGTGTGTGTATTTACACTCTATCCCCATTTTTTTTAAAAGATAAATGATAGCATACTATTCATAGTTTTCTCCATCTAGCTTTCTTCACATACCAATGTATCCTGGTAGTCCCATTATAATAGCATATGTAAACATCCCCCATTCATTTTTGTCAAATGCATACATTTCCATTTTGTGGATATATCACAGTTTAATAAATCAATTCCAAATAAATGGACAATTGACTTATTTCCAGCTGTTTGTTTTGAAAATACTGTCCCAATGAAGAACCTTTCGCACACACAAAGAATTCTTCTGTAAATAACTGTTTATTTCAATGCACAGGCAGTTTCTAATGGCTAACATTTAGAATGTGCAAATAAGAAAGTGAAAGTAACCTATAAATTAACCCAAAGGTACTTACTATTGACCTTATCCTTCCAGCTTTTGTTCTGTTCGCACATAGCCACAAAAGAAAGCAGAGATTAAGAAGTAAGTAAACTCCTATAGTCTTTTTCCAGCTGGCATTATGGTTTAAGTATATATAGGTAGTGTATATACGTATATATCAAAAAAGTTCTCAATAAACATTGTTTTAATGCTTTCATAATATTGTCATATTATAATGACTAACTTCTCTATAAGGTATAGGCATATTACACTTTCTGATACATATTGCTATATTGCAAAGAAGGAAAGGTATGGTGATTCGTAATACAAACAATGCTGCATGTAGATCTGTACTCTCCGTGTATAAGACCTCTCTCTGATTACGTATGATTCTATAGATCTGAGAGTCTACATTCCTAACACATGCCCAGGTGAACCACTGCGCTGATCCTTGGATAGTATAGTACTTCCAATAACACTTGTATAAAGATGATCATGGCCCAGTATTGTATCTTACTTCTTGCGAGACTCAGCAAGGCGGCTGGACTTAGTGTGAGTACTTAGACAAAATGAATAGACACCCTAGTAATTCTATTTATTCAGCTTTCTAAGAGAACTCCTAAGATAGAAATTCAGTCTAGGCTGTTTTAGCCAAATCCTAAATAAAGTCACTACCGGATGGTGTGGCCTCTGGATATCCTTTCTTCCCTCTGAGCCCTTTATTCCAAGGGACAGCTTTTTCTAACTTTTCAGTATCTGCCCTGAGGTCTATTATAGATGTGTTACAGTTAGACATCAAAATGTAGAGGCTCTTTGCTGTGATAAGCTAGGCAGTGATTTCTTAGTGAAGACAGCAACAGTAGGGCTGATTTTTCGCCCTACCCCATGTGCTGTTGAATCAATACCAAACTGTGTTGTGTCTGAAGACTGTCCTTTCAGTGAGGCAGGTCATGTGCAAGACCTGATGAGGCTCCAGAATTTCCCCAGAATATATGCTGCCTACATGCCTTGCAGGGCCATGTTCCCAAACTTCTTCATTGTATAGATACTCAGTTGGCTGGTTCTAGGATTATAGCTATGACTAGCAAATTATACCTGTTCTCAAGGATCTTAAAGTTTAGGAGGTTAGACAGGGGAGATAATTGGAACTATAGAACTTTCTGTATGGTTAGTGCTATAGTAATTACAAGTAGGCCCAGAGGAGGGAATAATAACTCAATATTTGGGCGTTTGTTCCACAAAAAGTGAAGACAAAGGTATAATTAGCCAGGGGGAAAAGAGGAGTTCTAGAAGGAGGGAATATTCTGCCGGAAGGTTGAGAGATTTAGAAGAGAAAGAAGGGGGAAAAAAACAAACAAACAAATAAACAAACAAAAACAAGGCAAATTGGGGAAATGTGAGTAATCTGGGGGAGATTATGAGTGTGTGTTTGTGTGTGTGTGTGTGGGGGGGGGGGCTGGAAATAGGGACCACTGTGCTGTAGAGAAGGGTAAGGAAGTTGTAGAGCTAAGTCAAGGGTAGTCTTTGAAGGGCCTTATTAACCTACCTAAACCTTTTGAAATTAATTCTTTTTTTTTTAAGATTTTATTTATTTATTTGTCAGAGATCACAAACAGGCAGAGAGGCAGGCAGAGAGAGAGGGGGAAGCAGGCTCCCTGCTGAGCAGAGAGTCCCATGCAGAGCTCAATCCCAGGACCCTGGGATCATGACCCGAGCCGAAGGCAGAGGCTTAACCCACTGAGCCACCTAGGTGCTCCTTGAAATTAATTCTTAAGGTGATGAACAGTTAAAAAGTTTTCAGTTCAAAGTTAAAAGTTTCAAGTAAGAAATGTCACCCCTTAAAAACAAACAATAAACAGTACCCCACGCACTGCAGCTCAGAGAATGAACTGCTGAGTAGCACACCTGAAGGCTAAAAAGACTGATGAAGAGCCCTAGGGAGGTTAGTTACAACTAATGTTTATGAGTATGTTAGTGTGAGAGTTAACTCTCAGAACAACCCCTTTAGATGTCCATTTTTATTATCATCATCCTCATTTACATTTGACAACACTGAGTCAAAAGCATGGTTGAACTACTGTTCTACGGCACAGAATGGGGGGATTATAGAAACACGGCCTGAATTCAGGTAGGTTTGCTCCCAGAGTCTACTTACTTTCCTGGGTTGTACTGCTTTCCCACGGAAGGCCACAAGGCATCTGCATTTCTATACTGGAAACACTGATTCAGTAAAAAAGTTCTATATATGCCATTCCTTTCCTGGCACATACACATGCATTTCATATCGTTTCATTTAATTTTTTTTTTCTACATCAAAACAGAGGCAAAAATTAAGTGAACATTTAAAGCTTACACAGGCCATTCAGGATAAGACTGGGCATCTAGAATTTTGACTCTGTCTTCCAAATCTAACCTAATAATGTGAGTTCCTACCTATTTCATAGTGATTAACTTGCTAGAAATGGAGTAATGAAAAAGAACACTTTGCTATAACATGGCCCTACCGAGGTTGAGCTTTAAGCAAACTGCTTGTACGAGTCTTCTGGGTGCTGCAGCAGTCCTAGCACACATCCTATCCATAACACTTTCCAGGTTATGGAATGCCCCATCTTAAACAAAATCCATTAAGAAGTACCTGACATCCAATCCTTTCGATATGTTGCTATTATCTGATGTTTTTTATACTCTTACCTAACTTTGCACTGAGTTCCCCCCATCAAATGAAAATAATAAGTACATATATTTATAAAATGGCAATAATAATGCCTATTTTACAAGATTATTTTGAGAAAACACGTGGAAAATGGCTGGCACCTAGTGAAGAATCAACCAATTTTAGATTGGTAAATTTTTTTTCTTCCTTGGCACCACAGCCACATTATCATTATTTAGAAATTCCAAGATTACTCTCCAAATTGCTATGTTGATTGCAAGCTTTATGAATGAAATAATTAATAAGAAATGTTAGATCTCAGTGGGGACATTAGATTTTTGACAAGAAACAAACAAACAAAAAACCCAAAACCCTGACATTCTAGTATACTCTGTCTCTAGCATTTACCCACAAAGATGAATTTTTGTTTTCAGAAAAGAGGCTAACATGACATTCATTAGCTTTGGCCATTGCTAGGCCATGTTTGATCTTAATTCTAAATGTGAAAAGTTAGCAAGATCCTTGTCACATGACCACTGGCTTAATTAAAAGGTGACTTTATGGTTTTGCTTTTTTTTTTTCCCCAAGGGGACAAGCTTCTTGGTATCAATCCCCTTGTGTTTGTTACAAGACAGTAGGTTTCAGCTAGAAATGGCATTTGACTAACCAAAAGAAGTAGCTTCTTCAGTCATGTCCAGAGTGAATGGCAATCCCATTATACTAAAAGGTAAGGAGTTGAAAGATTTCCTAGCAGCTGGATTCATGTGAATATCATTTAAATCTAGTATTTTTCATGAAGCTTAAAAAGTAATTTTCATGCAGAAAACAAGTATAAGAGGTAAGCCCCCTCACTTTTCCTTTGGATCTGGACATAGTCCTTAAAACTGGCACATTATACAAATGAAATTCATTTTTGTCTCCCTTTTTGCTCTTGTAACCTGAAGAATCACATCTTATAGGAGCTCTTGGTTTTCTTGGAGGCCAGAGTCAGAGAAGTCCCTGCAGAGCCTAAGAGAGGGTTTAAGTATAGCACTTAAGCCCAAAGAATGAAACTGTATGAATTTGGTCATGATAATTATTGAAAAATGGGATTTATTTAATATAAAAATTTACCAGAATTTATTTTTTCCTGTCATGAATGATTATCATTCATTTGTTTTACTCTTCACATTTTCTTCAGTCATTACCCACCTTGAAACAAGCCTGTGCAAACCTTAATTCACAGAGAAGCATTATCAGCATAATCACATCAGAAGGTTGCAGTGAGGACTGGATGAGATTCAGGAAATGGTGTTGCTATTCAGGTTTGAGAATTAGGATACTAACTCCACACAATTTATTTTACTATTCACTGAAGGAATTATGCTAATTTCAGGTTTGTTTACTGCCTGAAAACAAGAGAGTTAGGGGTACTGGCTGAGATTTTCCTCATTCTTCAACAAAGCAGCAGGTGGACCAGCAAGGGCTCTACCTTCCCTTTCGAGACTGTCATTCACATCAAACTGGTTCTAGCAATTGTCAGCCATTGAAGCTCCAAGGACATGATGTCACCTGCTGAAGGCTTCCAGTCTGTGGTGACAGAATAATTGGTCCCTGGTACAAAGGAAGCATATGCCATTGATTGTGAGAATTCTGCCACTTGATGTCGGGAAGAAAAATCATAAACACTTGGGGCACCTGGGTGGCTCAGTGGGTTAAAGCCTCTTGCCTTCGGCTCCGGTCGTGGTCCCAAGGTGCTGGGATCGAGCCCCACGTCGGGCTCTCTGCTCAGCAGGGAACCTGCTTCCTCCTCTCTCTCTGCCTGCCTCTCTGCCTGCTTGTGATCTCTGCCTGTCAAATAAATGAATAAAATCTTTTAAAAAAATCATAAACACTTAACAAATCCACGGTATGCCTAAAATTGTCATGAAAATCTCACAGAAATGTTCTAGTCCTGACATTTATAATTACTTGCTTTCTATAGCATAAACCCCAGTGTTCTCTTTTCCTACTTTGTTTCCCCCACCTCTAGTAAGGGCTCTGAAAATATTGAAGTATCCATAATCCTGATTTGCTCTGTTCTGGAAAGAATGCTATGAAATTGTCGTGATATTAACCAAGGGTGACACATAGTGAAGACTTCCAGGTCTGAGCAGGCTCAATTGCCTGCTTCATTGTTTAATATCGCAGGCAGCACTGGGGTGAAGGAGGAGCTGTCTCCAAAAAGACATCTCCATGGATGCCTGAGTGAAGTTTAGACTCAGGATTTGGCAGAACTCACACAATATGAAAACATGTACCCCACTACATTCTCCCACAAGAGATTCTTCATGCAGAGCAACCAGTGACATCTTGAAACACTTTCAGATCTTCAGGGATGGAGCCATGAACAGAAAGGACACTCGCAAAGTCAATCACCATCATTCAAATGCTCTGTGTCTAACAGAGAGGTGGCTTAGCAAAACCACGGTGGCTCATGTATTTTTCCCTGAAAGCTTTGTGTATAAGACTTTTTCATCATTGCTTTTCCAAATTACCCTGTTAGGAGAACTCAGATCCTGGAGTTACCTAGTATCCATTTTCTTGGATCAGATGGTTTGCTGTTTATCTGTTCTTGAAATACTTCTGAGACCTCAGAGTGTTCACCATTGTATCCCTTTAAGATGGTAAACAAACCATGAGAGGTATGTAGGCTTGACGTGGGCTGATTGCTCCTTCCATTCAGTGAGCATTGAGTTTTAAAACTCAAGTGGGGCAGAGTATATGAATTGTCTCTGCCTTTATATGGTTGAAAAATCCAGGAAACATGAGGGAACTGCTTGGAATTGATTTCTTTCATGAAAGGCAGCTTTTTCACATCTGGAAAATGTTCTATATTCATGTTTCTGTCCCCAAGTAATGATAAAATATAAAGTTTTATCATTGATAATTTAAACAAATTATGACAACACCTGTTAAGTTTCTCTTTTAAAAGGTTATTATTACAAGAAATGAAGAAAGTTGTATGAAATAAGCTTGAATTTACTACTGTGCCCAGATAGATTTTGTTGATTGGGTTAATAAACATATCTATCCTCACAGCTAAAACATTTAGATGTAATATCAAAGACTAATAATAGCACTTACCACATATTTTTTTTTAATCAAAGAACCATCTTTTCTGGACCTGTTTATTTTGGAAATACAGTCTAGTGTTAAAATGATTTTTCTTAAGTATAGAGATGGGTTAATTATCACTGTCTTCACCATAAAAACAAAAGAAACATCTCACAAGAAAAACCACTAAATCAGTCTTTTGGGGGGGGGAAAAAGCTGACTTTTTCCCCTGTTTTTCCCATATGAAAAAGTATGCCTTGCTTTTTCTTTGTCTATTCTTCAGACTTAAGTAAGGCCAAACTAGACACAACTCATGTTTACAGAAATCAAAGACACTTTTATTTTTTGGTCCCTTGCCATTTCTCTTTGCATTGGGACAATTTCTTACTGTGTTTCTTGCCAAACAAGAGTAGCAATGGAAAGACTGTCAAGTGCCAGTAAGCCCATTTGAGAAAAGACAGGTCAAGGTTTTTTATTTTAGAAAGTCTACAAAATACAGAACCGCTTATAGCTATATGCTGTGAGGCTTCCAGTGGACACTTTTACTGTGCTGTGTTTTATTGTTAAGTTCCATTGAACATCAAGTGATTGGCTCAGCCTGTGGGATGGCCCTCTAGCGTGACAATGTCAAATGTTCCTGGTGGCAGGCTTGACATGGGCTGATTGCTCCATCCATTCAGTGAGCATCATGCCTTTTGCAATAAAGAGCAGAACAAAGCCCCTCCTGATTGACAGCAATGTATGCTGCTTTTGTTTTTAATTCTTTAACACTTGACACTCTTAGATGGTACTTTATACAAGAAGGAGGTCAAGTTCCCAAGTGACCTGTCTTTAGAATTCAAGAGGCAAGAGGATAGATTAAAGATGACCTTCAGTACTGATTATCTCTACTTTTCATTTAAATATCAAATGGAAAGTTTGGAAGTCTGCTGATTATGTTATTAAATAGTCACTGACCTAAGTCTTGAGAAATAAAGTAGCCACCACTTCAGAGGCATGGCTATTTTTGGTTCTAAATGTAAGCAAGAACATTTAAGATTTTCCTCAAATTGTTGACTGCCACAGGTGTGCTATTAGAGAAAAATAAGAGTAATACATAGTGTAATCCCAACAGAGTTGCAGTTAGAACTTGTGGGAAGTGAATAATTTTCCTTGCTAACATATTAAAAACTGTGCAAATTTAAGTCCTTCCTCATTGTCATTATCTAGATTTGATATCCCACTGAGATGTCAAGAGAACTCTTAGGGGGTGGGGCTGGGAAGAGTAGCCACTGTTCCATCAATGGGGGGATGGATGGATCCAAGCCATTCACCTCTGATGGAAAGCAGAGACTTATGGACAGGGTCCCTACAGTTGTTTCTTCTAAATCTATTTATCAGTAATCATAATAAGAGAGCTAACTAGCCTTGGAAGTATTAGAGGATGTGGTGACACTGGACATGCCACACAAATGCCCCTTCAGTGTAGAACCATTGGGAGGGCTGTTGATGGGCAAACTTCAGGTGTCAGCTCCTGACAGGGATCTACTTAGGAGCAGAGAGCCATGTAGCCCGAGATCATGCCTTTGTTGGGGTAGACTACATCCGAGGACTGATCAGTGTTGTAGTAGAAGTGCCTGGCCATTTTGGCCCAGCTAAGACAACTAAGGGCCATTCTAGCTCTGGAGCTTCCAGTGGGCCCAGCAGAGGTCAGGCCTGTATCATAGCTCAATTTCTCCCTCTGTCTACTCCCATTGCCGTGCATTCCATTTTATAGGTAACAATCCCAGAACCTCTCCTTAATATACATGATGCTCTCCACACTCCATCTCAGCATTGGCTTCCCAAGGGACCCAACCTGCAGCCCACAAACAACCAGACACATCCAGAATTCTTTACTAGATTATTTGCAGTTAAATAGTCAGTGATATTATAGGACTGTAATCCTGTTTTGTATTTGGTAAGTTTTATTAGCAGTGCAAGCAACTTCACAGCTAATATTAAAATGATAGGACGGTTATGTGAATGACTTAGAGGAGGGCCCCCAGAGCCTGAATCTTTATCTCGGCAATCAAGTGTCAGTTCCTGATAGGATTGGAGAAAATCAAAAGACTATATTCTGTTTGGGGAGAGGTATATGCACAAGTTTTTGTTTGTTTTGTTTTTTGTAGTTTTTGAGTTATGTGCACGGTCCTATGAATTTTTGCCTTAAAAAAAAAAAAACCTCTACTCTTTTGATTTAAGATTTTAAAGAATTATTGCCTTCATTATCAGTACTCACTGATGCTGCCAATTCAATTATCTGCAGTGGAGGGCAGTGGTGGCCAAGAAAAACTAAAACAATGAATTATCTAGAATCATTTATGTTTTTCCTAAGTACTTTTTCTTACATTTGAATACAAATGCCTTATATAATGCACATTTAAAAATATAACTTTTAAATAAACTGCCTGTGGATAATTGAAAAAAAAAGACTATATTTACATTTGATTCTTTCTCTAAGGAAGCTATAATCATATATAATCATAAAGATAAAGTAGTATCTTACATAAAAGTCATGTTTTTGGTATTTTATCAGTCACAAAAAAGACTAAAAGGCAGTCGAGTAGATTGGAGTCAATTGAATGAAGGGAGAATTAAAAGACACTTGGGGAAAAATGAGTTGCTATTTCTCAGATTACATTCATAATTTCCTTAGCAATTGCAAATAAAATGGAAGGAGATGATTCATGTGAGAAATTGACATTATGTATTCCAAGTTGTGTGTTACATGTATGAAAATTTTCAATGAAGCAACCCTTTAAGCCATTTTGATTTTAAAAGTTCACCTATCTGCTATTGGAGGTTTTATTTCTTTTCCTTTTCAGACTCGTGAATAAAAAGGACTCAGACCTTACAATTTTATTTGTACGTTTCTTTTTTTTCCTCATTGAAGGGAGATAGTCATTAGGAAAGCTAAATTTAAACATTCCTTTTCTTCCCTATTCAGTAATAAATAATGGTATGATAATAAGACCTACACTCGACTGCCTATGTTTTTTGGCTGGGCGCTATTCTAGTGCCTCAAATACATCTCTTGTTTCCTTCATGAGTCTTGTGAAGAACCTCCCATTAAACCTATGAAAAGCTAAGGCTCAGACGGTCTAAGTCAGTCACCAAAAGTCACACAGTAGGAAGTAATATGCATACTGTTTAGGGTCAGATAGCCCGACTGTGGCATCCATCTCTTTCTAAAACACTGAGCAGTTGTGGACAACCACTCTGTGTCATCAAAAGGAATAAAATCAGCTGCAAATGAAAATATAGTGTGTTAGCTCAGAGATGGAAAATCATAATCTGTCTCATTTCACTGAAGTCTTTTCATCCAGTTTAACTGTCTCACTATGCATGTCACTCTTTTTTTTTTTAACTTCAGATTGATTTGAAGGAGTTACTGTTCCCTTTGAAGCTTTGTAAGAAGTATCAGGCTGCCCCTTGCCTATGTTTTATTACTTGGCACTGAATATAATGATAAACCTTATGGGAGTGCTTTCATTTCTCTATTTATCAATATGAACTATTGTTTACATAATCATTATAATATATGCCAAGGGACATTATTTAATAAAAAAAAAAAAGTTGAGAACCTACTAGGTGTTAGACACTATGCCAGGCATTGAATATAAAATAGTAAAGAAAATAGACATCATATCTATTTCCATGGTGTTTATTTTCTTGTGGGAAGGGAGGCAAGCAATATGAGTTCTAGCGGGTGATTTATTATAATTTGCTCTAATGACTTTATCCATGAGGTGCTAACATTCTTAACCTGAGGACATTCTAAAATAAAAGGGATTTACTTCTTCTAAGGAAAATATTTTGCCTTATCTCTGCCTTGAACATAATAAAATGTTATTTTCAAAAAATACATGGGTCAACATTAAGTGGTATCTAAAAAAACAGGATTTGAGGCATATATTTGCCTATTAACATGACCTAAAAGAACTTTTCATTGTTATAGTGATTATTTTATAAATATATACATATATAAAATAAAGTTTTTAAAGTGTACTAAAATATACAAATGATTATTTCCCCCTTTATTTCCAGTTCTTTTTTCCCCAAAATGTTGTATTCAGTATGTTTAACCCAAATGATACAGTTAAATACAAAAGACCTTAAGCCCTAAGCTTTTCCATGACCGTTCCCAAATATTGGGTCATTCTTCTCAGCATATTAGCTCGGATAGTAGCCAGTTCTGCAAAGAACTAATCCTCATTATAACCCTGTCCAAAGCTTCGTGTCATCTTCCTATTTATTGGAGCTGGATTATATTCATGACCCCCACCACTACCAATTGGACATGTAATTTTGGCTGATTGTCGAAGGCATCCCTTAGACTTTCCTGGAAATGATTTTCTCCACATTTGCTGGCTCTCAGGGATGTCCTGAATGTATTTGGGAAGAGAATTTTGAAGCTTTGGGTCTGTGAATTTGGCCTGAATGTGAGTAAGTGGGTTGCATTCCTGATTTTGAAGGAGCCTGAAGCATGGCCCAAGAGGTTCCCTGATGAATACAGTCGTGGGATTTGGAACTGAAAGAGACCTTAGAGACCACCTAATCTAACCATTTCAAGCAGATGAAGAAACTCCAGAGCCAAAAGGGGTCAAATGACTAGCCGAGGGTCTCAGAATGAGCACATGGCAAAAGCCAGGCCAGAATCCAGTTCTCTCTTCCAAGGGTCACCCTCTTCCCACAGCTCCATACACAGGCTCTAACTTTGGAATGAATGCCTTACTCCTAGTCTAATAAATAGGATGGATGATTATAAACTTTGGGCAGGTTTAAAATAAGGATTAACTCTTATCTTTTATGATTGTGTGGCTCAACTCTAATAACTGATGAAAAGTAAGGTGAACCAACTGTGGAATTTACCAATGTAAAAGTAAATACTAGTATAACTATTAAAAGGTCTAAAAATTCCTATATCTTTGGGTGGCTTGAAAATAAGTCACTGTATCTTTGGGTGGTTGCTTTGCTGCTACTTTTCTCCTCTGGATGTGCTTAAATACGATAGAACATTTTTTTTCCCCTCATGCTAAAACCTACAGCTTAGAGGATCAGAAACTTCCCCTTTAATTTTTTTTTTTTTTTTTTTTTTTTGCTCATTATCCAAGAGAGGGCTATTTTCTGTTTTTTAGAGTCATCCCTAACTCTCCTGGGAGGATGTGATTTTGGCAACAGTAAAGTTTATGACCTTCCTAGTGACAGATTGCTATTACAAATATATCTTAGATAATATTGAGTATTGACCTTTTATTAAATATTGTGATTCAAGCAAATTCCTTTGTGCCACAGATTGCATATTTCTTGTAAAATCTTTAGAAAAAAATCTTTAGAAAAGTTGTCAATTGCATGGCCTTTCTTCTCCTTCTCTCCCTTTAATTAATGTTCACATCCAAGCCTTGACAGAATCTTTTCACCCTCTCCTGATTCTGAGTGTTGACCTTCTGACTCCATTTAAGGATAATTAAAACCCTTAAAAGATGTTATAATAAGGTGCTTCGCTCTGAAGAGAAATGTAAGGTATAATGTGCTCTTCTCCTAGGCTCCTTGGTATATCATTCTTAGAGTCAAGGAGGAGTCTGATGGAAACCTACAGGCAGCCTAGACCCTAAAGGAAATTATTATTTTTTCCTGATTCTATGAGTATGCCACATACCTAACTGTCTACATCCTATGCTGGCTCCTCTCTACAAAAGAGACTGACTCTGCCAGAGACATATACGGTCAGAAAAGTGAGAATATCATCATACTTGTATCTTTCTGTCATAGGAAAATTCTCTAGCCCCTGCCTCTCCACTTCACATTCTCTTTAAATGTGCTAGAACAAACATGAATAAAAAATGGCTCCCTCCCTAATGCATACTCATATACAGTACTTGTATATGCTTGCTTCTTCTAAGCAGGTACATTGTCTTTAGAGTAGTGAAACCAACTCCAAAACATTGCTAAAAATCAATTCTTTCTGTCAACCAATATTATGGAGTACCTACTGTATGTGAGGATCTTTTATAGGAGCAGGAACCACATGAATGAATAAAGCAAATACATTACTCCATGAGGCTTGTGTTCTCATGGGAGAGAAATGTAACAAAATAAGAAAAATATGGTAAGTCATACTGTTTCAGAGAAAAATAAAGCATGGAAAGGAAGTGAGGTAAGGCTATCTGTGTGCAATTCTAAATAAAGTAGTGAGGGGTGGCCTCTCCGAGAAGGTGACATTTTTACAAAGATCTGAAGGAGTTAAGGGAGAGAACTATGCAATATTCTGGAAAAAGATGACTCTAAGCAGAGGAAACATCAAGTATAGAAGCATCAGTCAGAAAAATGTCTGGAGTGTTTGGGGAGTAGCTGGAGCAGCCTGAGTGGCTAAGACAGAGTAAGCATAACACAGAAGAAACAGAGTAGGCTGGGCTTATAGGTCTTCTTATGAACATTTGCTTTCATTCTGAGTGAGGTGGAAATCATTGAGATTTTGAGCAGGGAAGAGATATGACCAAATGTACAGTTTTGCAACGATTGCTCAATCTTCTGAGTTGAGACGAGACTCAGGGTGGGCTAAGGTGGAGGCAGGAGACCAGTTAGGAGGCTATTGTCATAACCCAGCACAGAGACCACAGTGGATTGGACCAGTGGGCAGCAGAGAGGTAGGAAGAAACCACTGAGTTCTGAAATATTTTGAAGGTAGAATTAAAAGGATTCAGAAACAGAAAAAAAAAGATAAAAGGAGGAAGAGTCAAGGGTGACTTCAAGTTTTGTGATCTGAGCCTCTGAAGAGTTACCATTCATTATAAGATGGGGGAGGGTCGGAAAGAAGTGAGCTGGGGTGGGAGGACAGGCCTGTAAGACATACAACTGGAAATGTTGAGTAGGTGGTTGGGTATATGGGTCTGGAGATGAAAGGGAAGGACAGGACTGGAGTTATGACTTACAGTTGGAATTTAAACTCATGAGATTTGGTAAGATAACCTCAAAGGGATTGCACGTTGGGGAGGCAACACAAGATTTAGGTGAGAGTGCATCTTTGGCTCTCTTCTTCCTGAAGCACAAAGACAAAGTACATTTAGTAAGTTACTTTATTATTTCTTTTTCCAATTTACCATGTCAGGTAGGATTGGGTTGTAGAAAGTAAGCTTAGATATGTCAGCATGTGCTTGCACGCACACGTGCACACAAACTCTCAAGTAATAGCTCTGAAGAAATAGGGGCAACATTGAATGGGGTCTTTTTGTAACTTAGCCCGTGATAAATATAGCAGAAGTTATGGCCTTGAGGCAAATCTTTCTTCTTTGGCCCAAGTCTGATTATTTAGGTAGTTCTCTGTATATTTTCTGTGTTAGAAAGCACAAGGGGATCTTGTGTCATTTCATCACATAGATAATAGGGAATTGTTTTAATTTTTTTGGGAAGAAAAATAAGAGCGGTAACTTCTTGAAGATTATTCCATTCTTCTGTGTCCCTCACCCTGACCCCCACTATATCTACCCTGTTAGTGGTTTTGTTCGAAACTCTGGTTCTTAAGAATGTTTTCCAGAAGGTGATTTCCCTGTCCTTTGTCAATTGTAACAATGTCCTCCAGGCAAGCGTTTATTACTTTAATGAAACTGAAATCCAGGAGCTGGGTGAGCTGCCCATATATGTCAAACAGTGTGCTGGGCATTTCATAAACGTCCTCTCCTGTTTTGTCTAGCGGTCCTGTATTATCGGTAGAATGAACCTCATTTATTGCTGAGACAAATGAAATTCAGAGAGACTCAGCAACTGGTCAAGTAGTAAAATCAGTGTTTGTAGCTCAACTCCTATGTTGTTTTCTCTGTATAAGACACTGTGTCTTTTCACAGCTCTACTTTTCCAAAGTTTCTACCTACAGCTAAAACCGAGTAGGTCTTCCTAAAATTATATGCCTACCTGCTGTTCCTTTCCCGAAATCAGTGCTCATTCTCTTCCAATCATGTGACCAAGACACATTTGAATAGTGAATTGTGTTGGCCCCGTCCTCCCTTAGAGAATCCCCTTGTATGTTCTGTATGAGAGACTACCTTAATAATCATTGCCCATTGAGTAGCTGTTTCTTTCTTTCTTTTTTTTTTTAAGATTTTATTTATTTATTTGTCAGAGAGAGAGAGAGAGAGCACAGGCAGACAGAGGCAGAGGGAGAAGCAGGCTCCCTGCCGAGCAAGGAGCCCGATGCGGGACTCGATCCCAGGACGCCGGGACCATGACCTGAGCCGAAGGCAGCCGCTTAACCAAGTGAGCCACTCAGGTGTCCCTGAGTAGCTGTTTCTGTTTGGCCTCATTTCACAGGCTTGGTAACTGAGAAGTGAAAAACCAGTCTCTAGGTCAGAGGTGAAACGGTGAGCTCCGTTCTCTAGTAACAAATAATTTCTTTTGCAGATATGCTACCTGCTGGGGCATTGTAAGTGTTCGATGAAGGAATTGTTCAATTTACTGCATTAGATGTCTTATCATATTTGTGCACATTTCATCAATGCAGGCTCATTTGCCCTGTGCAAGTTCCAAACCAATCTGATTACCCTTTGATGCTTTTCATCTTTTGTTCTGGGAAATAAAATACATATGTACATTATATAGGTACATAAATAAAAATAAGTATCTTAAAATATATTGTTTGAATTTCAGTGATTCTAAAAACAGAAGGCTTAAGTGGCCCCTAAATTCAGCACCTAGATTCACAAAGATTAAATAGATGGGTTGCACTGATTATGGTAGATGTGTGAGGAAATGGAACTTTTGTATACTGTTGGCAGAGGTATAAGTTGGTACGAACACATTAAATTTGTATTCCCTTTAATAGAGTTATTCTACTTCTGGAAATGTAGCATCTAGATACACTCACACAGCTACTAGAATGAAGATATCTGGACAGAGATAACTGGGTCAACATATTTGCTTATTGCGCCATTATTGAAGAGGAGAGGACTTATCCATGGCTTTCTGAAAACAAACAAAAGAGAAATTCAGCTCTGAATTTATATTAAGTTTGTTATTTTGGTAATGCGACTAATCTTATCCTTTCTATATTAAAAAAATTTAAACCATAGATAAGTAAGAAAGAAGGAAAAAGAAAGTGTATTCTCGATATACCACTCAGAGATAACCATTATTAAAAACTTGATATTTTCTTCTGGTTCTTTTCTGTGCAAATGCATCCTGTGCCAACACATTTTTTTTTTTGCCTGCTTTCCCCATATGACTTTATGATACTGCTATTTTCTTTCATCAAAACTTTTTGTGAGAATCATTTTAATAACCTCAAGATTGCCCATTTTATGGCTCTATAGTAAACTAAAATTTCCCATTTTGTAGGATATTTAGTTGTTTCTAGTTTTGCTTTTAAATACTACTCCCTCTGATGGTAGCAGGCCCAAAAGGGCATAAATGTTTCCTTTGTATTAATTTCTTTGTCCCACCTGTCCTAGTAGCCTCTGGTTTGCTCAAGTTTTATCAATAGAATCTGGATTGGTCTATTCTAGTCTTTTTCTCTCTAGGTAAATAATGTTTATGGCCGGTATAGTAAGTTAAGAAGTGATGAACACTATATTTATCTTAGACGTATTATTTTTTTCCTTTAATTTCAGTCCTAGCATTTGACTTTAATGCACACGTTTTTGGATATTTTGAGTTGGCACAAGTTATGTTGTTGGTAATAGTCTGTCATCTTTTTAGAACTCTGCCTCTGGAGTCACAGGCCTGGTGTGAGCCTTAACTCTGGTAGCTGTGTGATTGTAGATCAGTCCTTTATCCACTCATAGTGTCCTTTTTTTTTTTTTTTCATCTGCAAAATCGGGATGACAGTAACACCTGCTGTGAAAGCTAACTCTAAGTATCAGAGATAATACAAGGCACAGTGCTCAACACGTAGGAACAGCTTAATAAAGGGTGGTTATCCTCAGTATTGTTATTTGTTGCTCATTGTTCTCACTGTTCTTTGATATTATTATAGATTTAGTCTTGTTTCGTTTTTGCCATACATTTGTTCTTCGCTTGCAGAAGAACAAGGCATCGTTGCCTTCCTTAACCAGGCATCGTACGAAGCTTATGAGTTCATTTCTATAATAATCACATTCTCCCTTCTCCTTTGTTTTCTGTCCTCCTCCCCACCCTAAGTTTTCCTCAAGTTTGAATTTTAAATTACTGACATTAAAATGAAATTTATGGCAAAGGGAGGGAGCCTTGGTTGGCTAAGTCCTGGAGAAAGCAACTCTGATCTCAGGGTTGTGAGTTTGAGCCCCACATTCAGTGTAGAGGTTACTTAAAAGTAAAATCCTTAAAAAAAAAGAAAAGAAAATTATGACAAAATCATGAGTTCTAGCTATTTGGATCTATATGGGTTGCTATCTTTTAAATTAGAACTACTAAGCTGCTGATCTTTTAAAAGAGATTTATTTATTTGCGAGAGGGGGGAGGGCCAAAAAAGGGGGGGGGGGTGAGAAACAGACTCTGCTGAGTGCAGAGCCTGAGGTAGGGTGCAATCTCAGTTCCCTGAGATCATGACCTGAGCAGAAATCAAAGTTGGATGCTCAACCGACAGCCACCCAGGGGCCCCTAAATTGCTGATTTAAAAAAAAATCTTTTCATATTTCTGTAAAAGTTATCACCATTCTTGAGTGTGTGTGGAAATGAGGCCGCTGACCCATTAAGACTGCACATAAATGTGAGGCTTGAACCCTTAATTCTCTCACTCACCTCATGAACAATAACCTTGAGAATCAGTGATTACAGCACAGACTTCTGAATGAAGGAGGAGAGGCAAAAATTGATTTAGCTGCATGGCAGGTTGATAATAACCTGATTAGATCTCTTCATTACTCCCTGCGGTTTTTCTGGGTCCTTGATTTTGAAATTTGCCACGGGCACTTCATACTTTTTAGGGTAAAAGTTTCATAAAAATTATGAAGAACCATTCTTTTTGAAGGAACCTATTGTCATTATCAGTCAGATTCTCTTGGGAAAGGAAAGCCACAGGGGGGACAATCGTAAATGACAACTCTTGGTATATAATTATGTGTACATTGGAATTTGTTACCCTGTTTTTAGTACAGAGTTTAAAAGATCCCCTCTCCTGATGTTTTCAATTTTTCCCCTTTTTAAAAATTTTATAAAAATAACATCTGATGAAAAATAGTAGTAGTCACAATAATACAGAAGTGTCTGGGGTGAAAATCTTTGTAAACTTGCCCATAGAGACAAGCATCATCATCTTTCTAATATAACTGCCCCATGTTTCCCTATGCACAGACATGCTTTTGTCTTGTATACATTTTAAACATAGCATTCGTTTTCTTCCCCCAAGAAGGGACAAGGATTCGAGTGCATTTAGTTTGTTTGGGACGTGATCCAGGAAAATAGAAATAAAGGCGTGGGTAAGATGAGATGGAGATGGGAGATAAGTCCAAAAAGGATGTTCTCATAAGCAGATTTTGGTGATCGGAGCTCGTTTTTGGTTGGGAACCTCTGCGGAACCATGGAGAATGCCCATCAGATGAGGAGGCTGGAGCATTTATTGTTCAACTTCCATACCCCATTTTTGTTGGAATTTGTCCCTGGGGTATTGACAGTCCTGCGCCTTGGGCTGTGCCTGTGTGCAGTTGAGTGAACTGCAGGCTTTGGAAAAGGCAGAGCAGAGAGACTCCAAGTTGCTGCTTAGCATGGGTCTGGCAGTGGTGCCTGTAAATGTCCAGTGGGTATGTTGTAATAAGATGGACCAAGGAGATGTGCTGGGGAACAGTATGAGCATAGAGCATCACCAACAATCCTGCCCTGCATACTGTTTCTTCAACTAGCTCTGTTTTTTTTTTTTTTTTTTTAAAAAAAAGGAAAAGAAAAAGAGAAGAATCAGCAAGGTACCTTGGATGCATTCCCAAGTCAATTCAGGTGCACATACTTTGTTGTTTCTAGCGGTGGCATTCCTCACTGAATATTAAAGTAGGCTAGATGATCATTTGAGCAAGAACAGTACCCATGTTTGCCCTCCTTTTACTATGTGACTCTAGAGGTTTGCTATGTAATCCTCCCTAAATCCGAGAGTGATTTAACTTTAAAGCAGTGCTTCTCAAGCTCTTCTGTACACATGAATCACCTGCAGATCTTGTTAAAATGCAGATCTGATTTAGCAGGTCTGGGGGAGCACCTGAGAGTCCCCATTTCTAACTGCCAAGTGCTGCTGATCCACAAGCCATGCTTTGACTGCAAATAACCTGAAGGGAACTTGTGCATTGTCGAAGGATTCCTTATATAAGTCTGGAAAATTTTCATAAAGGCAGTCATATTGAATTAGCAGCTGGGAGAATCTAATTTCCAGCTACAAACTTGCTTTGAGACCTGGGGCAAATCCTCTCCGTCCTCTGAGAAAATCTTGGGCATCGTTATCATTCGGATGCCTTGGATCCTAAAGTAATACTTTATGATCCGATGTGTGCATTCCTTTGCTTGCAAAGAAAATATGTTTCCTGTCTTCTTAGTTCTATAAGTGTATTTGGCCATACTAGTCTTTATTACAGAATTTAGGATATTCCAGGTTTTCCGTCATTGCTACTCTTGGAATTAAAAGGATATATCAAATTTAAGGTATCCAAGAGATAGTTCTAGATTTCTCTCTTCAAATTTGGTTCTTCATGTCTTCCCGCATAATAAATTGTACTCATGCTGGTGAAGATGCGAATGTCAAAACCCCGAGATAATCCTTGAATCTTCCTTTCTCAGATTCCTCACATCCCAGCCACCCAAAAGTATATAGAATTGACCTGAAAAACAGACCTTTTTGGAACCACTTTTCTCCACAATTATCTCCATTGTTGTACCCATAATCACTCTCCTGACCTACTGTGACGGCTCCCCAGCTAAATGGAACCCTACCCCATTTCTTAGCTCTCCATTCCCTTCAGGTGTATTTTTTTCAACAAATCACATCATGTCTTTCCTCACTACATGGAAGAACATCTCATCCCAGTCCCCAGCATGTAGGCCCAAGGTGGCCTACAATGCCCGATGTGATACCTTTGTGACCACTATATACCTTTCCAATGTTATTTCCTGCCACAGTCTCCTCACTGTGTCCCATCCACACCGGCCTGTTTTCCTCACCTTGTGCAGAGGAAGCTCTTTCCTGCCTGAGGAACTCAGCCTTTCCACCTGCCTGGAAAATGTTTTGAAGTTTATGAATTTTGTATTGTTTTTCTTTCAGTTAATTTTTCATCAACTCTTTCTCTGTGTAAATTTTACCGTGTTTAACCATATTGTCTTAGCCTGGCACTTTTTTAAAAGGTTCACAAGAAAATAGAAATGGAGGAAAATATAAAAGGAAGCCGTGATTTCTGTTCCCTTGGCCCTTCCTACCTGTCTTCTTTGATTTCTGACTTGCTCTATACTAAATAAGGTAGCTGTCACAGACTAGCTAATAAATTAAATACCCTTGTCTGTAAATAGATACATTTGGATTTAGTGCTTTCCTTAACATAAGCTTCTCAAATTGATGCAGTTATGTGTCCCCTCAAGTGCTTAATTTTATTTTCTCATTTGCTTGAGAAGGAAATACAGCCAGGCAGCCAGTGAATGTGTACAGCAACATAAGAGGAGGAGTAGATACAAATATTAACATCTATAATACTACAGTACTAACATCTATAGGGACACCCAGGTGGCTCAGTCGGTTCGGTGTCTGCCTTTGGCTCAGGACTCAAACCCAGGGTCCTGGGATTGAGCCCCACATTGGGCTTCCTGCTCAGCGGGGAGTTTGCTTCTTCTCTCTCCCTCTGCTCTTCTTCTCTGTTCCTGCTCTCTCTCTCTCTCCCTCTCTCTCCTAAATAAATTAAAAAAAAATTTTTTTTTAAAGTACTAACATTGGGGTGCCTGGATGGCTCAGTGGGTTAAAGCCTCTCCCTTCGGCTCAGGTCATGATCTCAGGGTCCTGGGATCGAGCCCCGCATCGGGCTCTCAGCCCAGCGGGGAGCCTGCTTCCTCCTCTCTCTGCCTGCCTCTCTGCCTGCTTGTGATCTCTGTCTGTCAAATAAAGAAATAAAATCTTAAAAAAAAAAATACTAACATCTATCAAGTGTCCATGTAATCCTCACAGTCACTTTGTGGTAGCAGTGTCCTTTTTTTTAAATGGTGAGAAGGCAAAGTCTGAAGGAAATGAACTCAGGAGTCCAGAATTATAGCTTCCCTGTGGCTAATGTGCAAGTACTGACTTTGGGATCTGAAACCAGATCGGCCACAGAAATCCCTGGTGGTTTTTCATTGTATTAGTGTCTTTCTCACCAGAATCTGTGGGAGTGATTCTTAAGGATTCATGAGTTCCACATCGAGGATTTGAAAATGTGGGGATTTCCATTCTATGACTATAAGTTTAAAAGGTTATGAAAGCATATTGGAGATCATCTGGCTGACCAGCTGATGCCACGGCCCGTGTCTGTATTTATGTCTATAATCACATGGTGCCAAGGAGGCCCACGGTCATTGTCTAGGACTAATGAGGAAGGAACCAGGCAGACGTCATCAGTAAATGATGCTTTCAAGCCACATGAAAGCAGTTAGCCTGGCAAGCTAAGCCCAGATGAAGGTTGTATAGTAATTCAAATACAGAAAAGTGGTGGAAGAGTCAGACTGTCACATGGCGAAAAGAATATAGCCTGTGAATTTCAAAAATGTTTGATGCTGTAGCAGTCAGTAGCATACCCACATTGCAAGGGAGAGTTTAGATTTGCCAAAACGACATCATCCATGATATTAAATTAATGTTTTAATTAAATCGTATTGGTTATGCAACTTTGCTTTTATGCAATTTTAAAGTGTATTTGGCTTAATAGTTGCATATGAGCTATAAACAGAGGCATTTTACTTCATTAATTAAGCATTTGCATATATTTGAGTCCTCTTTAATAAAAATAACCAAGTCAACACTAGAAGTATATTATGTGTATTTATATAAAACAAATATAACTGCATATTATAGAGTGATAGATATGTAATAACAATATGTGGGGTGGGGGTGGGAGGGTGTATTTTTTGTTTGTTTTAAAGACTTGATACCAAGGTTCTCAACCTTGGTCTGACAGATCCTTTGTTTCACAGATAGTTCTTTCTTGTAGGGGCTTTTCTGTGCATTATGAGATACCAAGAGTGGCCCCCTCACTACAGTTGTGACAAACAGAAATGTTTCCAGGTATTGCCAAGTGTCCCCTGGGAGCAAAATTTCCCATTTAAGCCTTACTAGGCCTCACTAATCTGTATATTATTCAAAAATAGTGACCGCTGCCTTATCCCATATTATGTACAAAGTTACAAGGTGCTCTCAAAAGCTGTTTGTATATGAAGAAGGAAATGATCCTCCTAGTGCATATACAGGCTACATAATGAGGAGAAAATCTGTTGGGGTCTTGGGAAGCATGGTAGACTGGAAAATAATTATGTCTACATTTAGAGTGAATTTATCTCATTCTCTTTTTTATGTACTATTTTTTCTAGATTCCTGGGATCAGTTTGAATATCCATCTTTATTCTCTCTGTTCAAACAGCTGAGCAGAAATATCACTAAAACTCTTAGTAGAGACTATGAGCTAAAAGTATACCATGAGCCAAACAAATGGAGATTGTCCAAGGTGGTCTTGAGTTTGGGAATCAGATTGTATTAAGGGACACAGATGCTGAATTCCTTGTTTTTTGGTCTTTCTGTCTTGAGGGAGTAAAGTTTGAGCAAGACAAAGAATGTACACTGCCTTATGATTCTTTTATAAAGTGAAGTACTTAGGATGAATATTTATTTTCCAGGGGCAATTTTAGCCATCAAGATTAATAGCTTGTTAATTTTATTTTTGCTTTTGTTTTAAGTTCTATTTGCAAGTGATTTCAAGCTCACAAAAAGTTGCAGAAATAGCATAATGCCTCCCATTCAGATTTTTCCACATATTAAACATCTCTCACATTTACTTTATCATTTTCTCTGTAAGTATGTACATAGTATTCTTATTATTCAAAAATATTTGAAAGTTAAAGCATGATATCCCATCATCCATAAGTACTTTAGTTGTATTTCCTAATAACAAGGACATTCATACGCAGTAAAATAATCAAAATCAGGAAATTAACATTGATACACTAGAAATGTCTAGTCAACAGACATTAGTCAATTTTCATTAGTATCCTTTACAATAAACAGGCATTTTACAGGGGTGGGATCAAGGATCCATTGTTACATTTACTTGTCCTCCTTAGTGTCTTTAATGTGTAGGTCCCCAGTCTTTCTACATCTTCACATCTTGAAGATTACAGGCCATTTTTTGGGTAGAGTGTCCCTCCACTTGGGTCTGGCAGATGTTTTCCAATGGGTAGATTCAAGGTATGCACTTATGGAAGGAATGCCACAGTTGCTATGGTGTCCTTCTAGTGCATCAGATGGGAAGGCCCATGGTGTTCACTTGTCCCATTCTGATGATGCTACTTTGGTCATTTAAGCTAATGGCTATTAGGTATCTCCATGGAAAAGTTACTTTCAGGGGGTGGGGAAGTCTTTGAGGTTAGAGGGGAACTCTTTGAGATTATGCACATTTCTTACTTCTCATCAAACTTTCACTCACATCTTTTGACATACACTGGTTATTCTTACTTAAGTCAGTTATTAGTACTACGGTTGCCAAGGGATGATTTTGTAATTCCAACATTCCTTCTACGTGAATCAGTTTACATTCTACTTTAAGGAGCCTTCATTTATTTAGTCATTCATTTATATAAGCATTGATTCTTATTTTATGAGTTAAATCATATACACAATCAAACATTGTGTATATGCTCAAGTGTTTTGAATAGAGCTCGAGCAAGGTAAAGATAAATGCTGGTATAAGCTAGCTACTTTCTTCTCTCCTCTTAATGTTGCATGTTAGCTAATTTTGCAGTCCTATTCAGGTAATAGGGTAATCTAGTAGAAGCTGCTGTTGTCTCAAAGGTTGGGCACCAGTTCTGCCTTAGTGATTCATTGAAGTGGAACTGAAGGAGCACAAGCCACTCTTTTCTTGGAAGCTGGGAGTGCTTTATTGTTCTTAACTGTCCCTAGAATGCCAATGACTCTAAAGCTGGGGAAAAAAGACTCCTAATGAGTTTCAGTATTTTAATGTACTGCAGGTTCCCAATAGTATGAACTTAAGAAGCTTAGCAATTTGGTATCTTCTGAATAATAGCATTTATTTTATACTCTAAATACTCCCAGGGATGTCTGAATAATATTGCAGCTTCTTTGGTGTAATAGCTTTGGTGGGCTAATTGACTTGAACAGTGGAATTGCTCCTTAAAAAAAAAAAAAAGCTGTACGATTTTGATTAATGAACCCAGTAATACATCATTAATCTTTTTAGCTCATAAATGATGGGAACATCCCCCCCCCCCCACAGTGATATAGTTCTAGATTCTCTTGCTGATAATCAAGTAGCCACGTTTAAGGATCTAATCATGGGTTGAATATGCCCACCTCCACATAATTTAATGTAGTGTCTAGTAAGTTTGCACCTGTGAGGAATGAAGAGGGACATATTCTAAATAGCAATAATTGTTCTTTTGTAAACACGATTTACATTTAGTTAGTAACTGTCCTTCTGCAGTGTCCTAAATTTCTTTATTTTTTAATTAAATAATTATAGAAAAAATAATGAGTTTCCCCTATGTCCCTGGCACTGTACCAAATTTTTAGTGGAATGTGTCATTAAATTATCACAAGAATCCTCTAAGGTCATTCATATTGTTATTTTCATTGTACAGTTCAGGAAATTGGCTGAGATATGTCAATTACTAGTTCCTGTCATGGAACTAGTTCATGTCTGAGGCACTATGTCACTCTCTGCCCACAGATTATTTCTACCCAGTTCTCTGGAGGTTTGTGAGTGAAGTTATTTTTGTTGACATAAATATATGTGGTGTGTGAATATGTGTGTATAATTCTTATATTTCAAGATTTTTCATGTTTATCATGTAAGTGAGACATCATTTAGAAATAATTTAGATGGTCTAATACCATTTTGAGGAAATTAGAATTTTAAGTTATAAGCTATAAGAGTATAGGAGGCAGATGTTTACATTCTTGGCTAGACTAATGTGTTAGTTAATGAGAAATAGCTTTTTATTATTGAAATTTAGATGTAAGCTATTCGCGGGGCTGCACTCTCTAAGGCAGGCAAGGATCATGGCCTCTCATGTCTGCATCCTCGGGATTTAGCTCAGTCGCTGGCATATACTAGAAGATTAAATGTTTAATGAGTGAGTGAGTGAACAGTCAGTAGCAATGATGTCAAAAATAATAATGGATATTTTTATCCATTATTGGATAATAAAAATTATCCAATAATTTTTTT
This sequence comes from Mellivora capensis, assembly GCA_004024625.1. NCBI lineage: Eukaryota > Metazoa > Chordata > Mammalia > Carnivora > Mustelidae > Mellivora > Mellivora capensis. The sequence goes on from PISX010000393.1 coordinate 141,017, forward strand.
AAAGTACATATTAGTGGATAATCCATTTAATAATGTTCCCGGAGTCAGGATAAGTGAATCAACAAAGTAACTTGGAGTCAAGTGGGTGCTGTGACCCTCAGTGCCTCCAGTTCTTCAGGTCGGCTGGTCCACTGGGCAATAGGTCTCTTGTAGATAGAACTGAGCAGAAAATTGAGATCTCTTCATCCCATTTTCATTGATCTTCTAGGCAGTGTTGGTAAAATCGCTTAACTCATTGTTGAGCCACGTTTAGACTTACTCTTTCACACTGATGAGTTTTAAGAAAATTCTGCTTAACAGATGGACCAAAGAAAAGCTGGCAATGATGATGGAAGTTACTCTTTTTGAAGGCAAAGTGGTTTATCTCATTTGAACGCCTTCAAACCACTGTTGTGCCTCCTCTTTGCTACCAAGGTCATAATATTAACATAAGGAATGGAAGCAAGAGAGCAGCACCTTCTCCCCACATTGCCCCTCCCCACGCTCCCCCATTTCTGCATTGCTAAATCAGTTTTTACTGTGAAATACACACATACACATCTTTTCTCCCAACTGATGATGTTAAGGATCATAGGCCACCAAATGTCCAGGCTTTCTTTGGAAAAGACTAGGATTAAATAAGCCTAGGATACGCCATCCTTCACTTTGACAAGATTTTAATGTCTACCTGAATTGGCTTAAAAAAAAAGAAGAAGAAGAAGAAGAAGAAGAAGAAGAAGAAGAAGAAGAAGAAGAAGAAGAAGAACCCATGTAGAGCTGACAGCTTCCTTTTCCTCTACAATATGTGAATGGTGCATGGTTTTACAAAGCCGGTTTTCCTCAAAATTGACATTGGGTAATTTAAAAATAAAAATAGATTCCAACAGAACGGCAACACAACAGCAACATTTTGTATACAAAGCTGCAGTTTTTCACTTTCTGTGTATTAAACATATTTTTTTTAAATTTATCCTTGTGTAATAAAGGTAAGAAGGAAACTAGCCAGTTAATTAGTTTTTCCTTAGTAACCTGCCAGCAAGTCCTAACTTTGGGTCTTCTCTTGCTTACTCATTTCCTCAGTGTGACTAAGTGATTTCCATTCTTAGTCAAAAAGGTAAATTGAGCTGCTAAATAGGTTTACACATTGAACACCCATAGGAATCCATCCATAGTGGTTCCTTCCCCTTGGTCTTTCAGAGAAAGGTGTGAGCCAGCCATTAAATACATTGCTTTTAAATTGAAATCTCATGCTTCTGTTCAAATAGATTGGGATTTTATTTCAAGTTAGTTTTTCTAATAGCTGTGTGATGTTGGGCAATTGCATAGCTTCTTTTTTTTTTAATTTTTATTTATTTATTTGACAGAGATCACAAGTAGGCAGAGAGGCAGACAGAGAGAGAGGAGGAAGCAGGCTCCCCGCCGAGCAGAGAGACCGATGTGGGGCTCAATCCCAGGACCCTGGGATCATGACCCGAGCTGAAGGCAGAGGCTTAACCCACTGAGCCACCCAGGCGCCCCTGCATAGCTTCTTAAAACCTCAGCTTTCTCACATGTAAAATGGGGACATTAGCAATACCTACCCCGAGAACTGCTTCAAGGAGTGAAACCGTAATGGAGTGAAGTAAATTTAAAGCACGGTGCTTGGCACATAGTAAGCTTAAAATTAATATTAGATAATATTGTACCTTAAAATAGTAAGACTATGAACCCTATCTAACAGTGAATAAATTATATGACAGTAATGTTAATCCCTTATAGCAATGGATATTTTAGTATAAGTGTGATCCAGCAATACCTGGGAATACTTATACTAAAAAAAAGTTATTTGTTGTTTATCAAAAATTCATATTTAACAGGGTGTCCTTATTTTATCAGGCTTCCCTAATTTTGTGAGACACAGTGTTAGCCACATGAGCTCTGTTGCACAATTCTAAGAGGTACCACTTTTGTTGCACTCTGGGGGTGTCTTCTACATAGAATACAATGAGAATGCTCTCCTTGAGCAGAACTCTACAATCCTAGCATCTTTATATGTCTGAGCTGCATCTGTGTGTATACCACACATGCGTGTGAGCCTCTGCAAATTTCTAAGCTGACATACCCCAGGCAGAAGATACAAAATGGTTTGCACTGCTCTCTAATTATATGTGTTGTGGTGGATATTCTAGAAGAAATTTATGGCAATACACCATTTCTGTACTTCCAGTTGTTTGAAAGAGGACCATAGTCATGATCAATAAGTCAGGTGGCAGCTTTCTACCCCAGAGTTCACAAGAGGCCAATAAAATAGACATCCCTGGAGAACCCCTTCTGAGGGGCAGGTTAGACTCTGAGAAAATGTGGAGCGATTTGTTTACAATATTGAGTAGTTCTCTATAGTTTGGTTTCCTGTTCTCATTTTTGATCTGTCAGGACCCAGAGTACAAAACCGTACATATTTGTGGTATAGTAACATATTACAATAAAACTATAGAGAGATCTCAATATTGTAAAATGTTAATTTAGCATTTTCTCACAGGAGAAACCATCACGTCAGGGCTGATAACGGGCGATACTGAGCTCGAGTTCATGAGGTGCATGTGGAGGGAGAAGTCAAGGAAAGCCAGGAATCCAATCTGGCCACCTGTTCCAGGACCACAGGTAATTCAAATACAGTCATAAAGACTCGAGAGGCTCATTGAATCGTTCACTGCTCACCTCAACTCCGAGGCTGCTTGATTGATCTACAAATAAAAGCCTTAAAGAATTGTGCAAATTACCAGGTGCAGGTTGTCCTAAGCACCGGGCAGGGTTTCACAGGCTTCTGCCAAGTTTCTTACCCAGAATTAAACCCTCCAATTGAACTTGAGGAAGTGGAACTCCTGTTGCCAGTGCTTGGCTTGCATTAAATATAAAATAATTAAATGCTTCTTTAAAAATATGTGTTCCTTATAGAAATTGTTCTTCTTGGTGCCTTGGGAGGAAAAACGGATATGTATCACCCTCTTAATTCCTCACCATGTGAAACAAGGGGAAGAGAAATCACCCTTTTTCTTTTTGGAGAGGGAGAAGATTAAAAACACAGGGCAGCCCCCTTTACCCCTTACTAAACCCGACAGAGGACGAGTTTTTCAGGCAGGACTTGGGGGTGAAAGCCTCCTTCTTGGCAGTCCTTCTTTACTTTTCTCTTTGCTCCTTAATCATGATTCTAGAGCATGTATCTTACGGAAAGGCAGTGCCTCTCTCTTTCCCCAGTCAAAGGCCATGGCTCTGTGGCTAAGGAATGCAGATGTCCTAGTGTGAAGATGAGAACTGACCATGTGTTGTATGCCTTCATAGCAATACGGATTTGGCAAAATTAACACATGGTATGAGTTAGAGTCCTCCAGACTAATAGAACCAATAGGAGATATTTATTTATTTATTTATTTGTTATTGGAATCTGCTCACATGATTATGGAGGCTGACAGGCCCCAAGATCCGCAGTCATCAAGCTGGAGAGCTAATGGTGTAGTTCCAGGGTGCTGGCCATCAAGCTTGAGATCCAGGAAGAACAGAAGTGTCAATTTGAGCCTGAAGGCAGAGGGGAAAAAAAAAGAAACACACACACACACACACACACACACACTTAGATATATAGATATACCTATATAAATACAATGTATATACTTTTGTATATACAGTATATACGGTTATACTGTATACTAAATCCTGTATATACTAAATATTTCTGTGTGTAGATATATCATATATCTATAATTATCTCAGCTTGAAGTCTGATCTCTTAACTCAGGAGATCAGTCTTTTTGTTTTATTCAGGTCTTTACTACTGAGTGGATGGGACCCTCCCACATTAGCGGGGCAATCTCCTTTACGCAATCAACAGATTCAAATCTTAGGCTCACCAAGAAGACACCCTCCCAGATACATCCAGAATAACGTGATCAACCCCCTGTGCCCCACGTGACAGAGTGTGGTTGGCATGGAAAATAACCATCAGACACATGTATAGAACTGAAGCAAATATGGCCACAACTAGAGGCTCCCTCCCGTGACTTACCTAGAGGGGCCATAATCCGGAGAGCCATTCACTGAACATGCTGAGAGCATTGCTAGAACAGGGAGGACAACTTTATACCAGGACATATAAACTAGCTCCAAATCCTCTGATGCCTCCAGGCCAGTTGTTCATATGGGAGGCTCTGGCTCCTTGCTTCCGTTTTCAGGGTGAGAGAAGACAGTTTTTATTATTATTAACTTTTAAATTGCTACAGCATTTAAAATGGACTATTCCATTAAAAAACAATTGCTCCTTTGTCTCCCCGTTGATTTTCCTTTTTACAGGTGAGGCCCACTGAATTGCTATATTTATCGGCAATCCCCAGAGTTGGTGTAGTGTAAGAGAAAGGGGACCAGATGAGAGCCAAAAAGTATCACTTATGGTGTTGTTTATTTGCTTGCTGGCCATGTGACCTTGGCAACCCTTTCAAGAGACCAGAACCAGTTTTCTTATTTGTAGAGTGGAGGTAATAACTCTTGCCTTCCCTACCTCATAGGGTTATTATAAAAGGCCACCTGAGATAAAATGATGCTGAAGCATTTGGAATACTGTAAAACTCTGCTCTGTGTCAGGTAATAATAATATTATCTTCCGTCTCTATGAACATCCCTCTCAATGTGTTTTTAAAACATTATAGGCACATGCTTGCTTTAGAATTATTTCACACGTCCTTGGGATATTTCTGGATGTTTTGTCACCCCTACTTCAGATAATTCATCTTGAGACAGTTTTGACTCAGTTCAAAAATGACTATAAAAATCACAATTTTGTGATTTAAAAAAGGACTTGATGGTATATAAAGTAAGGAAATACTGATAACCATACGGTGTTGTATTATGATGAGAAAAATAGGACTATAGTCCCCTAAAACAGTGTTACATAAAGTTTATGGTACTCCTTGCAATGAAATAAATAACAGAAATTGAACGTAAGCATTTAAAACTTTATATAGCCATTTCACATCAACATGATATTTAATTTAAACATAGTTTGGTCTGTTAAATGTAATAATAAAAAATGTAACTTTATTGTATTGTATTTTACAAATATTGGTGCATGACAGATTGAAAATAAAAATGGTCTCCCTCCAGGTATAGCTTGATAAACATTGTTCTAAAGTTTCTAATGCTAATAACTATTTCCAAATATTTAAATGTAGTTTTGGCAAGACTATTACCAAATCAAGTTTTGAAGTCTTCCACTAACTACTTTTTTCAGAATTAGGTATATATAATGGGCATAATGCATACTCAGAAAACACAGTCCAGACTCTGTTGGTTTGCAAGCTCCTCTGGAACTTCTCAGGTATAATCTGAAACTGGCGGCAGTGCTCAGAGGGCAGCAAACATGGAAGAAAGAGGCCGGCCACTCCAGGTGGGTAGGTGACAGGTTTAAGGAGTAAAAGGAGCTTATACACAAGACTTGTCTTAGGCAGCAGGGAAATGAGTAGATCTCTGTACTTGCTTGGCAAATCGTAACAGTTTCTGTAGACTTAACTGGGTTCAGTCATGTATACCATGCAGGTAGTCTCATCACCACATCACTATATCAAGGTTAGGTCCTTGCAGCAGCCTCTGGGAGTGGGGAAAGCAAGGGAAGCCCACATTCCAAGGACAGGGAGGAAGGGAGGAGCCTCCAGTTGCCCAGGTGCAGCTAATGGATCAACCAATGATCCCATCTTCTCTTCCCTGCGACCTTCCCCAACAGAAGTAACCTTTGATCTAAATGCAAGCAACCATTATTTTCCTCCATTGGTATTCATTTGCTTAACCTACCTTGAAATGCTCTGAAACTCAAATTGTCTTAAACTGTTAAAAAGAAATGAGTGCCCTATTTTGGCAATTTGCATATACAAAAAAATCTAAGAAAATGGAAGTCATTTCAGAAAAAAATAAATTATTTACATATTCTTGAGTGAAATGACAGGTCTCTGCTTTCATTAATAATGGAGAAGATACTTTACTGTTTCACAATCTTGTGACAAAATTAAATAATAGATCAAGAAATTCCTGTAGGAAAAGATATAGACACAGACCAATATTGGGAAGTTACTTACGGTGACCTGGTCGATCCAATATCGTACAATAATACATGTATGAATTATAGTCACATACTTTTACAAATGAGTATACATTGCAGAGTATTCATTCATTCATTCATTCAGTGTGTGTGTAAAATGCTGACCATGGCTAGGACCTTTTTTTTCTTCTTTTTTTCATAACCTTAACTCGGTAGCTAAAGTTAATTGATGAAAAGGCAAAACTGAATAAAACAAGGAATTCAGAGGTTTTTAATTTCATCTGCGTTAATACGCCTTTGAACTACAGACTGCTGTCTGCTATCATTGTTTCTTAAGAGAAAAGAGTGTCATAAATTGGTAAGAACATAGAACCATGTAAAAAGGACACGAGTTCTATTTCAAGCCTATGAACTTGAGCAAGCCATACTACTCCTTTAACTTCTTTTTTCCCCCCATTTATTAAATGATCAGATTGAAGAAGATATCCCCTAAGGTCCATTCTGGAGCTAAGTCGCCTGAAAATTTAAGTTAAGAAAGTTTTCTCGGATTTCTTTTAGATTGTAATTCTCATATGGGAATTTTTTTCTGAAAAGTTAAAAGGAGAGTACTCTTTGGTTCATAGTGCCAAAGCATCTTTTGAAAGTGGCCATCAATTTACACAAATCTGATACCTAGATAGTAAAAATATGAATGTATAATTGTATAAAAATAAATGTATATATTCTTTTAAAGTTCATTCTGTGTCACGTCAACACATATATTCAAGACTAGTACCACATTTCAAAGGACAGAATTACTCAATAAATAACATTTCCCAATGCTATACATTTTCTGTGAATATAAATTAAGGAATCACACCATCCAGTACTATCATGTGTCTGTGAATACTGATTAAGGAGTCGGCCTTGCTGTTTGAATTTGAATTCAGAAAACAGCTTACTGGCCATTCCCTTATGTTCTAAGCCCTGTGTGTTGATCACACATCATTTTGAGAAGCTGCAATGAATTCTACACTTGGAGAATTTGGAAACAGATTTGAATGAGGATAAACTAATTCTTCGCTACCTAGATAAAGTGACAAGATCTGTACAGTATGCTGGGATAGTGGGTTGGCTGGTTGTGGTTAGTTAGCCTGATCGAGGACAAAGAGGTGTAGAATGCAGGACAAATTCCTGCCATTCAAAGGAGTGCCATCTGTTGTGGCTCCTCTCTGAGAAGTTCAGGGTTAATGCAAGAACTCCTAATCTGTGGGACATGTATCTCTCATGGAACTTAAGTAGATCTAGGTCTAGGTACGTAGGATCCAGAAATTGCATCATAAGAAGATGATTCTTTTCCTAATTCTGTCTCAATTCTGATTCTTCACAGAAAAGGGAAAAAAAAACAAAAAACAAAAAACCTCCATCTGGTGCTAGCAAGTTTCTCACACCTCTCTTAATTAAGAATCTCGTTTGTAACTGAGAAAAATCAGCCACAAGAGTCAATGCCTTTTGCAAACAAACAGTACCTAGCTATAATTTAATAACACTGATTTGTTGTTTCCTGTTCTTACAATAACCTATCTAAGCCAAGTAATACCAGCTTTTTAGTTTGGTAGCAACATTGAGTTACTTTTTAAATGAACTTAGTTAAGGCCAAAGTATGTTGATTTAAAGAAAGCTTTTCAGCAAATAAAAAGTTGCTTGTGGCTGGCAAAAATTTCTCAGGTGATATGCAGGTGACTAAAGCTTGGGAAACATTGGGCTAGTGAAAAACACACTGCACTAGAAGATAGGAAACTTGGTCACCAAGTCTAATTCCAGTCCTATCACTAATTATCAGATTGTCCTTAGGCAAGATGATGCATCTTCATGACTCTATTTCCTCATTATCCAATGATTATATTGTTATTTGCCAAGCTACCTTTGGAGTGATGTAAAAATTAAAATTAAATGATGGGTAGTGAAATCGTATGTAAGTTGTATAGGGGCACCTCAGTGTTGTAGTGCATTAAATGTCTGACTCTTGGTTTTGCCTCAGGTCCTGGTCTCAGGGCCCTGAGATCGAGCCCCACCTTCGGCTCATGCTCAGTATGGAGTATGTCTCAAATTCTCTCTCTCTCTCCCATGGCCCCTCCCACTCATGCTCTCTCTTTCTTTCCTAAAATTAATAGAAAATTTTTAAGAAGTTGTATGTGTATAAGATTCTTTATTATGTATCTGAAACACAACTTTTTCTTTCCTTTATTTCTTCCCATTATCCCAGTTTAAAAACAAAAACAGAAACATGATCATGACCATTTAGGAAAGGATAATAGATAATATTATCTCTGTTTTCACTCTAGGATCATTTTTAGTAGTGTGCGTGTACGTGTGCGTGTGTGTGTGTGTGTTGAGAGAAAGGGGGGAGAGAAACTGACTACAGTTATACAGTTTCTACATTTACACTATTCCTAAATACTAAAACTGTGTTGTCTTTTTCTGATTGATTATATGTTTATTTTTGCCATTCTTCCATGGTGATTAAAAAAACTTAAAAACTAAACTGTTAAAAAAATTTCACCTACTAATACATCTTATTAATCTCTAAACTTAATATAAATATTATGACCTATTTGAATATTTAGAACTGTTAAAAACAATAGCTTCAGGCCAAAATCGTCTTTTGTCTTGAGATGATATTTGGAGTCTTGCTTATATTTTTTTCATTGTGCCTAAAACCTCAAATTTTCTACAGAATATGATATCTCTTTACAAAAGGTCTTTCACTGTTACATAATGTCATTTCCTATAGATTTCAGAATTTCTTTTTGCAATCTAATCTTGCTTATCCGTGAAGCTAAGTTTGTTGTTTTTGTTAAAATATAAAGGTGCCGTTAAATATATGATATATTTTCATCTTAATGGCTAACATGTCAGGTTTGTGGCTGTTTTATCTTGAGACATATATACAACAAAGTCCCAATACTAATTCATTGTGTGATAGAGAGAATATTCATGAACATAGAGACAATGCTAACAATTGTTTGGGTTCCCATTCTATTAAGGAAATGTACTTAGCACTATTGCTTTTGGATTAGAAAATGATAGACATCATAATTTCATTCAAACATTAACATGTATGGTGTAGGATAGCAATTTCCAAGCTTGTGCAGTCATCAGAGTCACCTGGAGGGTTTGTCAAAACTCAGATTGCTTGTCCCATCCTCATTTTCTGATTCTGTGCTTCTGGGGTAAAGCCTCAGAATTTGCATTTTTAGCAAGTCCCACAGTGATGATGAGGCTGATGTGGTTGCCCTCTTCCCCCAGCCTTTGTGTCTAGTGGAAGGCAGTGGAGCAGGACAGTGAAGCCTATGGACTTAGGTGATATCCCACACTCTTTGGTGATAGCCCCAGAGTTGAGCCCTGGCCTTGATACTTATGAACTCTGTAATGTGGACAAGTTAAGGATCAATTTCGTCTTCTGTAAAATGGTAACAGTTATATTTATTGCGAATATTGAATAAAATAATGCATATTGACTGTATAGAATAATGCTTAGCCCTGTAATGAACTCCCACTAAATGCAACGTTTGTAATTGGTGGTGATGGTAATTGGAGTAGAAGCAGTAGTTAGTGGTAGTAGAAAAGAATACACATTTCCTTAGTTCCTTGCAATAAAAGTTTATATTTCTTTCCTAAAGAGGTGGGGCAGAAAGCTTGCTTTTTCATTTATGACATTGTTTCTATGAGAAACACTCCAGTAAGAAGGGAATTCATTGAAAAGAAGTAGTGCCCTTAGTAAAAGAATGTTCAAGAGTGTATTGGAGTTGGGAATCTATGTTGCAGTTCAAGCACAGTTTTATCCATTCGTGCAGTAGGTTTTTCAGTATTCAGAACCTAATGTATTTGTTTCTTTCCTCCTCTTAGCAACAAGAGCAAGATCCAACAAACCTATACATCTCAAATCTCCCCATTTCCATGGATGAGCAGGAACTTGAGAATATGCTGAAACCCTTCGGACACGTCATTTCCACAAGAATACTAAGAGATGCTAATGGAGTCAGCAGAGGCGTTGGCTTTGCCAGGTAAAACACTTGCTACATACATGTATTACTTTTCTTTCCTCCTTACTCTCTTTTAATTCCATTCCTTTCTAGAACTAGGGCCCAAAGCAATGGCACATTTCACCCTCTCCCTGCCAAAAAGCAGCTTTTCAAACCAACTCTGTATCTTTGTCTCAATCAAAGAATTCCAATGTAACTATAAATATGTTGTGCTTGCTAAAATCTGTACATAGAATGGTTATATGTGTCTTGGGTCATAATGGTATGCATACCCAGTTTCCAATTCTTTCTTTGCCTGTAGATTAGCAAAATCAGATGCTGCCAATTTCTGCTATTGGTAATAAATGCCCAGTACCCCAGTGCTAACGAGCCCATGCAGTGAACAAAGCATCCAAATGTTTTTGCAGTGATTTCCAAAGAATGAGACGATAGAATTTCTCAGTCAAGAAAAGGAAGGGAAGAAAGATTTCGAGAAATAGGAATTACTGGGAAGTCCCAAGGAATACAGAAATATAAGGTGGGGGGGAGGTTAGGAGGGCACTTGCATTTAAGAGGCCCTGGCTGTGTGGATTTGATGTTTTACGCAGAACAGAAAAAAGCAAATTGCACTTTTTTCATTGTCAGAAAAGGAAAAGTAGTTTTCATCTTAACTTTAAGGGATGTTTACAAAAGAAGATCTCAGCCAGGAACGGAGTTAAAATGGTTGTACCTGCTGTGCTTTCATGAAAAACAAAGCAAAAGAAACCACAGAGAAAAAGAAACTGCTGAACAACAAAGAACGAGAGTAAAAGCCGTGTCTCCACGGCTTGGTGTGTTTATGTGTCTCCAGCTGACTTAACATGGATGAGTGAGTGAATGGATGCTCGTGTCATCGGGAAGTCAGCCCTTTGCAGACAGGTGTGTCCATCTATAATAAATCCTGCCATTACCTGGAAACAATTCCAAACCAATGTTTATTAACCCACTTTGAAAGATAGCATTTTGTATGGTTAGGCATCTGACTCTTGACTTTGGCCTGGGTCATGATCTCAGGGTCTTGAGACTGGGCCCCATGTCGGGCTCTGTGCTGAGCGTGGAGCCTGCTTGGGATTCTCCCTCTCCCTCTGCCCCTCCTGGGCTCAGGTTCTCTCTATCTTTCTAAATCAGTCAGTCAGTCAATACTGTTATCTACCTTGACTTTCTATAAGTCATGGACCATGTCTTAAAATTCATATTCCCCCCATTTCCTGGTAGACTGGCAGACATATACAAGATGCATGCTGATTTGAAGAGAAATAAGCAGAATGAAGAAACTCCTGGACTTGAATGTATGCTTGAGGCATTCACTTTTTCAGATCTTTGGTAACTGCTCATTTACGGGGTCAAGACAGAGCTAATCACATCACCCAGGGCTCTGAATTTTGCCAATGTCATCATTGTTGGATAGGATCTAAGCTGCTGTGGGAGGGCTGGTCAGTGTGGGAGTTCACTGAAATGAACAGCATACACATCCTTCTGCCCTTCTCTCACTTCTTGACCCCCACCCCGGAACTCTCTCTAACAAATTAGTCTCTCCTTCATTTGTACTCCCGCTGAGAAATGAACATATTTCAACTTTATCAAGAGAAAACATTTTCTAAGATCTATGGTGATCTTTCTTTATTTTCTTTTTTAGGTAAAGGGCTTTTGATATAGATGTGGTAATTTGCTAGGGCTGCTGTAACAGAATACAACAGACTGGGTGGGTTAAATGACAAAAATTTATTTTCTCAGAGTTCTAGAAGGTGGAAGTCCAAGATCATGGTGCCAGTAGGTTTGGTTTCCTCTGAGGCTTCTCTCCTTGTCTTGTAGGTGACCTTGTTTTCCCTGTATCTTCACATGGTCTTCCCTCTCTGTCTCTGTCTTACTCTCCTCTTTCTAAAAGGCTATCAGTCTTGGGGCACCTGGCTCGCTCAGAAGACTATGTGACTCTTGATCTCAGGGTCATGAGTTCAAGCCCTATATTAGCTATAGAGATTATTTAAATAAATAAACTTAAATTATAAAAAGAATTGGAGGACATCAAGGGCACCTGGGTTACTCAGTCAGTTAAGCCTCTGCCTTCAGCTCAGGTCATGATCGCAGGGTCCTGGGATTGATTCTCCATGTTGTCAGGCTCCCTGCTCAGCATGGAGTTTTCTCCACCTTCTCCCTCTGCCTCAACCCACCGTCCTAGTCTCTCTCCCACACATGCTCCATCTCTCTCAAAGAAATAAATAATCTTAAAAAAAAATTTAAAGGACATCAGTCAGATTGGTTGAGGACCCAGCCAGATGAGGGCCTATCTTCATATACAGTCACATTATGAAGTACTGGGGGCTAGGACTTCAACATAGGAATTTGTTGTGGTAGAGACACAATTCAGCTTATGACACAGAAATTGGGCTGTTCAGTTCCCTTAATTCTGTCTTCTCTATACACTTTCAGTTTGCTTAAAATGCAGAATATTCTTCTTGGTGCAGAACCAAGTAATGCACACTGTAAGAGACAACGCTATAATCATAGTATATGATTTTATGAAAGAGTAAATCCTATAGTGCTTTTTTTTTTCTTTAAGAACTGAGGAAGAGTGGGGATTTTAAATTATTATTTTATGTCTGCTCTGAATGCAGCCTCCCTCTCTTAGTGCATTTTGCATATGGAAACTATCAATGATTCTTTAAAGTACAAATCGGGGGCGCCTGAGTGGCTCAGTCAGTTAAGCTTCTGCCTTAGGCTCAGGTCATGATTCCAGGGTCCTGGGATCGAGCCCCACATTGGGCACCCTGCTCAGTGGGGAGTCTCCTTCTCCCTCTCCTTCTGCCCCTCCCCCTGCTTGTGCTCTCTCTCATTATCTCTGTTTCCCTTAAATAAGTAGTCTTTAAAAAAATAAAAGATTAAAAAAAATACAAATCTGATCATGTCAGGGGCCTGTTTATATCTCTCAATATGGTCTAAATGATTGGATTTACCAACCTCGCCAACATTATCCCTGACATTACTCACCTTCTGGGCCTTCTGTCTCCCTGTCTCTTACCCTGGGCACAAGAAGCCCTTCCTGACTGTTACACTTTTCATGACTCTTACTCTGACTTCTGCTTACTTATCCTTCAGATATTGGCTTAAATGTCTTTTCTTCAAAAAACCTTTTTGTGACCTCCATCTCCAGCCTTCAAAGTTAGGTGGTCTCCTTACAGCGCCTGTCAAAGTTTTTTGGTTTTTTGTTTGTTTGTTTTTCCCCAAATAAGATCTATCAAAATCATAATGAATTCACTATTTAATTTGTGTCTTCACCCACTGGGTTGTACATTTCCTTATGTGGTATTTCCTTTTCACTGTTGAGAGGATGGATGGGTGGATGGTAGTTAGCATAATTACTTTTCAATGAAGTTCCTAGATGACTAAGCCCCAAGCAATGGCCTTTTAATGCTCTTAGCTTAGAATAGGAATTATCAGTCATATTCCAATACTGAAACTTCGGTCTCCATACTCTAAATCATGTTATTTTCCAATTCAGAAAGTAGCATGTGGATTGAAAAGGAAAACATAGGTTCAAGTCAATTTCTTAAGCCTAAGAAATCAAAAGAAAACATGAATCTGCCTCTTTTGTAAGAAACTAAGAAACTGGGGCGCCTGGGTGGCTCAGTGGGTTAAGCCTCTGCCTTCAGCTCAGGTCATGATCTCAGGGTCCTGGGATGGAGCCCCGCTCGGCAGGGAGCCTGCTTCCTCCTCTCTCTCCGCCTGCCTCTCTGCCTACTTGTGATCTCCGTCTGTCCAATAAATAAATAAAATCTTAAAAAAAAAAAACTAACTAAGAAACTGATGAAGAACCAGTATTTCATTTTCCTTGTTTCTTAGACCTGAAATTCCAAGGAGCAGGATCCCACATGATTTACCTAACTTGATGATGTGAAAAAATAATTTTAGCTCTATCATACGTCATTGGGTCTGCCCAAATTCCTCTTTCCTTGCACTTGGATATTTGCTCTGCTTTTCTCAAACCACCGTGGCTGCATCTTAACAAACTCAATCTTTCACAAATTCACTTTTATACAGTTTTCCTTTTTTATAAATACCACCCTTTTCCCATTGTTCAACCTTTCTCATTTGGAGCTCTCCCTCTGAATCACAGAATGGAGATGACTTGAGGGACAGTCTTACCACTTCTTCCCAGGACAACCCGTAGCTAGTGAGAGAAGTCAGTGGATTGAGTAGAATGGTTGCCTTGGGACAGCAGTTCTCAAAGTGTAGTTTCCAGGACAGAAACCTCAGCATTGCTTGGGAAAGTGTTGGAAATGCCATTTTGGAGTCCTCCTCCAACTGAGGCAGCAATGGTGGGGGGTGGATGGGGTACAGGAATCTCTACTTTATCAAACACTCTAGGTGACTCTCATGCTTCCTAAACCTTGAGAAGCATTGCCTTAGGGCATTAGGACTTAATTCTCAAATCGTCTGGAAGGCCTGTAAAATTTCAGATTGTTGGCCTCCATTCTTAGAAATTTTTCCTGATGGAGTTGATTCCTGTTGACACCTCGATCACACTCTTCCACTTTGTCAAAGGTACTGGTCATAAATACATCTCCTGTCCTAATCTTCAAGTGTAGGGACCGTGTCTTGTTCTTTTTCATGTCTGTCCCAGCACCTAGAATATCATCTGACACATTACTCATCTGCAGTAAATTTTTGATGATGAGCAAATGAAATCACTTCAAGTGTTTTTGTTTTTGTTTGTTTTTGACTATAACTGGGTAGGGTGGTAGCATTTGATGATAAAGATAAGCCAGTTCTGAGCTGGGTTAGGGTTAACCCTGGGGTTTTAGAGGAAAGCACAGTCACATCAGTTCAACTATTATTGATTTACAAATTATTTCTTCATCAAAAAGTTCACAGTGCCACAGGCGTTTTTAAAACTAAATGCTTATTTGATTGGGAGAAGAGTCGGCCTGTAATTGTGCCTGGTAAATCGTATCCATCTCTTGAATTTATGGCTCTCAATTTTTGTAACCTGAATATATATTTTATCAAGCTTCATTTTAAAGATTTTACTTATTTATTCATTATTTTATTTGAGAGAGAGAACATGAGCAGGGTGAGGGGCAGAGGGAGGAGGAGGAAATCTCAAGCAGACTGTACACTGAGCACAGGGCTCCATCTCAAGACCCTGAGATAGTGACCTGAGCTGAAACCAAGAATTGGTTGCTTAACCGACTGAGCCACCCAGGTGCCCCAGCAGACTTTGTTTTAAATATTACCATTGGTCACTTCTAACCACCAGATACAGTCCTTGATTCATATGCAAGATATTCTAAAATTCTTTGACTAGAAATAAATCCTCCATTATTATTTTAATTGCAAGCTATACATTAATCTCCTTTGATAACCATCTCTTCAAAGTAAAGGTAGTATCTTCATTTTATATTTAAAACACTGAACTTCAAAGCATAGATTTCAATGCCAGTAGGGTGCACAGACAGCACAATTACAGGCTTTTCAAATTCCAGAAGCACCAGATATGTCTGAAATTACAGACATTTTGTTTTATTTTTTATGTTTTTTTTTCTTTACTCTCTTGTAACTTAAAACAATTTGTAAGTTCCGCCACCCCCTAGGCAGCATTTTATAGCCAAGTCATAAACCTCTAAAAACAGAAGTTTATGGTGGGAATGCTGACAGTCAAACAAGTCAGACCCACTACTGCAGAGCTAGCGGGTGCCAACAGACTACCTTCCAGGGTGAGGATCAGAGCATAAATCAGCCTGAGGCCGGGCGGACATGACTGTGTGTTCATGTCATCCATTTCCCATTCCCAGTAACATGAGACCATTTGTCTAAGAGAAATCACATTGAAAGAGTGTTATGTGAGGCCGGTAAAGAATGACCCGAAGTGCAGAAGGGATGGGGGGTAAACATTCACAATTAATCCAGCTTCAACATCTGGGAACATAGAACCTCTTTAAGAAATGCATTTACTGTCCCCTGGTGAGCTAAAGAGCGTGAGAGACCGCTGAGCACAGAGACCTTTGTATTTTGTAGTGTTTTCCACCCCTCCTCAGTACTCTTAATTTGATTCTCATGGAATTTTGTTTGAATGACTTTTAACATATGGGCAGCCCAGTGTTCTATCTCGCCCTAATGAATGAACACGTTTTCCAATTAAACAGTTTCAGTTCTTTCTTTTTGTGAAGTAAAAATAGTAGTAATAGTAATTGTGGTTATAGATAGACAAATACCAGCTGATTATTAAAGATCAGTATAAATAGCAGGTGAAAATACTTTTTGTGTTTTCTTTTATTACTGTCAAATATCTTTAAAATTTTATTGATTTACTTTCTACTGCCTGATGCTTCTTGCTCCCTGTCTTCTCCCCTCCTGAAATATAATGAACTTTGACTCAGGATCAGCATAATCAAAATATAGGAATTAAAAAAAATTACAAGGCAAATACCAGTGCTTCTCTTGCAGGCAAATATATGACCCTTTAAAATGACTATCACACTTGCCTAATTGTCATTGTTTGGGATATGTTTCGATCATATTTATTGATCTGATGGAGTTTTTGTTTTAAAAATCTCTCTACTCCTTACTGTCTTGGCAATTGTTTTGCTGTTTCTCCCTCAAACTTACATGGAACTAGGAAATCAAATGTGAACAAAGAAAATCTCCAAAGTGTAAATTTAGTGGTTGGTCATCTCCAAATTGCAGCTATATTTACACAGAGAGAGATTACAGTGTTTGTTGAGACTGAAGAGAATAACGGCTGTTACTCTGTTCAGTAGTCTTAATTACTCAGCCAATTACCATCAAACGTGATCCACTGGAAAGTAGACTCTTGGTCCATCCTTTAACTTCGGGATCTTTGTTCTTGTTTTGTGTTTCTTCATTTATCTTGATCCGTTTCTGCACAATGTTTCTTTCTTTCACCATCAGTAAGTCATGATCATGGCTAGAGATTTGGCAGAACATTCTGCTTTCTTTTCCATGTATTTGGAGCCTGGGGTTCAAGACCCAAACCAACCAACCAAGCAATGAGCCAACCAGTCAACCAATCAAACAATGGATTAAATTGCACCAAGTAATCTATAATTTTGAGATGTTCTCGACTCAAGTCTTGCTCTATACACGGCTTTATAAAAACTAAGAGAAGGAGGGAAACATATAATTTATTATTTTATCATTATATCATCGAAATGACCAGATCGCAAAGATCATCCTCTGTAGGATGAGAGGAGAGTTCTGAATATTATGTACTCATGTAAAGCTGAAATTGGAGAACTTCGTTACCTCGAGGTTGGAAAGAGTAACCAGTAAGTGTGCTCAGGGCCTGTACAATTTCTTTGCCTTGTACTGGCTATAAGCACAAACCGTGATGGGGTCTCTTGGGCCATCTAAAGGCTGTGGGAATGTGAGGTAGGTTGTCTTTTTCCCACCAATAAAGAAGAAAGACTGGGAAATGTCATTTGAACTCACAAGTGTGAGTCTTTTTTAGTATCTTTCCTATAGTCTCAGCTTTCTGTAAGTTGGATCATCTCATCCACTCACTCTGTGTGGTTATGAACATGGCTTTCTGGCTCAGAAATAACATAGCTTGCATCTTCCTTCTGCACCTCCTATCTGTGTTCTTGGACAAAGTATATAAACTCTCTGAGCTTCCTTTTCTGATATATACCATGTGTTTGTTCATTTGCCCATGTCACCCAATAAGTATGTCTTGGGAACTATAATATGCCAGTAATTGTTCAAGATATGGTAATGCAGAGGGGTACACAGGAGAAAAATATCTGACATTGTACTAGACTGGGGAGACAAAAAGGTAAACAAACAAACAAGAAAATATAAAATAATATCAAATAATCCATATAAAATAATTGAAAGTCTATAAAAGCAAAATGAAACATAGGGGTACGATAGAGAGTATGGCAGAATGAGAGGCTGGAAGTCAAGAACAGGAAAGTTCTCTGAAGAGAGAGCGTTTAGGCTGAGATACATCTTGTGGTGGAAATGGATAGGGAATCCTGGCAAAGGGAAAAGGCAGGCAGAGATTCAAGATGGGGACAACTTTGGCATGTTTGGGAACCAGAAAAAGGGGTGAGGTTACTATTTCATAGAGGAAAGAAAAGAGATGTAACAGATAATAATATCTAATAGTCAAATGTGCCTGTAGCACAAAGAGATTGATTAAAAGTGATAATGAATTCCAGTAGCACTTAATGGTAGGACTTTTCTAGATCTGAACATTCTATACTTATTGATTCCTCCTTTATCTCTATTTTAATGTTTTTAATTTAATTTTCTTCCATTTCTTCACCAGACCTCCTTTTTAAAACATTAGTCTATGTTTTTTTTTTTGTATTTTTTAAAATGTTTTTATTTATTTATTTGACAGACAGAGATCACAAGTAGGCAGAGAGGCAGGCAGAGAGAGACAGAGAAGCAGGTTCCCTGCTGAGCAGAGAGCCCAATGCAGGACTCGATCCCAGGACCCTGGGATCATGACCCGAGCTGAAGGCAGAGGCTTTAACCCACTGAGCCACCCAGGCGCCCTAGTCTATGGTTTTAAAGGCCAGATTTTGGTTATGATGTCAACTTAAGGTAGGCAGATAATCTAAGTATCAAGTAGTTCCCAGACTGGTGTAAAAGAAACCATTGTTTGTTTGTTTGTTTCCTAGCCTTTTTCTTCAAACGCACAGCCTCCAGGGTAATTTTGTTCCTCCAGCCTTGATAGTTTTATGGCAGAGCCATCACCATGCTGGCTGCAAACAGAATTTCACCCCACATGATTCAGCTGAAGAGACTAGAATAAAGCAGGATTTAAGAAAAGTGTGGGTAGAGTGAAGGGAATTGACCAAGGATGTTGAGATACCCAGAGATGACCAGCAGAAGGAAGCTTTTACCACCCTGAGGCAGCTGAAGGTAGGTGGAAGAGTGCTCCCAGAGCCAGTGAGACCCAGAGCTGTGGAAAAGGCTTCCTGGAGTAGCTGGAGACAGGGAGAGATGCAATCCCAGCCAGAGAGGCAGTGCCAAGGCCAAGAGAGAAGGAGGAGGAACTGGTCAAACTTCTCTTTACTCCTGTGGCTGAATCCAATGAAAAGCTATCAGATAAAAGAGCTAAGAGGACAGAGTTCATAGACGGTTCTTTGAAACATAGAGCAGAGAAGACATACCAAAAGGTAAACAGAAAATACCAGAAAACACATGGGTAAATTGACTTATTTTTCTTTCCCCTTGACTTCACTAATTAAAAAAATAAAAAGAAAGAAAAGAAAAGGAAAGGAAAGGAAAGAAAAAATAGTGCAAGGTCAATGATAACTAAGCATCTGCTACTTTCCCTTAGCATTGGCGACTGATACAGGACGGTAGGAGTGATGACAAACCAGTTCGGTTTAAAGGAAGCAACTGTTCAACTCCAGGTCATGGTTGCTATGATGCTACCACTTCTAAAACCGGAAGTGTGGGGTTTTCTGACAATAGATACATGTTGTTTTTCTACATCAGTTCTCCAATTATGACACCAACTGGGTGTCCCGCTATTCAGTTCAATTCTAACACTATGTAGGGTGATCGCCAGACCTCACAGGTTTGAGGGCTCAGTCCCACAAGACTGTTCCCGCTTCAGACACCAGCCCCAAACGGTGGGAGCTACCCACTATTCCTTAACCCTGTCAGATTTGCTGAGTCACTAGAACAAATCTATAGGACTCATGAAAACAATTTTCTTATGTTTACTAGTATATTACGAAGGATACAACTCAGGAATGGCCAGAAGAGATGTAGAGGGCAAGATAGAGGGTATAAGGAGTGACCTAGAGCTTCTCTGTCCTCCATGGGCATGCCACCCTCCCGGAAAATTGGCAAATCAGCGTGTTCACCAACCTGGAAGCTCTCTGAACTGTTTTGTTTAGTGGTTATTAGGGAGGTTTTATGGCATGGGCATGGTTGATTCATTTACTGGCCGTTGGTGATTGAGATCAATTTTTAGCCCCTTTCCCATCCCCAGAGGTGGTGGGTGGGGCTGAAGCTCCAAACTTCCAATCATTTGGCCTTTGTGGTGAACAGCCCCATCCTGGATCTCTCTAGGCATCCCTTCTTGAGTTGCCTCATTAACATAAACTCAGGTATGGTCAAAAAGGTCTTATTATAAGTAACAAAGGACACTCCTTTCGCTCAGAAAATATCATGGGTTTTAGGAGTTCTGTGTCAGAAACCAGGGACAAAGACTAAGTTTATTTTTATTGTACCATAGTTGCCATGCAGAAAACATGGATCAGACCATATCAGCTTTCAAGAGGAATCGGGAATCCAGATTTTTATGTGAAGTCTCCCAATCTTTAAATGTTGACAACCATTTCAAATTCTCTAAAAACCTCTTTGTAGGCCAAACAAAACTTTCTACCTGAAGGCTGGATTCAGCCCATAATTTCTAGTTTGGGACATGTGACAAGGAGCTCCAGAACAGTGGTTTTCAACCTTGGCTGCACACTGGAATCACTTGGGTAGCTTTGAAAAATTGGTGCCTGGACTTCATGCCAAAGCAGTTAAATTAAAATCTCCTGGGCTGGGGCCCAGACATTGGTATTTTTAAAAATAGTTTCCTGATCATTTTAATGTACAGTTATTTTCAAATAAACATTTTATTTTGGAATAAGGTTAATTTAATAGAAACGTTACAGAGATAATAAAGAGTTCCCATATATACCATGCCATTTGTTAACATTTACATGTCAAAATTAAGAAACTGACATTGATACATTATTATTAACTGAACTCCAGACTTTATTTGGATTTCACCAATTTTCCCACTGATAAGCTTTTTCTTTTCCAGAATCTAACCCAGAGTGCCATTTTTGTATTTAGTTGTCATGTGTCATCAGTCCGTTATGATTTGCGACTGTTTCTCAGACTTTCCTTGTTTTTCCTGAGTGGCACTAGCCAGGTAAACTGGGGAATGTCTCCAGAGTTGGGTATATTTGATGTTTTTCTCATAATAGGATCCCTATGATGTATAGATTTTTGGAAAGAGTACCATAGAGGTCAAGTGCCCTTTTAGTCACATCAGATGAAGGTATATCTCTGTTTTTGAGAACAACTGCTCCAGTTATTAGAGATGGAACTAGAATGGAGATAGCATGATCTATCCAGCATTAGAACACATTACAAGAGATAAGTACAGGAAATCGGGAGGGATGGTAGGAGGCCAGCAATGGAACTCCCTCTTTTCCAGCTAATCCATCTGAATTGAGGGTCAAGAGACAAACATTCTATTCCAGGTTCCTCCACTGACTAGTCTCTAGGGAAGGCAATTAATGTTTGTTTCTTCATCTGTACGATTTTGAAGTTGATATCTGGGGCTATTTCTAGTGCTGAAATTATGTGATTCTAAAACTCTGGAGTGGGTTTTTATTAGTTAAATATCGTCCATAGTTTCGTTTCCTGAAAAAGAATGTGTTGTACTCCCGAATAAGACCCCACCTAAATGTCTGGGTTTTGGCAAAGGAAGATGGCAGAAAGGCAGCTGTGCTTCATTATTGGGTGCTTCTGATACTTGTATCCTAAGAATGTCAAGCACCTGGCAGAGAGAAAACAAACTGTAAAGATGAAGAAGAAAGTTCAGCTCATTCACTCATCTTTGTTCCGGGGACTCAACTGTTCTCTCCATTACGATAAAGTAAGAAGTAAATGATGGAATTTATTTTTGAAATCTCAGAAGGAATATACCTTTTAGTACTTTTAAAAATCTGTTAATGTTGCCCCTTTGCGTAACTCTAACCGGATTTAAATGGAAGGCTGGCTCGCAACGTTGAATATGCTAAATTGCCAATAATTTGTACAGAGCCCGGGATTGCAAAACCACAAAAATTTCACAATAGCGGAAACCTCTAATTAACCAAATAAATGGCAAAGTGGATTGGTTTTAAATATACGGCTAATAATGCTTATTGCCTTGAGATCATAAACTGAGAGATTCTCTATTAAGCTGAGATAGGTAGGCTGCAGAAAGTTTGGAAAAATCTTTTCCACGTCTGTGTTAAGTCTGACCCAGAACATTCTACTAATATTGGATCAAACTCTCCTCTGATGTAACTTGCCTGTGGGAATTGTATTGGCTGTGAAACTGGCTCCCCTTAGGAACTGGTGTAAAAAAAATTATATATATATATATATATATAAAATGTTTTTTAATCACAATTCTGTGGTTTGTTTTGAATGACTGAAGCCAGGTTCCTAGGCACGGAGACAAGAAAGAATGTCAAACGGGACCTTTAATGTGTATTTATATTTAAACATCAGACCTAACAGAAAACCCTGAAGCTTTGTACAATGATTGGAGCCTTGTAAGAACCTAATTAATGTATCTTGGGGTGAATGGTTGGCCTGGCACGCGAGCTGTCCCGAGGTACTCGAGAGGGTTCAGGTACCGCCTGGGAAGAATAGATGTGGTTGTAGGGATTCAGTGGCCCGTCTGAAAGCGACATGTAAAGGCAGCTTTGTCTGGCGTGCCGCCTTCTCAGACTCACTTGATAACGCTAGTGTCGGTTTCAACTGAAGCGTGGGCCAGATTGCAGATAGCTTGAGCAGCCCTGTCAAAGCCGTTAATTGTGAAACTTGAGAAGAGAATGGGCACATTCTTCCGAAGGTGGCTATTCAAATGCAGTCTCTTCCCCCCAGAGCTCCCGTCTCACTTTTGTTCCGGTTCCACACAAAATGCGTGAGGAACCTTGAGCCTTTCCCTCGGTGCCCCCTCTATCACTGCCTCTGCTGGGACTGCTTTGCCTTGTTACAATGTGCCCCGTGTATTAAAATGAAACTGTCACTGCTGGGTGGTGCAGCCTAACAGGGTTTGACGTGAAGCGCCGGCAGCTACAGAAAACACACTTTTATTGCATTTATCCTTTCAGAGACGAGAGTCTCTAAAGGCTCGCTGCCGACATGCACTCAGTTAAATCTGAATGAAGCAAAGTGAACCATCTATGCCTGTCTTCGCGTTACTAGAAACAGCCCCCATCCGGCTTGATATGACTGTAAAATAGTCTCCAGGAAAGACGATCATACTTAGAATCCAAGAGGGAAGACTTGAGGCTTTCAATCCAGGGCAAAAATATTTCAGGTGGGTGGAGGGGGGGGGCACCTGATTTTCTACTTTAGCTTCTGTATTTCCTCAAACACATTATATAGAATCAACAAGAATGTGCGAACACAGACACACACACACACACACACACACACCCCAATCTGGTTTTAGTCTTCATTTAGAATTCCATGTCCTTTTAAGACAAAGAGAGAGGATCTGATTTGTAGGACTCTTGCAAGCAAGCTTCAGATTCTTAACTGCCTTTTATCTAGATGAGTATCCAGAGAGAGATTGAACAAGGAGGGGGCTCTGGGGCATAAGCTTTTCATTCTGTAGCTCTCCTGGAATAAAAATTCCATAAAGTAACATCTGTAGTAATTAAGGGCTTACATTTCCTCTCCCATTCATGTCTCTGGTAGGAGGGAAGGTTATTGTCCCTAAGAGACGATAGATAGTAGATCCTGTGGGAAGACAGAAAGAACAGAATTAGAATTCTTTTGTTCCTAGAAATGCAAGTTTCTTACTTCAAAAAAAAAAAGTAATAATAATAATAATAACAACAACAGGTTGGAAGACTTACTGTAAAAGATTCCACAGAAAGAAAAACTCAAAGGAGTTAAGAAAGTTATACTTCGCTATTCCTCAGTGTTTGGAATGGAGAAAGGTTCATCTTGTCTTTCTTACCCAAGTACCTTCTCATTTGCAGGCACTTGTGATTAAGCAGTGAACAAAATGCTCTCTTTGTTTTTATTTATATTTATTAAAATTGTATGTTATTAAGCTTAAAGAGGTTTGGTTGTTTCCCCCCCCTCCACATTTGGACATAAAATCAATTCATTCTTTGCATGCTCTTCAAAATAACACCTACGGGAATCCATTGAGCCACCTGATAAATGAGTAATAACCTGTCGGGTTCCTACACTTTCTTGTCGTAGCAGGACCAGTGACGAAATTAGTGGGACCCAGTGCAAGTTAAAAATACAGGACCCCTTGTTAGAAAATCATGAAGAGGGGCACCTGGGTGGCTCAGTGGGTTAAGCCGCTGCCTTCGGCTCAGGTCATGATATCAGGGTCCTGGGATCGAGCCCCACATCAGGCTCTCTGCTCAGCGGGGAGCCCGCTTCCCTCTCATTCTCTGCCTGCCTCTTTGCCTACTTGTGATCTCTGTCTGTCAAATAAATAAATAAACTCTTTAAAAAAAAAAAAAAGAAAATCATGAAGAATTTCACAATGGTGCCAACAGATTTTAAGCCCCCAGACTTATTCTAAATCTGTGGCTCCCTTGTTCTGCACCGGTCTCAGTTTTACTGGGTAGGTAGAGATTTGCCATTCATATGTATCTCTATACCAAAAAATGTGCCTCCATCCCATGCCTCATAGAAATGTACATCAGAAAAGATGGTTGTTGTTTTTTTTAAATTGAGTCAGAAAATAATGATGCCCTGCCCCCCTTGGAACACGCTCCTGATACCATCTTGAATTTCTTAACCTGATAATTCAGGTGGCCTTGTCTGCATCTCTCAGCTTACCTTCAAAAGTACCACCAAACCCTGTAAACCTTCCACACAAGCACAGTATTCTGCTCACCTCACCCACCTCTCAAAGGACACAGGGTCAGGTCAGTTTCCTGCCCTAATGACTTCTCTAAGGGCCCTTCTGGCCTCCTGTGCCTACTTCTCAGTGTTTCCCTGGTTTCTGGAATTCCTCTCACATTTGAATTCCTGTAGCTGTAATAAATGTTTAACTTATTTGGCGTTTGTTTACATATTTTCCCTTATCTTATTTCCTGTGCATGTAATAGGCTCCTGAAAACACACTTAAGATTTAGGTGTAGGGAATTTTTATAACTTGAGTTAAAAGACTCCATTCCAAGGAAGCTCATATTAATAACACAGCAGAAAATCCAAAATTATACTTTGCCTTTTAGACAAATTTCACACGTTTCGTACACATTCTTTCATATGTGTGTGAGCTGTTTTTTTAAATTTGTATTTGCCTCTAATGTACTGTTTGGGGGACTTAATTTCCTTTAATCAGAATCAGCCCTTTAATTTTTATCTTCCCCAGCCAATGTTATAAAATAATAAAGCCTCGCTATAGTTAATTATTCAGAAAGTGTTGCCAATACTAGTCTACTTAGGATAGGGCAACAGTGCCAATGTTGACATTATGATGGTATAGTTCAAAATGTTCATTCATTAGCTTGCAAGTGAGATGCCAAAATTTGGCCCAAGAAACCTAGTTTAGGAATATGGATGTCTAGTATGAAAAAAGAGAGGATTTCAAAAATTCAAAGGGAAGAATGTTCAGGGCCGGAGGTTTATGTATTTATGTTCTTCTCTCATATTTGGGACCCCAGGTATATTCTCTTTTGTATCTTCACCCAGTGGGTTTTCAATAAAAGTGCTGAGGTGTTGATAACAACACTGTGACATTAAGCCTCAGAGCCCTCGATCTGAAGAGCAGCAAGACCTACCTTTCAACTTTGCTAATTCAGATGTTTAACAGGTATTTATCGAGCACTTTCAAATGCCAGATATTGTCTGGTGGGTTAAATAAGATAATGCCTCAGTATTCCTTCTGGGAGAGGAATCAGCACAGAGCCGTCCATGTAGGCAACTTCCAACGCGGTAGGTAAATACTACATACTCTCAGCAGTGGTGAGTTCGTAATGTTCTGATCATGGTGGTCATGGCAACAGTTGACAAGTCTTGTAAAATTCTGAAATCAAGCTTTTCTGTGGTTTTCCTTTTCATTTTTATTTACTTTTCCTGAATATGCATGACCTTATGAAAGTATATGATCCCCCGTTTACCTCTTTTTCCAGAATGGAATCTACTGAAAAATGTGAAGTGGTCATTCAACATTTTAATGGAAAATATCTGAAAACACCACCAGGCATCCCAGGTAAGAAATGCCATTAAGTAATCATTCATTTATGTCTAGGTTTATTGCTATTGTTTAAATGAGTACATGGTATAAAGGACTCGGTTGGTCACTGGGAATGAAAACGTTGCTTTTGTAATTGTGTCTTTTTAAATAATATGTAGCAACTCATCTTTCTCAAAATAACCAAAATCTTCTTGATGATTCTTTAGCATTTCTTTTGACTCTCTGCTACTGATTGCCTGAAGTGAATTGGAAGAGAAATAGCAAAGAATAGTTTAAAATTCATTTCAAGTGAAGGAAGATCATGACTCCTGTCATTAACGTTGGTATCTTGATTTCTATTTTATTTTTTTATTTTTATTTTTTTTATAAATTTCTTTTATTTATTTATTTGAGAGAGAGACAGAGTGAGAGAGCATGAGAGGAGAGGTCAGAGGGAGAAGCAGACTCCCCATGGAGCTGGGAGCCTGATGTGGGACTCGATCCCAGGACTCTGGGATCATGACCTGAGCTGAAGGCAGATGCTTAACCAACTGAGCCACCCAGGCACCCTTTGATTTCTATTTTATAATGTATCTCTCTAAA
The DNA here is from genome assembly GCA_004024625.1 of Mellivora capensis. NCBI lineage: Eukaryota > Metazoa > Chordata > Mammalia > Carnivora > Mustelidae > Mellivora > Mellivora capensis. The sequence continues at coordinate 167,616 of PISX010000393.1, forward strand.
TAGTGATAGTCACAGTGAAATACACTGATTGATGCAAGTTTCCAAACATTTCTTACCAGTCCACCAAAAGAAGAGTACAGAGAGTGAGAAGTATTTAGAATTTTTTTTTGTTTTGTTTTGTTTTTTTTTTTTGCATTTAGAAACTTTTGTAGCAATTTTATGTTACCATGAAATCTGGATGCATAATTTTATATTTTTTTAAAAATATCAGTTCTTGACATATTGATTTTTTTTAAAACTGTCTACTCGTTAGAAACAGTTTGAGAAGCACCAATCTTGACTATCTGAGGATATTTCACATTTCCCAAGGCAAAATCCTTAAGCTTTTATACATATCATAAGATGATATAACATTCTTCTATTAAAAATTAGATTTAACATAAAGAATTGAATATTTCACATGTGTCTGGACTTAAGCTGCAAGGCCTTAACTTGCTATTAATCTGGTAGTAGTATATATGGCAAGGGTTTAATATTAAGTGAGTAGATTTTAAAAATATATCTTACTCATGAATAAAAATATTTGAGATTGAATGGAATGCTAAAAAGGAAGAATTATAATGAGTGGATAAAGAAATGTCTGACTAATCCATATTGGTTTATTGGTTGCTCTTTTGTTTTTGGTGACTCTCAGGGGAAAAATGTGACTTCTTCAGTCTTATATTTTCCTTTTGATTCTCTAAAGCTGGACTTCCATTGTGTTTGCTATGTAATGCGTCTGCTATTTAAAACACATGGTTAGAGAGTTCAGGGGTTGAATATTTCAGTTCCTTAAAATGTATTGAGGCTACATAGAAGAGGAAATCTGAACAAAAAGAGAAATATTAATGTAGAGGGGTCAGGGTCCTTTTAGGACTCAATTCATCTGGGGAGGGTGTTGGGGAAGGAGAAAGGCCCTTCAGACACTCACTTAGATGATCTGGGAAATCCAAAGTAGCATCTCCTGGTTAATCAGAGAGCACACAGACATTGACGCCTGTGCCTCAATTTGGTTAGCTTCCATGCGTCACATTCCCTTGAGAACTGACTGCATTATGATCCAATTGGAGACATATGGTGTTGTTAAGAAGCGTTAGCAGTTTTCATCTCAGCATGTAAGCTGCCCTTGAATTTTTGGAGAAATACTTTTTTTTTTTTTCTTTTAGCATAAAAGACACTTTAAGACACTCTGCTCAGACCTATCATTGAATAAAGGGGTTGAACTGTTAGAGGATTCTCCCCTTATTTATCTCATTTTATCCAAAGGATGCCTGTCTATATAGAAGGCATCCAAACTGGGTGTGAATTAGATGGTTATATATAAAAAAAAAATTAAGAATGAACAAATTATGTAGAAATTATTGTTGATTCAAGTTAAAATACCTCTCAGGGTTTTGTTGTTGTTGTTGTTTTTTTAGGTTTCTTCATTTTCATAAAAAGACACTGAAATCCTTCTTGACTTGATTTGAAACTGTACTATTTGGTTTTCCCCCATAGAACGTAGCTGACTAATATAATTTAATGCTAAAGACAAAGAAAGTCCCTATAAATCCCCAAGTGTCTGGGCATATTCTTCCGAAAACACAGGCTATGATATTGACCCGTCTAATATCATAGCTACACCCAATGGAAACATTGTGAATAGCAAGAACCTGGTTATGAGTTTTTCACTCACTTTTATCTCATGGGAACACAGGAGGCAAAATAATTATGCTCAGTTATAAAACTCTTAAGAGATACAAGTTTATGCTTCTGAGCTTTGCACTCAATGTAGTAAAATTAAATACACAATATAGATCATCATTATTACTTGAATTTGCTTATTTATTCAGTGGAAGTCAAACAGTTTAGTAAAAGTTTCAAATGTTAATAGAAAGTATTTCATCTTTAATATTGAAGTTTGATACAGAATAAAATAGGCTATAATGCAAAATGTGGGTATTTTGGTAAATCCAGTAGTAAAACGCCCTCGTTAGGTTGATTCACAAAATCAGAATGGGTATGATCAAATATGAGTGTATGTTGTTTGCCCTTATTGGTCCTCTCTGCTTATTTGCTATAATTGGTTGAAATGTTTTCAAATACTCATTTCTTAATCCAATTTTCTATTCCAAGTTGAAGACTGCAAGTAGGATGTCACTATAGGCCCTAATAGCAAATTGGAAGTGATTCCTTTGATATTTTCAAAAGAAATGACCAATTTCTTAACTTTTTGATTCCTAACGTAGCTTTAGAGAGATATATCCTTGCTTGTTGGGTATACTAATTAAAACTAACAATAATTGATCTAACCCCCCTATAATTAAAATAGAATTCAAAAACTTATAAAAATCTCAGTGTCCTATATTATCAAGATTCAGCATCTTTGAATTCAGAAGTTTGCAATTTTTTGGAAATCACATTGATGGTTTCAATATAATGTTTTAAGGTCATGTGATTGATGGCCTCACAATGATCCAATAATGACTGGAGAGTCTCAGGCTGTAAGCTTTAGAAAAGATTGCATGTTAAGTCAATCATCTTCTTACACTAGACCCTGCTTTTATCTTACTCTAAGTAGGGAACAATTGGTACCAAATTTGCATTCTTTATTTCTCCATTTAGGGATGACTTGGGGGAAATGTGCACATGTCATTGGGCAAACACAGTGCCATTTTGGTTTCTGTTGCTTTTGACAAATGATTTCTCTTAAAGGAGATGAAAAGATAATTATTTCCCTGAGATGATCATCTAGTTTCTAAATCCCCTACTATGTCATTTCTGTACAAGAATTAGAAAAAGATCTAATTCAACCCAAAACTTTGGCATGCTTTGAATTTCAAATTGGAAAAACATTATAGTTAAGGATATTTACAAGGACATGTAACATTGACCACATTTATGTTGTTGCTTCCATTCCGATTTGTTAGTCTGGCAACAGTTTATTCATTAAGAAAGATTCAGGGTAGCATTTAATCTTGATTCCTGCTGACAGATGATGTAAGTTGGAAGGAAACTTTGTAGATATCTTCTTTTGGTTCATGCTTTCCTGGGCTCCTCCTTTTTGTTCATATAAAAGGTCTAATTTTAAGAATATATCATGGATTGTTAATGTGTATTAGAGCCTCCAGAACTAGTTCTTTTCACTTTGGGTTGTAACACTGTCCCCAGATTTTGGTTACCTGGTTCAATAAAGCTCAAATATACATGCCAACAAAATAAAGTTATTTGAATTCTGGTATATATGGTATGGGATTGGGCAGCTATGTTTCTACTAGCAGGTGGGAAGGAGAGGCCAGCTCCATCATGTAGCCATCTGCAGAAAGCGATCATCTAGTATTTTCTCCCTCCCTTAGAGGGAAAAGAAAACACAGTGTTCCATAAATGTTTCATGTCCTACGTATCGATCTTGATGTTTTCTGAACAAAATGAAGGATCATTAGTTGCTTGCCTGCCTAACCCCAGACATTTCATTGTCCCATAATGAATTGCATAGCAATGTTGTACAGCCCCAAAGCATTTCATTTTCAAACCTCTGGCAGAAGCAAAGGGTAAGTTCCCAGACACTTCAGGGATCTGTAGGGCATGAACTTGAAAGGTTCACTTCTAAAGAGCCCCTGGAGCAGAGTGATGTACCATGTAGAAAAGGCTTCCACGTATAAGGACATGTATTGATGAATGGATCGTGCAGGCTAGTTTGTAGAAAAATAAATCACATTTTGCTCCAAACTAGACTTTTGCCTGTAAACACATTTTCCTATCAATGGAGCAGTCTTTCCAGAAGAAAATGGAATAACCCACTTGTAGTATGATTTTCTTTCTCTTGAGGTAATTATATCTAATCCCAGTTGAGCTTCAAAAAAGTAGGGAAGTGTAGGGAAAGAACTCACCAAATTTTGAGATGTTTTTAATTTTAACAAATCTGTGATCAACAGCAATTTAGACAACTAAGTGAGTGATAGAGGAGTCATATTTTTCCAATAGAATTTTGTGCCTTATTGATGCTTTGACATATAATCTTTCTATAGTGTGCTTATGTAAATAAAAATGTGTATGATTGTGGGATATATATTATATTTCATGGGAGTATGTGAGGAAAAATATTTAAAGTTTGGTAATTCTTTAAAGAACATGAAAAGAAATGTTGTTTACATTTGAACTTTTCCCAGAGTAAAAGATCAGCAAAGTACTTAAATGACATTTATATTTAATTAAAGACATGGTACAAAATTCTGAATGTTTGGCAATAGTATACAAATTCTTATCAGTGGACAGTGTTGCAGTCCCTCACAATCAGTGTTTCCTTAGTGATACCTGTCTATTAAGTCCACAAATGTAACAAATGTTGTTGTTGAGTATAAAGAAACAAATAGAAAAGTGTTATGGTATACAGCTTAGCAAAAATATATTTTTTTTATGGTTTTACTTGGTTGAGGCATTGCCTAACCCTGAGCTTCTCATCTTTGGGAAAATAAAACATCATTTGTATAAGAAACTTGGTAAACACTACAATCCCCGACTGAGTGTTAGTTTAGATTTCTCATTAATAAGAGGATTTTTGCAATATTTAGGAGCTACTTTCTGTGAAGTCTCTCATTTTTAATGTTAGTTATGCCTTCTTGATTATTTCGAGGTACCAAATACATGTTGCTTCATGATGAAACACTGTTGGAATGTTATTAGTGAACTTCACGGAGTAGCCTGGCAATTTCATAGTCAATAGAGTCTTAGAATCTGTGTGAATTCTATGGACATGGGCTAGGTCAATCATTTCTCAAACTTCCTGTGAAGCCACCGTTGACACTGTGAAAATATGAGTTGGTTTCTGATTAGAGGCAGGGAAAGGAGACCAAGATAATTAAATTTCTAAATCTGGAAAATGAGAAGCCTGACAGAGAAGGTACAGGGGAACATATCTTCAGGAGGTTAGAAATGATTGGGATGGGTTGTGTGCCACATGCTATCTCCTCCCTCCTACCTGATTACAGCTGCAGATGAAGTGGGCAAGCTCTGTTCATCCTGGAAGTACCCATCTGGAGCATCTACTGAATCTCTCTATTTTTCTCCCTCAGAGCAAAATCTATAAAAGCTCACCCAATCCAGCATGGGTTTTCTGCAAACTCTGGGAGAGTTATCACTTCTAGGGATGACCCTCAATTAACGTGATACTGAAGTCAATGGATAAAATTGAGCTTCTCATTCTTTGGAGAGACAATTCTGAGTCACATTCTACAAGATTCCTCAGGGGGTTGTCGACAATGGTAAAACAAGCTCGGGAAGGCACCTTTTATTGGCTTTTCCTTCTTCCCTGCCTTTCTTTTCCCTTTCTATAATATCTGCTTCTTGGCATCAGTTCCCAATTAAACTACCTTGTCCCAAGCTCTGATTTGGGGAAACTCAAATTTAAGTGGGTGTATGAGGGTCCGTAAGCAAAGGAGTGAGACTGATACAAAGCGAAGGTCAAGCAAAGCTTTATTTCTCGGCAAGCATCGAGAATCAAACCGACCGGTCAGGGCCATCTCTTACAAAGAGGTGACGACACTTCCCAGCCTCACAGACTAACTTTTATAGAGGTGGTTGAGCCTGGCTTATACACAGGCAGCCAATGAGACTGCAATACACAGGGAAAACTGCACAGTCATGCTAGGTCGGCAATACGGGTGACCAATTGAATTTCAATTTACCATAGTAAATATATGTGTGCCCTACTGATTGGCTGTCTCCACCAGGCTTGGCCGGCCCTTGTATCTGGGCCCCACAAGTAAGTTCCTCTGGGAGGGGCAGGGTCAATCCAAGTTTACAGTGAAATGGCTCCCTCTGGCTTACCAGGGCCCTACAGGTGTTCCCAGAATCATGATGGGTAACTTTGTTTTGATTTAAAACTTCTGACCATAGAGGAAAGCAGACCCAGCTAAAATGGCGAAGTGAATATCATAGACCAAATACATTGCTTTTGTGACTTTTTTTTTTTTTTAACAACAGCACTTATGAACTGCATATTTGGGATGATAAAGATGAATATTAGTGGTAGTAGATACACAGTAGTTAGAGTTTGAATTTGGCAAGAAAAGTATGGAAGAAGATAAAGACAAAAATGCCACCAGTGACATGGCTAACCTTAGAACAAGTAAGACATAAAGAGGTGGATGGTTGTTGAAACTGGGGAGGAAAGGGAAAACTGGGGAATAGTCATAATACCAGCAGCAAAGTGAAGGTGGGATGTAAGCACAGAAAATTATGGCCACAGAGAAAGGGACTTATGAGATTTTGGTCCTGGATGAATGTGGAGTTGTGGATGTTGATAATGAGGTCCAAAGGGGGAATGGCTGTAGTTGGCTTAAGAGAAATGGAAATGATTTTTAGCGGGACATTTGGAGACTTTGGATTAGAATGTTGGAAGTTTTAAACAACACTGGAGATTTCTTTACTCAATCTGATACTTCCCTTGATTTTCTCTGAAGTTTTAATCTTTACAGGAGCAGGTGGGAAAATGTAAGCAGTGCTGAGGTTATTTTTTGTTTATTTATTTGATTCTGAGTTTTCTAAACCAGGATTTGTTTTCGTGTTTGCTTTTGTTTTTGTTTCTCCAGTTTTCCTACTTCAAGAACTATTGCTCAACTCTGTAGATTCTTAACAAATATTCTTCGGAATTAATGTGCACTCCCTTGAACTGAATCACCCTCCTACCTGTATTTGTCCTAATGAACTTCCTGAGAGTATATGGTTGATACAAAATTCTCATGCATCAACAAACTTGGAAGAAAACATTAAGATAAATCTTTAAATCTGTTCTTAATAGTTTGCAAAAATTTATATGTGTATAGTTAAATATACAGAGAGAACACTAAATATTCACAAGAAAAGGAATCTTACTTTGAGAAAGATTCTAGTTATTTTTTGAAAAGCTTTTTTTTTTTTTTTTTTACCCCCTAGACTGCTTTTCAAGGTGTTATCCTGGCACTCAAATGTTATTTCTTTAAAGAACTCATTTTTTGACAGTGCAATGAGGAATTCTGTGTTCTGACATAGCAAATGCCTAACTTAAGTTGAAATTAGGTCTTGGTCTGAACTTTGTGCCACTGGATCCAGTTAGGCACTGTTACCATGCTGGCCTTTTGCCTCTTTTTTCTTTTCCTTTTTAAAAAATTTTTATTTTTATTATTATTATTTTTTTTTTTAAAGAAGTGAGAAGAATCACTCTTCCCACTTTTGTTTATTTTTTTAAGATTTTATTTATTTATTTATTTATTTGACACAGAGAGAGAGATCACAAGTAGGCAGAGGCAGGCACTGAGCAGAGAGCCCGATGGGGGGCTCAATCCCAGGACGCCAAGACCATGACCTGAGCTGAAGGCAGAGGCTTAACCCTCTGAGCCACCCAGACGTCCCGCCCCCTTTTTCTTTTTGCTCTTCTTCACATTAAAAAAAAAAAAAGTGAATATCTTGAGAATAAGCAGAAAAAAAGAGCTCTTATTCTATGCTTTTGTCCCTTTGGCATAATGTTGCTTCACCCTGCCTAGAGGAAGTACTACATTGGCTTATTATTTCTACTATAATATAGTATTTAGAAAATCTAAAGCATTTAATCAATATGATATGCTCAATATCCTTTACTGGCCATGTATTTTCTGTAATTATGTATAAGCACCAATGAGTAGTAGCAGAATTTGTCTGAAGTTGCCACCTGGCTCCAGAACCTGATTTTTTAAAAAGCAATTGTAATTTCATGGAATAGAGAGGAAGGATAAAGAGGTTTTCTCTCTATCTCCGGAATCACAAACCATCTCCATCTATTCCTTCTAAAATAATCCATTCCGGTCTTCAAAAATTTCTGCATTGACGATTTCACAGTAAAAGCTTACAAAATAAATTATAAAACTTTAATTTTATTTCTGAGATGATGTTGGGCTTTGCCTTCTGTTGGCACCCCTAATAAGTAGTTAAGCCATTTGGTATCCATCAGAATGAGTCCTATTAGCAAGCAAAAAGGGTTGAGTGGCCTAAGGCCAATTAAGACACAAGCCATAGAAACCAAGCTCTGAATAATTAAGTCCATTTCTAAGTCTAGAATCTCATTTAATAACGTTGATTTAAAAAATGTGTTTTAACCAAATTTTGGATAAATGGATGGTATCCTGAATTAAATGCTTGCCACTGTGGCGCCATCCAGAAGCCTGTCATGCCTATAACACATGATTTACAATCTAATTTTTAGAATGAGAAGTCTGCAAAATTTAAGAAAATATTTTTAAGAGGAATATAAATGAAAACACTCATTAGGCAAGATCTGAACAAGGTATCATTTGTTTATCTTAATACTGTTTCCTCTGATTCTTAGTTCTTTGTGCCTCTAAATGGTGAATCAGTTCATTAACTATTATTTTAGTTATTTGCCAGAAAAAAAAATCCTTCATAGGAAATTGGTATGCTTATGATCTTTTCACTCTTTATATATTTCAAAGGCACATTCATCCCATTAGATTATACATTTTTCTCCAAAGGGACTTTGATATTTGTCTTTCCCTTTACCCTAAAACAATTAGCCTATGAACTTTCTCAGTGCAAGGATTGCACCTTGTTCTTTATGTTTCAAGTGTCTAACCAATGCCTTTCACAGATAATTATTTGTTAAATAAGTAAATAACTACTTGTGAAATACAGAATAATTTTCCCTCTCCCCAAATATCTCTGTTTACTCCCCACTACCTGTTAATATGTTAGTTTCTATGGCCAAGAAGAATTAAGGCTGCATTTGGAATTAAGCTTGCTGTTAAACTGACCTTAAAGCAGTGTAATTATTCTGGATTATCTAGGTGAGCCCCATGTAATCACAAGGGTCCTTAAAAGTATAAGTGATCAGAGCCTCTGGATGGCTCAGTCAATTAAACGGCTGCCTTCTGCCTGGGGGTCCTGGGTGCTGGGATTGAGTCCCACATCAGGCTCCCTGCTCAGTGGGGAGTCTGCTTTTTCCTCTGCCCTTCCCCCTGCTGTTCTCTCTCTCTCTCTCTGTCAAATAAATAATAAAGTCTTAAAAAAAAAGTGGAAGCAAAGGGGAGAAAAGATCAGAGTGAAACAATAGGAGAAGGACTTAGTCTGCATTGTTGGCCTTGAAAATGAAGGAATGTGGGTGGTCTCTGGAAGCTGAAAAGGCAAGGAATCGGATTCTCCCCTAAAGCGCTTTTGTAAGGGAACTCAGCCTTGTTGACATCATGATTGTAGACCAGTGGGATCTGTGTAGTACTTCTGGCCTATAGAACTGTAAGATCATTAATTTGTGTTGTTTTATGCCCCTGAGTTTTTTATTAACTTGTTAGCAACAACAGAAAACTACCACATTAATACAGAACTCGTTCAAACTGAATATCATGCACACCATTTCTAAATTAAATCACTAAACAGCCTCTGGAGGACTTTTTTAGTTTCTCCTATTTTTAATCTTCTTTGTATTATTTGGGTTGCTTATATGTAAACAGGAAAAAAAACTATCTTGTTAATTATTTTGACTTTACAATTTCTTTGAAACTTCTTATGAGGATATATTAGGATGGAAGACTGTTGGACATCTTAAAAGAGAGTCTTTGGAGGTGGGTGCTTAGATCTCAGAGTACATTACTTTTGACCCAAAGAAATCAAATATTAATTCAAACCATCTGGTTCCATAAAATATTCAAAAAAAATCAGTAAATCTAAATTCAAACAAATATGTATCTCTTAGGTCTCAACCTGAATACTTGGTTTCAAGAGTTCTTGTTATTGAAAGATTATTACAGCTTAGAAGAGATCATAGAGTTATATAGCTGATATCAGCTGTAAGTTTTAGATAATTATATCTAAAGCATAGATGGTGCTTCTACTCCAACTCATTCCCCCCCAAAATAAAGAGTATCCTGAAGCTGTTAATGGTTGGGTCCCATATGAAAACTTAGTTGTGAGACACAAGTGAAAATCCAGGGAAGTGACTGGATTCTTATTATGGGTTAACAAAAATATATAGATAATCCTTGTTGTTTAAACCACTAAGAAGACTTTCAGTGAAATGTATTTCAGTGAAATACAGTTACAAAAATGTATTTCTCAGCCAAAGTTGTATTGCAGACCTAGAGTAAGATTGGGAAGCTGTTAATGTGAAAACATATCCTTTTTCTCTTGACTTATTTTGGACCAAAAGTTTTATTAAAGAGTTGTACTGAGTCACCGAAATGACTTAAAGTAAATAGAGCCAACAATTTAAGTTGATTTCTAGTAGTTTGTTATTAGAGCAGGTGTTAGCCCTCCCAGGGTGCTTAGTGAATGTCCTTCAACCAGCACCCCACTCTTTTTCTAGGTGGACAGCCTTCTGGTTGTAGGAGCCCATTTCCTACATGCAGTGAGAATCACAAGTACCTAGGAATTTAGTCTTCTGGTTAGGCAGCCTTTAAGCAATGCTTGACTGGTAGTAGAGTATCTATACCCCAGTTCTTTTGCTCCTGGAGAGAACACCAGAGGATGACCTACACTATCTCCAAAGCTTCCCAGACTTTCCAGAAGATAGGCACACTAGACACTCTTTAAGTAAGGTAGCAACGTAAGTAAGTAACGTAACTTACGTAACGTAAGTAACGGACTTCTCTGGAAAAAGCATGGACATTTTGCTCACTGATAATACATTTGCAAGGGTAGACAGAATTACAATCATATGTCCTGTGAGTAAGTAGACCACTGGTTGTTAATATGATTTTACTAAACATAATATGCCTTTATAAAGGTCCATTCAAAAGAATCAAAATTGTACCAGTGTAAAAGATAATGGAGCCTTAATACACTTGTTCTTAAAATATAAAAGCATTAAAGCCAAATATTGAAACTAATCTATTTTATGTGCAATCGCTTTAAGATGGTTGTTTGAGCCAAACTGTGGTCCCAAAGACCTACGGTGTTCCTTTCTAGTAGTCTACAAGACCAAAACATTTTCCTAATCCTGAAACATTATTTGCCTTTTTGACTCTGATTCTCTCATGAGTATGGAGTAGAGTTTCCCAGAAGCTACATGATGTGTGATATGGCAACAGATTGAATGCAGAAGCAGATATGAGAGTCCAGCTGTCTTCTATTAAACCTGAAATTACAAGGATTTGCAAAAATCTGAGACAAGGCCATTCTTGTCTTTATTTATTTTGTTTTTGAAATTTTTAAAATAAAAACTTGTCACTTATCATATGATGGGTTTATTATTGTTATTTTAAAATAAATTTTTGAAATGGTAAATATCATTAGATATAATCTGTGTAAACAGAAGCTCTTTGGGGTGTTCAATAATTTTTAAGAGTGTAAAGAGTTTCTGAGACAAAAAAGTAGTCAAACCAACAAACACAGTAACTTTGAATGCCACTGATATAGAGCAGAATTTCAGAATCAAGCCCTTTTATCTTCTCAGAATTAGAAGAATCAAGGAAGGTAGCCAGGGTAAAGATGAGGTTTAAAATATCCTCTCATCTTTCTGATCTTATTTTGAAAACCTAGATGTGTTCTAGAAAATTACTTTCTAGTAATTTTCTAGTACTAGTAGAACTTTCTAGTAATTTTCTAGAACTAGTAGAACTAAAATTCTAGTAGAGGAATTTTAAAAACTTACTATCATACAAGTTACACTACTGTTTTTTTGTTTTGTTTTGTTTTTTGTTTTTTTTTTTTTTGGAAATAAGCAGGCAGATACCTTAAACTATCGTGAAGGTTTGTTTTGTTTTTTCAAACACAGAAACAGTGCTTATTCTTCTGAGCATCCACATTATCATTTAATTAGCAAATACTATATAGAATATAGTTTGACAGGATTTGTGAATGTTTTATTGCAACTGTATATATACACAGCATGTATGTTATGCTGAGATTGTGGGAATGGGATTGTAATTTGTGAGTGCCATGTGAGTCTGCCAGAATTTAGGAAGGCTAGGAAGACTAGTATCTATGAGCCACAGGGTTAAATACAGATATGACATGGGAGTTCTTATAAGAACTATTCTGGGGACACCAGGGTGGCTCAGTCGTTTAGTGCCTGACTCGTGATTTCGGCTCAGGTCATGAGATCGAGCCTGACATGGGTCTAACACTGGGCATGGTTTCTCTCTCTCCCTTTCCCTTTGTCCTTCCTCATCCTGCTGAAGCATGTGTGCATGCACTCTCTAAGAAAAAAATAAAAATAAGAGCTATTCTGTGTCACTTCTTGGTCACTGCTAATTTCCTATGGCACTCACCTTACAGCTGGACTGTACCATCGAGTCCTAGTCACTGGATAGGATGCATCTCAAATAGAGGCTTCCAGGTTTGTTAAGTGTAGTAAATAATAATGCTAATATAATAAGAGTTATTATAATATTGCAAAAACTAACATGTAACTAATTGAACACTATTTATGATCAGTGTTCACATAAAATCTTTATTTTTTTTAAGAAATGGTACTGTCTTCAATTGTACAGTCTGAAAATCATGATTTCCTTAAGCTTATTGCATCTTTTAACCTAATATGAAAGATTTTAGAAAAGCATTCTCTAGGGGTGCTGGGGTGGCTCAGTCTGTTGTCTGTCTTTGGCACAGGTCATGATCTAGAGGACCTGGGATCCAGCCTGGCATTGGGCTCCCTGCTCAGTGGGGAGTGTGCTTCTCCCTCTTCCTCTCCCCCTACTCATGCTCTCTTGCTCTCTCTCTCTCTCTCTCAAATAAATAAACAAATAAGTAAAAATAGAAATTTTAAATTCATGTTAAAAAGCAAAGTAAAATTGGGGCGCCTGGGTGGCTTAATAGGTTAAAGCCTCTGCCTTCGGCTCAGGTCATGATCCCAGGGTCCTGGGATCGAGCCCCGCATCGGGCTCTCTGCTCAGCCTCTGTCTGTCAAATAAATAAATAAAATCTTAAAAAAAAAAAAAAAGTAAGGTAAAATTTTTTAAAAATAGAAAAGCATTCTCTAGTCATCCTTCATAACGCAATATGATTTTTAACCCACTAAATCCATGTGGTAGATGAAAAAAAAATTAAGATAAAATTTCACCTGTAATTCGTTTTGAAAAGACATAATTTAGTATTTGTTTACATATATTGACAACCTCTTCACTTCATCTCAAGGGAAGTGCTTTTTGTCTTTGCTGCAACATCTGCCCAGCTTATTCTATGCTTTCTATGAGAGCCTCATGGCTGGGATACTCTTCTTCCTTTGAATGAACTGGTGAGAGGGCACATACGATCGAGAACACCATCTTTTCCTTTGAAGGCAGATAGATCTTGGTTTGAGTTTGGCTCTGTCTCTTGACCTGCTGAACTTGGGCAAGTTATTCAGCTTCTTGTCAGGTTCCTCATGGAACCCAGTGTTTCCATTTGATGTTTATAGTGCCTCCTCTACAAAAGTGTTATCAGAATTAACTTTTGTACAGCTCTACAGAAGTTCTGGCAGGAGCTGGTAGATATCCCTACTATTAGTTGCATCTATTAGCATCATGAAAATTAATTCATCAACATCTACCCTCTAGGCTGGAAATATAATTTAACTGTAGAAACCCATGAACTACAATCATCAATGGGCATTATCCGGTACACAGACCACATAAGGTAAACCTCCGTTTTCAATGGGTAAAGACCACCCTCCAGTCTCAAACCATTTGCGGACAGCTGCTATATTTTGACCTACAAGGGTATCCAATTAACTAAAAGATCCAGTTTGGAGCTCAACTGTTTTCTGGGATGATTGGAAATAGTATAGTAAATGGACAGATAAATATTTACCTGAAATTTGTTCTGTTGACTCCCAGATTCATAAACACTTGTCAAACTTCTGGTAGAACGAAGATGGCCATGTTGATGCAGAGGGTCTTTAATTAGGTAAAACAACTGTAAAATCATGTATAAGCACAGACCTCTTACAATGATTTCTTGGTATATCTTTATATCTCCAGTTCATAAGGCCTCAAATTCCCCTTTTCTACCTTCATTTCCTCAAGAAATCCTGCTCAAAAATAAATACAACATTTTTAATGCAGCTTTTCCTAATTTCTTATCTCCCTATCCTCCCGCCCCTGTTCTTAACTCTCAGGGCATTACATTAACATGTTTTCTCCTACAGTGAATGTCCATTTGTGATATGTAGTCTCTTATGGCAATTGGTATATACTTACCTTATCCCACTGGATGGCAGAATTATGCTTCTTTTTTTTTCCCCCTGTGTCTCTTCTAATGCCAGGCATTTGAACGCAGGAGATGCTTAATATAGACACACTGAATTGGGGAGGAAAAAAAAAGTTGAGCTTATTATTCCAGTGTGATTTCCTAATACTGTCCTAATTCTCTCTTAATAAGGCATTCGATTAGTAAATGCTTGTAAAGTGAATGCAGAAACCGCCAACTATGATGCTCCCATATAGAAGTATTTTTTAATACTTTCCTCTCTGTAAACTTTAAAATATTTAAATCTCAAAAGCTTTCTTTGGGATGGAAGGCAGTGCTCAAAAGCGCAAGAATCCTTTTCTTTCTTGTAAAGATTAAATTCTCTTTCCATTCTATCTCCTATTTTCCATTGCTCCTTCTCCAGAATTAAAAACAAACAAACAAAACAAAACCAAAAAAAGTAATGGCCTATGGAAATAAAAAGGAACAAAAAGAATATAAAATAAATGTGTTGAAACACCAAGCATCCTGTGGGTTGTTACAATTAATTCTACAGCTAGCAATGAGACACACGTTTTTCAACTTCAAACTATTTGAGAAAACTCTTCTAGTTTTTTTAAAAATTCTTTTTCTAAAGCTTTCTGTAGGTTGTGTCCTTGTAGTGCTTGGGGACTGGGTGCCGGTGCCATCCACAAAATGGATTCATTAACCTTTACATTGATTTGAATTGTCATTCGGATAAATATTTATACCTATTTTCCCTGAGGGCTTAATGAAGTCCTTTGTCAATAGCACCAGGAGCTTCTCTCCTTGACCTTTGTCATCCATTCATTCAGAAAATTTTCATCAAGCTGTTTTGTTTACATTGTTAATCTCTCACTGCCTTAGTCAGTTTTGGCACAGAGAAGTATCCATCCTGGATTCAAGAGAATTATTTTACACTATTTTCGGTTCTGCAGAGAAGATAATTCTGCCTTTGAGTTTTCTGTTTTAACTTCAGGATTTAAACATTTCCAGGGTCCTGCATATTTGTCTTTCTGCTTTTTGTCTGCCTATAGAATATTTCTCTTGTTATCCTTTATATGTGGTGATTTCAATTTCACTTTCTGACACCAAAATCTCCTAAAAGATACAGTTAAAAGAGGTGTTAGCTAATGCTATGGTGGTAATCATTTTGCAATAAACATGCATCAAATTCTCGATATGTATATCAAATCAACACCTTGTATATCTTAAATTTATACAACATTACATGTCAAATATATTTCTTAAAGCTAGAAGGAACAAAAGATAGAGTCAGAGCCGGAAAATGTCTTTTCTCCCCTGTCCCCACATTTTATCAGTGAACATTTTTAGTGTAGGAAGAAAAGGGGAGATTATTATATGCCAACCATGGTGCTTAATACATTATGTATTTTTCTATTTCACCCTCAAAGGGCACTTAGGCAAAACATACTGCTCCATTTTATGGATGAGGAGGCTGAGACTATGGAATTCAAGTAAGTTGCTCAGAGTCAGACATAGTAAATAAGCTGATTGATCCCAGGATTTAGTTCTGCCATTTAACTAGATGTTTGACTTTGGGCGAATTACTTAACCCCTCTGTGGTTCAATTTCCTCATTGGTAAAAATGGAGATAATCATAGTTCCTTTCTGTACTATAGTTGTGAGGTGGCTGTGGATTAAATAAATTATACTATCAGAGCTCTTGGAATGTTTCTAGTAAATACTAAGGGCTATTTATTTAGGTTATACTGATTTACTTATTTAATTATAGTAAATCTTGTCTTTTCTAGTTTTCTTGGATGGAGGGGGGAATACTCCAGGAGAAGAGATCAGCGAGAAAGTCAGCAGCTCTTCCCCTAGCTAGGCATGTTTTTCCTTCCATTCCCAAACTCGGAGGAGCAAGTTTCTTATTTGCAAAATAGAGTGAGTACTGATATTCAGTACTGGGTTAAATGTTTCATTCCATTAGTCTCTTCGGTGTCTTCTTCCTTGAGATTCAGTTACTTACTTTAATACTCAGTCTAGTTTTTAGAACAGTAGGTGTAGTTGGCCATCAATTTCAGCAAACCATGCACTTGGTTTTTATATTAGTGTTTGGTAAGTGGTTCTTTTGTTATAAAGAAAGGGTAACTTATTTATAGAAACTTCCTTTAGAGAAGCAATCTTTCTTCAAAAACTAAGCTGTAGAATTTTTTTTTTTCCTATTTTGAGTTGTATATAAATTTTGAGAGCTGGGTCCAGAAGAAAAGGCACATTACTCAAAAGCCTGAATGAGAAGAATTACAGATTTTTTTTTTCCTCCTTCTATATGGTATCTTTTCATTGGATGGACCAAAGGAGCCCTGGAAACTAAGTGAAACCTGATCATGTTTTTTTATTCCTTGCATTCCTGAGATACTGGAGAGAATATGTGTTGCTATTGCTACTGCTTTTTAGGCTGTAAAGTACCACTTACAAAAACAATTATCACAGATACCTAATTTAAACAACTGAATAGAGTTCCTCCTGTGGTTACAAAAGGGCTGCAAATCTCAGTCATGAAAGGAAGTAATTCCAGCAATCCTAGATTAAGACTAAAAAAAAAAAAAAAAAAAAAAAAAAAAAAAAAGCAAATCTTAATGGCCCAGTAGGAAATCCATATAGTTCAATGATTGAAGGCACAAAAAAAAAAATCATATACATTAGCGCCTAGTTTACCTTGTGGTAGTTGAATATCCTTTACACTAGGAGACGTTTGCAGTCTTTTTCTTCATTCATTAAGCAGGTATTTTAAATTTGAGTGTAAAGTGAACATAGAAGTACCGTTTTCAGGGATAAACACAAAGTGGAAGAGGTGTCATAAAGAGACCAGGGACTGGAGGTAAACAGAGGGAATAATCAATGTCTCCTAGAGGAGAGGGATCAAGAAATATTCTACAGGAGTGCTGACTTTATTAAAATCAAAAGATAAGACTGGAAGATCTGCTCCAAGCAAAACCAAGCTGATGCATATGGAAATTCATTGATACTATAAAATTCCGGACCAATAGGCTTGAGTTTAAATGCATCAGAGCTAAATTGTACGGGTTAAAATCAGGTCAGGATGACCAGACAAGATTCCAGTGAGCCCTTTGAATTGAATAGAGGTAGGTGGAGCTGGTTTAGTCTGGTTGGGTTTGATTTTAAACTGCTTGGTGCAAGTTCTATCCCTTAGATTTAAAAAAAAAAAAAAAAAAAAGAATTTGATTGTAATCCTGTTGTTGTAACGAAGTGCTTTCTATATTAAGGATATTAAGCATTAGTCTATAACATTTCTCCTACACGCTTTTCCTAGCTTACTGTTTAACTTCTACTTCCATTTTTAAAAATAATAGTTCGTTTTTTATGAAATAATCTTTTCCATTATGCCTTCTTAAAAAAAATCTTTAAATGTAAGAGATTTCATTAATATTCACTAATGTATCTTTTTCTTTTTCCCTACATTTAACTCATTAACATATTTTATATCAAATAAGTATCTAAATCGATTTAAATCAGATATCTCAACAGCCCTTAGAAATTAATCCATTTCTTTCACACTACTTAACATTACTTTTCTCTATAGTAACTAATTTAATTACCTGTGATATGAGTGCTTGTTTTATAGAAGGGTCACACCATTTATCCAGTCATTATCTGAGTATTTTATCATTATCTGAGTATTTTATCTCACCATATTAGTCCCTGCTCTAGATACTATTTTCAAGTTATTATTACTTTATTTTTAGCTATTCCTTTTTCTTTTCCAAATCTACTTTAAAATTATTTTGCTGCCTCTCTACAAAATGTAGTTGCTATATTACTAGGTACTCTATCCAGATCTAGAATAATTCCTAAAACTCTCCTGTGCTGCCTCTTTGCTATGGAATCCCCCCTTCTACCTTCCCCTCATCATTGGAAACCACAACTCTGTTTTCTATTCCTGTAGTTTTTGCCTTTTGCAGAATGTTCTCTAAATGGAATCATGCAGGATATAGTCATTGGAATCTGCCTTCCTTCACTCAGCATAAGGCATTTAAAATGCATGCATGGGAGCACCTGGGGTGCTCAGTGGGTTAAAGCCTCTACCTTAGGCTCAGGTCATGATCTCAGGGTCCTAGGATTGAGCCCCACATTGAGCTCTCTGCTCAGCAGGGAACCTGCTTCCCTCCCTTTCTCTCTCTGCCTGCCTCTCTGCCTACTTATGATCTCTCCCTCTCTCAAATGAATAAATAAAATCTTTTAAAAAAATGCATGCATGTTGTTGATTCTATCATCAAGTCATTATTTTTTGTTGCTGATTAGTGTTTCATTGAATTATTGTACTTCATTTTGTTTATCCTTTAGTTGAAGAGTATTTGGGTTATAATGAGTTTCTGGAAACTGAGTATGAAAAAGTACCAATGTTTAATGCCAAATCAGTATCTTTTTAAAATGGTGGTGCCATTAATTGGGAGTGGATCCTGAATTTTATCTAATACTTCAAGTTACCATCATTGACTTTCTTGCTGTCTTGTATGTATCAATATTTTAAAATATTAAGCCATTTATGTTCCTGAGAAATTTAAAACTTAATTGTGATAATTTTTTCTTATGTACACTTGGTATATTTTATACTTTGAGTTGGTAATATGTACCAATAGTTACAAAGTGCAAAAGCTTCATAGTGAAAAGTAGTCTCTTTCCTTTATCTGTGGTACAGCACACCCCCCCCACCCCCGCCAGCCAGTTTCCTCCCTAGAGGAACAAGTGTTGGATTTCCTGTGTTTCCAGAGGTAGTTCCTGAATCTCAAACATGCATTTATGTTTTTACTCCAATCATGGCAAGTATACACTCTCTTCTAAACCTTGATTTTTTTTGCTTAACAATGTACCTTGGAGTTCTTTATTAACAGTACAAGGAAAAACTATTTTGCTATTTTTGATGGCTCTATAGTGTTTCATTTTATAGAGGTAGAATACTTTTTTATAAAAATGGTCAAAGTTCCTTACTTATGGATATCTATGTTGTTTCCAATCTTTTTCTATTACAAATAGCACAAAAATGAAAATTGATGTTTGTGCCTATTTTCTTACACATGCAGACATATCTATAGGAACAACATGTCAAGTGGACTTGCTAAGTAAAATAATGCATGATTGTTTATTAAATTTTGATAAACTCTGTCAAATTGCTCTTCCTATTGGTATCTTAAGTCACACTTATACTAGGCAGTATAAGAAGTCATCTCCTGATGCTTTGACCAATACAATGTCAAGGAATCTTTTTCCTAACTAGTATAATAGGTGAAGATTTACCATATTTTAATCATAATAGCAGTAAGAGAAATGTGAACTGAAGTTGAACATGTCTTCATGTTTTTAGAGCTTTTATATTTCCTTTTTTTAAACTCCACATCATTTGCCCATTTTTCAACTGGACTGGTGACCTTTTTCTTGACTTGTAGGCACTTTCTTGCATTAAAGAAAGTTGGTGTTTGTCAGTCACTTATCTTTTGCTTTCATTCATGGTGTTTTGGGGGGTGAGCATATCAGGTTTTTTAAAGATATTTATAGTTTTTTTTATGTAGTGCTCACTCTGAAAAACATTAAAATGTTATTTTTTCTACTAATTTTTAAAACTCTAACCTTGAAATCATGTAGAATTTATTTTAACATACATTGTAAAATGGAGAAATCAACTTTATTTATTTATTTATTTATTTTTTACTTCTTTGTGGTTCAGCAGCTGTTTCAACACCATATATTGAATAATACATTTTTTTCTCTTTGAATTCAAATGCTACATTTTTCATCTACTAAATTACCATGTGATATTTTAAAATTTCCTTGCTACTTCAATTGTTTTCATTCATCTGTCAAATCATATGATAACTTACAACATTAATAATGGGTATTTTCTGGGGCACCTGGGTGGCTCATTGGGTTAAGCCTCTGCCTTCGGCTCAGGTCATGATCTCAGGGTCCTGGGATCGAGTCCTGCATCGGGCTCTCTGCTCGGTGGGGAGCCTGCTTCCCCCTCTCTCTCTGCCTGCCTCTCTGCCTACTTGTGATCTCTGTCTGTCAAATAAATAAATAAAATCTTTTAAAAAATGAGTATTTTCTATGATGTTTTAATATGGAAGCCCTATGCCCACCACCACCCTGACATTTCTCTTCTTTTTAATAATATACCTGGGTGTGTGTGCATGCATGTTTTGTTTGCTTTTGCTTATCCTTTTTTTACACTAACTTTAGAATTTATTTTTTACCTACTCTTTAAAAATACATGGTCATTTTATGATTTGTCCATTTATAATTTTAAATGAGACAAACCCACTGTTTTCAAGAGGAGACTTTCTACTTTGAGAGCTTGTTATCAGAAGAAAACTATGACATCATCTGGCACCTACTTCAAATTATAGTCACATGTTCCAGAATGGGTTCTTGTTACCCTAGAAAGTAGGACTTATGTCACTTCCACTCTGTAACCAAGGCTATCTGTTTTCTCTCTCCCAAAACAAAATCTTAAAGGTAAAAGTCATTACAATACATTATAGCCCTTTAAATATTTACAGGTGATCTAGCTAAGAAAAATCAGCTATGTCGAGATCATTTTCTGTTTACTTTGTGAACACATTTTTACTGAAATGGATAGCTCTCTTCTACATTGCTATAGAGAAAATATTTCTTGCCCAGTATTTCAAGTACAATTTAAAGAATTTATTATGAAAACAAAATGGTTGAAGAAGAGCCATATATAAAGTTGAAACATTATATCAAAACAAAACATAATTATGCTGTAAAGATTAAATCTCATACTTAAAGAATGAAAACACATGCATCATACTACTTAATTTTACGAAGGGTCTTTTGAAAAGTGGGGTAGGCCATCATGATGACTCCATTACATAGTTTACCTTGGTGTACATGGGAAGTATTAATGTATTTTGTGGATTTTGGCCCAAGACTTTCCAAAGAGTATGATTCATTCATGAGTAATCCGTAACCCATGCTCCTTGTATAGTTATTAGAAAATCTTGCCTTGATGATTTTCCATTGAATATCAAAGCTCTCAGAAGTATGCTACTGGGAATGAGCCTACACAGATGTGGGAGATTCTCCAAAATGATCCAGGCTTGATATTCCCTCCTCCCCTGTTTCTCTGGTATTGTGATTTACCAAGTGTTCTACAGGAAGAGATTAAGCATTCAGGAGAATTATTTAATTTTCAAAAGGACTGTTTTGTTTTTTTTTTATGCCTGTCCCATTTTCTTGCTTTTTGAATTAGTTACAGAGATTTTGAAGTTGAAAATAGTGAGATATTTTATAGCCTAAATAGTGAAACATTTTTACTTTGATATTGAGTGGAATTTCCCAAATTGCATGATCTTTGAAATACAAATTTGATTTCCATTTACTTTTCAAAGCTTTTAATTCCTTTTGGTAATGTCCCCTGAAACCTTGCCCTCTACAGACCCTTTCTGTTTGTTTTGCTTTGGCTCCTCCCATGCCCTGAGTCTTGGACCTGGCTGGAGACAGGCAAGGAAATCAGAGCAAACCCTCATACCCCAGCCCCTGATAGAATGTGCACATTATTCCTCTTTACGAGCATGTTTGTGAAATCTCATAAGAAATCCTGCTTTTAGAAGTCCCTTTATTTATTTATTTTTTAAAAAGCCTCTCATACACAAGTGGGGTGAATAGGTGAATAACATTGATTTCTTTCAAAGAAGGCTGTTATGTAAATGCTACCCTGGTAGAATTTCATTTCCATTTCCTGCATTGATCTCATCTTAAAGCCTTGAAGTCAATCCTATTTTTTATGTATTGCTGTTTTAACAGAAATTCCATGTTACAAAATGAAAGCGACTGACCAAAGATGTTGGAATGATGCTTAAAAGCCTCTTATCTATTATCTTTGGAGTTTCAGAATGCCATTAAAAAAACCCGAAACAAACAAATGTTAAAAAGAAGAAATGGCTGTATACTTTAGTTGAGATCATTATCTAAATAGCCGCTCAAGCAGTTGTTTTGTTGGGTTCTTTTGTTTTTTGTTTTTTTCCTCCTAGAAAACCCAGTATTTGGAATATGGCTTTGATCTAGGCCCAGTGTATAAGGAATAAGTTGTACTGTTTATCAGTAAGAGTGGAGAATTTTCTTACCTTAGAGATTGCACAGTTGAACCCATCATGAAGTGGCTGGAACTCTACTCTTGTCTGAAACTCCATCTGTTCAGCTAGGGGAACCAAGACAGAACCTCTTCCTCTCTTAAGATATCACGGCAGTGCCCACTAAAAGCTTATCTGGGTATCCCAGTAGAGATTTCCACTAACAAAGCAGTGACAGATATGCCAATGCGTTTTGTATTTATATCACCATATTTTGGCACATGAGTAGGACCTGAACTGGCACTACCATATAATGGTTATGCCTACACTTAACCATTACCAATCGGTCTTTTTCCTCTAAAATAGCCAGATGTTCTTTTTTAAAGACAATGATAAATCTTAATCTCAAATAGGTCTTAAATCCTACTGTAGTTTATTAAATGTATTCAGTTGACCACGAACATCAATGAGCTCTACTTTTTAATCCAAGAGTTGCTTATCATATATATTCTGACTTCTCTTTGGTCCCTCTGGTATTCTCAGTTTAAAAATGACAGAGGATTAAGGAAAAAGAGAAGTGATTGAATATCCAATTCTGAGTTCTCAGCTTCAGTCCATGATTATCATTTATTTTTCTCAGTCTTAATTTCAGTTATCAAAAAAGAAGTACCCTTAACTATGCTTCAGTTTTTAGGAAAGGAGTTCATGTATGACTTACTGTTCATCGTACTCCAAATGAAGTCTTGCATTTGAAATGTAGGGTTCTGCATGCTTTCACCTCATACCTGACACTAACCAAGTTTCCCAAACTTGCTTCTACTACCATGTGCACATGTTTTTGGCTATTCTGGAAAAAAGGCAACATGAACTAAACTCTGGAACCAAAGTGTCTGGATCAGAATCCAGCTCTACTACGTACTACCATGTGACCTTGGGGCAAGTGTAACCAATTCATTACTCAGTTTCCTCATCCATGTACACGAACAAGAATAGCACCTACCTCATAGGACTATTAAGTTATATGAAAATATATATCTAAAGCCCTTAATAAAGAGTCATATTTATTAAGTAAGCACTCAATAAATAGCTGGTATTGTAATAATATTTATCCTCCTCTTCACAAATAGATGTCACTATCATTTATTTACCTCCTTGCTTCAGCATGTCCTAAATTCTCCCATTAAGACTTTTGGAATGGAAATTAGCTATCCTTCTTAGCAGCCCAAGTTACTTTCTAAAATAGACAAGACAATTTAAAAAACAGAAAAAAAAAAGAAGGTAGCATTTAGGGAAATCACTTGAGTGAAACTCTCTGCCTATGCTGAGTTTTATTCCTTTACTCAATAAATATTTGTTGAGTCTTACCTATCAATCAGGTGCAGTGTAGAGCCCTAGAAACATGGTGGCGAACAAATTAGTTACAGTCCCCAAACTCATGAAGGTTAATGTCCGGATGGGAGAGTCAGTAATCAAATACCTCCCAAATGTATAATTATTCATTTAAATAATTCTATAAAGGAAAAGAACAGAACAAGTGAGGGAGAATAAAATAGAACCAATTTTAGATATCAGAACAAGCCTTCTATAGTTAACTATTTAATTCGAGACCTAAAATGGACATGGGCAGGCCACGGGTGGGAGGGAGGGATGGGCATTCCAGGTATGAAGAACTCATGTACAAAGTCCCTGAGGCAGGAGACAAGAGGTTATTGAGCAGTTGAAGGGCTTTGATCCACTGGCACACGGGGAGCAAGGGAGCAGGGCTACATCATAGGGGCTGGGTCAGAGCTTTGGGCCTCAGGATCTTGTTAATGATCAGGACTGGATTCTAAGTGCACTGGGAAGTTGAAGCAGGGAAGTCATATAGTACAATATATATCTTTAAAAGACTGTGCTGGTTCATGCGTTGTAACTGGATTCTAGATAAACAAGGTGAAATGAGGTGATCATTAGAGTCTGTTGCTGTGCACCGGAAAGAGCTAATGGTGGCCTGGGGGGCAGTGGATATAGACATATCTCAAATTATATTTACATATTGTTAATTACATTTACAATTACATTTTGGAGGTAGAAGAGGCAGGACCTGGTGAGGGATTGCATATTACTTTTGGGGAAAATGAAGGTGTTTGGAATGAATCTCAGGTGACTCTGATTAATGAGGTAAGTAATATTACAGATTTTACTGAACATTATAGATGCAAATGGATGGCATTATCATCTATTAAGGAAGAAAAAAAAAGAAAATGCTTTCAAAGTAGCCAAAGAGTCTCATGTATATTTCTGATTGGGAGTCCGTATAGACACCAGCTGAAGATTAAATAAAAGAATCCTAGAAAGAATCAGTATTTTACTGGTTCTTCTTCTACCAGTATTTTACTGAGCAAGTGCTCAGTCAAAACTTAAATCTCCTGACTAAGAGTGAGGCTTGGAGCTCAACATCTTTCATATGATACAAAGAAGGGCCTGTCAGCGTTAGAGACTCCCTCTTTCACAGTTTTTGTTTGGTTGTTTTCTGGTTTGATGGAGGTACTTCCCTGGCAGAGATGAAAGTACCCTATTTGTTGGGAGCACAGTTAATAAAAGTGACTATGCTTCCTCATTGGCTTCATTGTTCTGCTGATTTACAATAAAGGAGATCAGAAATAAGGGAGGAAAACATTAGCCAGCATGTTGTTGCTTAAGGACTGACTTTCTTCTTCCCCTTTCTCTAGACACATGGGTGTATATGCTTCTCTCACTGGTCCAGCAAATGCTTTCTGGAGTCCCCTGTCTGCACCAGGCACTGTGCTAAGCCCAATGCTGATGCCAGGTGCTCATTGAACCCTCTGTCTCTCCAACATTCTCCAAGGGAATCTCATGCTATCTGCAAAATTTTCTCTGAGAGAAGCTTTTCTGCCGCAAGGAAGACAAATTATTTCTTATATCCCTTAAAGATGCTCTTTTAAAAAATTGAAAAAGAATTACCCAGAGAAAACATTTTCATTCTTAAATGATGGGGGAATATATGAAAGGATTAAAGAAACTAATTATTTTGTCTTATTTTGGTTGAGTGAAGTGTGATCAAGGGGAAAACACATGGCTTCTCAATAATTTGTCATCTCCAAGGATGGCGATAAAGTGCCATATGTGGAAGAATTCTTTAGAAACTGATAATAAATAAATAGTACATACACTCCCCAAACATGCCTTAGGGTGGTAAGACCAGAGTCACGGGTGTTGTGTCAATGAGTGTGTGTTAAACATTTATCTAAAACAAGATCCATTTTGCTGAAATGTTTCTGGCAAACCTAATGAACCTCATATGTGGGCTTTTGGTTTATAACTCTGGCACTGACTCTTAAGCAAGGATTCTCTAACAAGGGACAAAATGGACCTCTGTGGGAAGTTTATGCTCACTTCCAAATGAAGGGCCGATTCTAGCTTTGAGGAAGGCCTGCATGAGTTTGAACATGGCGGCATCTGTACTTGTGTTTCTTCTGCTTTACTTGGAAACCAACCCAAACAGGATATATATTGTCCAGAGGTTGAACAAACACAGTCTCAATAATGTTGCCTCAGTTATATGTGGTACTAGTTAATGAGTAAGAAAGTAGGTACTGACATTCAACCACAGATTCAGATCCTGGTGCCACCACATATCCAGCTGTGTGACCCTGGTCAAAGTCACTTCTCTGCATCATGGGAATAATAATACCTACTCCAGAGGTTTCTCCTGCAAATCCAATGAGCTAGAGTCATGTAAAACTCATGGCTGCTGGCTCATTGTAAGTGGTCAATGAATATAACATATATGCAATATATGCTTAGTTTAAGACCATTTAAATAGTGTCTTCATAATTATAGAGAAGCACAGGTGAGCTACTGCTTTAAATAGTGGGTGTAGGGACTCAATATATTGTACATTTATTTTATCTTATCCTCATATATTACCTTCAGCATCCCCAAAGGCTATAATAGTCCTCTTCCGGTAGGAAACCCACTTTGGCTTGCTATACGTGAACATCACTGCGTGTCTCCCACCCCCTTTTGGTAGGACTATTGCTCACTAAATTGAAACACAGGAAGGTGGAAAGAAATAGAACTAACATCTATAAAACACTAATTATGCCAAGTACTTTTCTAAGTGCTTGTGGAACATCACATTTTGTGCCTGCAAAAATCTGCATCTTAATTTCTGTCATTTCTAATTGAAAGCTGGATTTCAGAGAATCTGAAGTATTTGCCTCAAATACATAATGAGTGGCCAGGCCAGGATTTGATACCAGCTAAGATTTGACATCAGAATCAGTCTGGCCAAGTGAAACAGAAAATAAGGAAGCAAAAATACATTTTTCTCCGGGATCATTTGCTCTTCAATTAAATTATCATTATACTCCATCAACTTCCAAATTTAACAAAAACATATTTGACTTTATTTAGAATATAGAAAATAGAATATATGGATAAATGACACCAAAGAAAAACATATTAGGTAGTCATAATCATCAGTAAGGAGGGATATTTAGCTTTCTTTAAAACATGGAGATGATATTTAAGTCAAGATCTGAAATGAACTATAATTGAGCTTCCTGGAAGCAAAAGCAAAAAAAAAAAAATAATCCCCATGAGTTATTTAATTTAGCCTAGAATGTTAGTTTTTGGTGGGAGGGATGGGAAAGGAGGCAAGACTCTTTTTCAGTTTTTTTTTTTTCACTGCTGCATACTAATAATCTGAATATTATTGGCAAATAATTGGTGTTGATTTAATACACGTTGAACTAGTCATTAGTGACTGAATAATAAAAGAGCATGTCACATTTTCATTTTCTAAGAATGTAATTGTATATGGCATTCGTTTCTCCAAGCTGCATCTTCTCTCATTTAAGATGGATAAGGATGCCTTATTTTATTTTAGAAATATATTCTAATATGTATATAATGTATATTTAGTATAAATGATGTATATTTAGAAATGTATTCTATTTTTAAGGGACTGGGGAATCCCATTGAACCCTCGACTGTTGTTGATAGACTAGTCCTACCAAGGTAACTCCTCTCGGCTGTCTCTTGGCCCTTCCCATGGATGAGCATCTTAAAACCACTTGATCTGGGTCTTGAGTCATAGATGCAAATGGATTTGCAGGCACAGGACTTTGTAACAATTTGAGACCACAAGGGAATCATGAGTGGAGGGAGCACTGCCTGTTCTTAAAGACATTTTTTTGACTGCCCTAAAACCCTTTAGTTAGAAGATTCATTATGTGTGTGTGCACATGGCCATGTGCCTGGTATGTAGCCACCCACATGTGATAACAAGCAAGGCGTAGAGCAAAACAACATTGCTAAAGGGGAGAAAGAAAAAAGAATCTATTAAATTCATGTGCTTTCTCAAAGGGCTCCCTTTAAAAAGCATACGTGTTCTGTCAGTATAACTCTATGTTTCCCATTCTCAACTCATGAATACTATTCATTTGAGGCTGTAGGCTGTTTGTTGACATTGTTAATTCTGTTATTATTGGACTCCATTGGATTCTCCAGGCTGCACGTGTGTTAACATAGAGAATATTTCTCTTCTTGCCTCTTCCATCATTTGAGCTGTTGTCTGGTGGGGATGAGGAAAGGGCAGAAGAAGGATACTGAACAAAATCGCACTTGCTGGTATTCTTTCTTTCTTTTGCCATGATTTTAAGTGCTTGTCAGCAATCCAGGATTTCCTGGGAGGAGGGGGAAAAAAAAGAAGATAAATGAGTATGTGAGCTCTCACAGAAGGTGGGAACTTGGATCCCCATGAAATTCATACTCTATCTTGGAAGCACATCAGAGGGATGCTCCATCTCTGTAAACCTTAAGGCTGAGCACCCATTTAAAATACATTGTTGTATTTTTCTGGCTAACTGCATACTTGACAGGAAAGATAAAATAATGTGTCTTATTTATTCTTATATCATTGTCATCATATAATTGCATCTCTGGTTGATTTGTTATGAATTAGTTCCCATCTCCCGGCACTAGAGCATCAACTCTATGAGATCAAGAAAACTTTCCAGTTTTATTTGCTGTTATATTGCTAACCTAAAACTGTATAACTAGTATAAGCTTAGAAAATGTCTTTTGAATTAATTAATAGATAAATGGTAGTGGAATTAGATTCTAATCCATGATACATCATTAGAAAGTTATATAATCATGGTTACATTTCTTAAAGTCTCTTGGACTCATCTTTCTCCTTTGTAAACAGGGGGGGCCGGGGGTAGTAAGGGAGACAGGGAGGTGACCTGTGAAGGTTCATTATAATTATGCATTCTATGTATTATTAGCAGGAAAAGATATTGGGCTGATTTACTGCTTCATCAAGTAATTAATTCAACAGAAATTAATAGAGTTCTATAGAAAATAATTAAATTACATTTAGCACCTACTATATGCCAGCTTCATTTGAATAAAACACAGTCCTTGTCCTAGTCAATTGCACAGTGGTAGGAAATTTACATGAACAAATAGACTATGATAGTAAAAGGGAGAAAGATGACCAATGCACTTTGGAAAGCTTAGGAAGTCTTCACATATGACTTGCTCTAAAAAGGTAAGCAAAATTTTCTAACTTAAGAAGGGGTCAAGTTTGGAGAAGATAATTCCATTAGGAGGGAACATGAAATTATGAAATGGCATGCAAAATTGGCAAGTGGGGGAAATTTTAGCAAGGCTGGAGCATTGAATATCTGTGTTATGAGAACTAGAGATGAAATTGGAGAAGCAGGATGGACATCAGATGTGATGAAGCATGCACATTAAAGATTGGATTTTGGGGAGGCTGGGTGGCTCAGTCATTAAGTGTCTGCCTTCGGCTCAGGTCCTGATCCCAGGGTTCTGGGATCAAGCCCCGCATTGGGCTCCCTGCTCAGCCTGCTTCTCCCTCTGCCTGCTGCTCCACCTACTTGTGCGTGCGCGCGCTCTCTCTCTCTATCAAACAAATAAATAAAATCTTAAAAAAAAAAAGATTGGATTTTATTCTCTAGGGCAGAATGATCTAGAACAATATTGCCAAACACCTTATTTTGATAAAATTCACAAAAGTTACAGTGACTTGGCTAAGGCCATACAGCTAGAATATAAGTAAAATCTTTTGACCCTCAAGTAAATGTTTCTATTGTGCCATGATTTATCTCCATCCAGTTTGGCTGGTTGCCTGAAGGGATTATTGAAAATGTGAAGAAAGTCTAAACTTTCAGGGCTAAATAGTTCATGCTATTTAAGTCTTCTGCAAGGTCTTAGGCAGAATATTTATTTCTAAAAAGAGAGATGTCAAACAGAGTGTTTATTGCTGGGTGGGAGGCAACATATGGTACAAATGAAAATTTTCAAAATAAATCTGGTTAGGTGTATGGGGAATCTAAGTAGGGTTTTAGATTTTGCTTCTCATTTGGAGGTAGAACAAGAAAGAGAGAGAGAGGGAGAGAGGAGGGAGAAAGGGAGAATGGAAGAAAGGAGGAAGGGAGGAGAATGTTAAGATTGTTGAGAAATCAGTTTTGTCTCTTATCACATTGCCAAGAAAAATTCCATAACATATACAGACATGGAACATGAAGTAGTTCCCTGAAATTTGAGATATGCTAACATTTGCTTGCTGACTACATGGTATACTTTTTACTAAACCATTAAAAGAAACTTAAAGTTTTACAGAACCCTCACCTTAGCCGAACAAATGACATAGATAGAGATGCAAAAAAGTGTCTGTGCTATACTAACCGAGTGCTGTCAAATATTGTTGCAACAGTGGAATTCTCTGTGCCTCTATGCACTTGAGTAGTTCATCATCTGGGTCTTTGAAGCCATAGTTTGTTAAACACGGGTTTTTTTTAAGACATCAATTGTAATGCTGTGTATCCTCTGTTTTGTTTTGTTTTTCTTTTTCTAATCACATGGGATGGTATGATCCTTAAAGCTGGGGACCTTATTATTGTCTTTCTCTATAGCTTCTTTAAGTCTTTTGCAAATATTTCACAGGCACTTTTTTCTTCTTAAGAAATGCCATTGATTTACCAGTAAGAGCAGCCAATCCCTATTAAGGAAATAATGGTGAATGCCTTTCAACTATCTATAAATGGAGTTGACTTAATGCTAACCTATGTTCCAAGATTAGAAGATCACTGAAGAAATTTCAAGCACAGATGGTTGAAGCCATTCACATATCCTATAATCCTCCATCTTTCTCAACCAAATAAACAGTTTCCAAACTGTCAAGACTTACTTTTTTGAGTTATTTGAGTGACAGGGTATGCTTGAATTTTCCACATCTACACTTAATAAATATTCCTTGTAACTTTCCTAGCACATCAAGACAAACTATGTTAATACTATCCTATTTAATGCCAATGGCACAAAAAAAAAATCAAAAGAACTCTTTTTCTCAAGTCAATTTAAAACCTTCTTATTCATTTTAAATATTTCATTGCATTAATTTTTCAAAGCAACAAAACAAACATTCATCAAGTGAAACTAAGCATGACCCCCCTCAGATGGGTACATCTGTTGCTTTCCTGCTGTGTCCTTGAATAATTCATTTTAATACATTTAAAGTGTACACTTCATTAAAATGAGCTACCCTCGTTTACATATGAAATTTACATTGATGGAAACCAAAATAAAAGCTATTAGAACACTGACCCTGGAATTTTGTTACTATCTGTAGTTTATAACTAGCTGCTTCTGTCCCTTTACCTGTACAAGGAAGGTGGAACAGCATCTCCACACCAGTGGGCCCATTGAGAGCTCTAGTTACATCACCAAATATGTGGACAGTGTTATCCAGGATACTTTAATACATTTTTCCCACAGCCTGTGTTCCTCATGAACAGTTTTAACAAGATCTGTAGTCACTGCATGTCCCTTTTAGCTCCCTCTGCTCACATCACATAATAGATGCATCAGGTATATTGAACGACATCTAGGAATCAAAGCCAGCACAGAGAATACTAATGAGTTTTAACTTCTCAAAAATTAATCAATGTGAGCTCATCCCATGCAGTGCAGGAAAAAATCTCCAGTTTTATTCACTGCCTATCCTTGTGAACTCTGTTAAGTGATGATCTGGATGGTTTTGGAGGAAGGGATAATATTTTTCGCCATTAAAGCATTTTTTCCCTCCCCATCCATCTGGTTATGTGTTAAGCCTCGAAATGTTAGGAAAAGGAAAGGAAGGGAAAGAATCAGAGTTTAGCAGTTAAAGACACTGTGTTGAGGCTTCCTTTTCAAGAAACTTGCTTTTGGTGGGGGTGGGGGAGGCAAAATATGTGATGCCCAAATATGCCACTTTGGCATGTGGATTATTTTCAACTAAAGGTAATCAAGACCCAGCAGATTAAAAAAAAAAAAAATCATTTCTCCCTTATATACCTAAAAGAACCTACATAATGGGGTTGCCTGGGTGCCTCATTCCATTAGGCAACTGACCCTTGATTTTGGCTCAGGTCATGATCTCAGGGTTGTAAGACCTGCTAGGCTCTGTGTTCAGTGGGAAGTCTGCTTGAGATACTTCCTCTCTCCCTCTCTCTCTGCAACCCCTCAAATAAATAAATATATCTTTAATAAAATAAAATAAAGTAGTAAGTAAATAAAAGAACTTAGATAAGGGGCCTGGCTCAGGAGAGAACTATTATTAGAGATAACTTTTACCTGAACGACCTGCCTGTATGGCAGGGCAAACATCTAATCACAAAACACTTGCTCTTCTTCCTGTCCTGTGGATTATCCTCATACCCTTTGAAGCCCCAGGCCCCTATCCCATTCCTTAGTTCAGGATGACATAGAAGCTTCAGTGCTAGATTTGTCTTTGGGATTCATATTCTTAAGGGGCCCATGCCTACATAATTAATTTGTTTTTCTCTTGTTAAATTGTCTAATGTTGATTTGATTATTAGACCATCCAAAGAATCAAGAAGGGTTGAAGGAGAACTTTTCTTCCCCAACACTTTCTATAATTTTTTTTTTATTAAGAACAAAACAAAAACAAAATACAAACACCTATCTCCTTCTAAGAGTGGCAAATAGAGCTTCAATAATATACAATCAAAAAATAAAATAATTTATGAGATATTTTCTACACAAGACTTTATCTCAATATTTGGTAATCATCACTATTCCTATTTATTTGAAAAAAGCTTCTATAGCATGATATCTTCAGATCTCAAGGGTTATAAACCATAAGTATACTACAATACATAAATTTATATTAGCAAGTAATCATAATAATATAATTTTAAACTCTGAAATGTTATTTTCTGAGGAGCCAAAACAATTTGTGTATATTCAATATTGCCTATTTTTTAATAAAAGTAAAGTTAGATTTAAAAACTGTTTTAATGATAGCTGGTTGACACTTACTTTATAGAAATTACACTTGGAGAACATACATATTTTCCATTACACCATATTTTAATTGATTACAGGATTTTCAAGCTTTCCCAGTCCCTGGAACCCTTTTGTCAGGGGGAAAATGCTCTGGAGCTATCCACTTAACATCTCCCTGTTTATTTGTTTATCTGTTTAATCCTTTCCCCCAACCTCCTATAACCAGAATAAATTAAATGGCATGTTATCATCTCACTATTTTAAAAAGTGTCATAAACTAATAAGTACACTAATAGAGGATAACATTATTTATTTAAAGCCAAATCAACACCCAAAACTTCAACATATCTTACACTAAAACAGCAATGGAGCTCAGTGCCCAACTAATTTTGAGAACCCACTGTGGTTCCTTTATGTTGTACATACTATACTAGAAAGACTGTGGCTCTTAATCTCAACTTCCTGGATGTTTGCTTTATTTTGCTTTTGTTTTATTTTGTTTTTAAGATTGAAATCACATAATGAGGGGCGCCTGGGTGGCTCATTGGGTTAAAGCCTCTGCCTTTGGCTCAGATCATGATCCTAAGATCCTGGGATCAGCTGCATCAGGCTCTCTGCTCAGCAGGGAGCCTGCTTCCTCCTCTCTCTCTGCCTGCCTCTCTGCCTACTTGTGATCTCTGTCAAATAAATAAAATAAAATCTTAAAAAAAAAAGAAATCATGTAATGATTGTGAAGATGCTTCACAAAAATCTCAAAAGTACTGGATAAATAGAAACTATTATCTTTAATAGCAAAATAGAGTACCCTGCCTTCACTCATCCACTCCTCATCATGGTAGTATGTGAATGGTTTCTACTGAGAGGAAGTCTGTAGGCTAAAGAGTGTTGAAGGTAAAACTACAACTGATAGGAACATCCATCACCTTAATATAGTCTTTACAGTCTGCAAACTGATTGTGTAGTGTTTCTTAGACTAGATCCCATATATACATATATATATATATATATATATATGTATATATGGGACAATCTCATATTAGAGAGAAATTGCAAGAACAAAAAACAGCAAGAACAAGAACAAAAAACATTTTTAAGCTATTTGAGAGTCAGTTGCTGACATAGTTTATTTTCAAGAAATGATAATTATTATATTATTATCAAATGAGTAATATTAAAAGTGGAATCACATTTAACTTGGCAATATTTTTACACATAAAGGATGAACAGTAAGTTATTTTATCTTCATGTGCATTTTTTTCTAAGCTACTTCTGGTTTTTACAAAAGCATATAAGAATCATTAGGGACCAAGTAAGGCAAATCTATCATTACCAATAAGGAAATTCATGCCTGGTTAATTCATTGGCCCTGGACAACCAGGTTGAATGTAAATTACTTCATGGTAGATTTGAGAAACCTTGGTCTTTTTATCACTGCTCTCAAATAAAAGCAAGACTAGGTTTTTTAAAAAGATTTTATTTATGTATTAGAGAGCTTGAGCGCATGAGTGGGGAGGGGCAGAGGGAGAGGGGCAGAGAGAATCTCAAGCAGACTCCGCTCAGCACAGAGCCCCATGCAGGGCTCAATCTCACTACCCTGAGATCATAAACTGAGCCAAAAGTAAGAGTCAGATACTTAACGACTGAGCCACCCAGGCGCCCCAAAAGTACAATTTTTTACATGTCTGTTCTTTTCAAAAAGATTTAGTGGTGTTCATGCTTGATGTAAAACTAATTGGGAAGAAAATTCTGACAGAAAAGATACAAACATAGATAGCAATCTGGAAGCCATTGGTTTAGAATCTGTTTTTGACTTGATCAGGGAAATTAACAGAGAAAAACAGGGTCACAAAACAGGTCCAAATGACTTATAATTAGTTTTGCAGTATATAGACTTATATTCTATTTAGGTTAATGTTTTTTGAATACATGCCAAGTAATTCAAAGATAACCCAGAGCTTTGTTAATGGTAAAATAGAAGGCTATATATGTTTTAAGATCCGTCACAGAAACTCCAAATTAGATAAACCATATGCCAATAATTGAGATTCAATTCTACTGTTTTATTACTCTTAAGAAACAGTAAAACTTTGGATACAAAGGCTGTACTTGTAACACTTCGAGTTTTATGTTTTTAATAATCATTCTTTTTCTTAAGAAACTAGAGATAGGCCTTTTTTTTTTTCATGGAAACTCTCTATTTATGATTTCTTCCCTGTCAAAAAGCCAGTCTGTTCTCTTTCAGAGCAGGGAATGAAAATCAGGGTTCTCTATGTCTTAAAGAAATGACAAAATGAATCTGTGATGGTCTTCTAATAGACAAGTGAATATGCTAGTTGCTTTATCTCATCTAATTAATAAATACCTTACTTACGGTCTACAATACTCTCTTGGCAAAGACCACTATGCCTGTATGTGTGTGTGGTATGTGGGGGTGGGTGTGTGTGTGGTGTGTGTGGTATTTGTGTGTGGTATGTGTATGAGTGTGTATGGGTGTGCTGTTTGTGTGTGTGTGCTGTTTGTGTTGAGGTGGGTGGGTAGATGGTGTTTGTGCGTGTGTGGTATTGTGAATGTGTGGTGTTTGTGTGGTGTGTGAGTGGTTATGTGTGTGTGTGGTTCATGTGTGTAGTATATGTGTGAATGTGGGATGTGTATGTGGGGTGTGTGTGTGTGGTGTTTGTGGCTGAAATTCCTGGGGATATATACTGAATCAGCTTAATTCTCTATTCTGAAGCTGCTAGTAGTATTAAATCCTTTTTGTGTACTATCTGTTCTCTGGCTGGATTGTTGGATTTGGGAGTACATTAACAATGGGCAAATACAAAGAGAATATTATTCCCATACATGTGTTCAAAGTTGGATGAAAGTTCTCTCCCTTCACTTCAACTGCCCTACAATACCTGTTTTCAGCACTAATTTGTCTTCTAAGTGTATGAGGTATGGTAATGACTCTGAGAAATAGCCTGTTCTTTTTCTATTCCAGAGTATAAAATATTTTTAAAAACTAGAGCTTTGATCCATGTGCCATATATCTCTTCTCAGACAGACAACTGGAAACTCACAGACAGAATCAGAACCCTCCTACAAAGAACCGGAGGAAAGAAATAGCACCATATTTTAAAAGAGCAGAATTCATATTTTCATTTATTTCCTGTCATTGTGATATCACCTTGTCCCTGTACAAGTGTTTCAAAGCAGGCAGATGACGAAACACGAGCTCTCTTCTTCCACGAGCTCTCTTCTTAATAATCTAAGGCAGTGAAAAAGAACATAGACACGGGTAGGCCAATGTGAAAGATAATCTGAAAGTCACACACAGTTAGACTGTTAGAATGTATGATGTTTTGTGGAAGAGGATATCCAGCAAATTTAGGATTCTTTTGTATTTCCCATTGACCATACCAGTTGGCAGAGCTTTCATGGATAATGAAGGAAGACAGCCCAATTTTTAAACCTTCTTCAGTAATTCTCACCCTCAGTCAAAGTCTTAACACAGAGTCCACAGATAAATGTGACATTTTAGGGAGCAAGAAAGACTAGAGAAATCATGATAGCTTCAGTTTCTTCACTGGGTCTGTCTGAAGAATCCTGCCTGGTCTATCATGGATTGTTAATAATTATTACAAGGTAATGTCAGATTTCTGGACCATGGTATTCTCTCTCACTTTTTTCAGGTATATCACGAATTGTGTTTCTTTTAGCACTTACTGATCATTCTACAACAAGTTCTGAATATTGATCAAGGAGCTATGCTTTTTAATCCTATTGCTTTAAGTGTTTGCCGTTGATTTTGCATAAAGCCTTTGGATTCTTATGCAATGTAATGAAAGTGAGTGGTTTTTTAAAAATTTTGTACATATATGAGTCTTGAACATCTGTATTAACTTGCAAATGTCAAAATTCATCAATTTTGACTATG
The DNA here is from genome assembly GCA_004024625.1 of Mellivora capensis. Taxonomy (NCBI): domain Eukaryota; kingdom Metazoa; phylum Chordata; class Mammalia; order Carnivora; family Mustelidae; genus Mellivora; species Mellivora capensis. Next base: position 204,036 of record PISX010000393.1, read on the forward strand.
TGCATTATTAAGCTGCAAATTGGGTGTATGTGAAAATATACGCTTTAATTTGCAGATGGACAATTAAGCAGGAAGAGCTTTAGAGGCAGAGAAATAGATGGCATGGTTTACTTCCTTAAGATGAGAGTGTTATAGAGTATCCAAAGAGTATGTGTGGGAGGGGGCCCTAAACACCTGTATTAAAATAGTAAAACCATAAAACTGTCAGCATCAAGATTGCTTTTTCATAACGCAACAGAACAGAAATGTCACTGCCTCACTAACTAAGCCACTGTCTTTTTCCACTCTGCATAAATCTGGCTTCTAAGCTTTCCCAAATCCTTTCCAGAATGAAGCAGGGATTCTAATACATTCATAAACAAAATTAAATGAAATAAAATATTTTATATGATCTCTGCCAGATGTAAAATCTTGTTGGAGGGTGATTTTGCACTGTGGAGTAAAAGTTAAAACATGCACAACCTATTGACTCTACACTCTTATGTATAGGACTCTGTCCCGCAGAAATAATAGCATATATGCATACAGATACTTGTACAAAGACATTCACTGCAACATTGTTAGCAATATAAAAACCTGGTAGAACAACTCAATGGTCTCTCAGTTTTAAAAAGTGGTTTTTAAATGTTTTTTAAAAAATTTACAACGCGGGACGCCTGGGTGGCTCAGTTGGTTAAGCGGCTGCCTTCGCCTCAGGTCATGATCCCAGCGTCCTGGGATCGAGTCCCACATCAGGCTCCTTGCTCGGCGGGGAGCCTGCTTCTCCCTCTGCCTCTGCCTGCCACTCTGTCTGCCTGTGCTCGCTTGCGCTCTCTCCCTCTCTCTCTCTGACAAATAAATAAATTAAAAAAAAATTTACAATGAATAATGAAGTACTATGCTGACAAGTAGAGGTAAAAAAAAAAAAGAATGAAATGGCAATGTGACAACTTGGAAAGATGCGCCACAGCATGTTGTTGATATGAAGCAAACAGTCGTAGGTCACCAGCTGTAGCTTAGGCTCACTGCAGACATAAAATACTGTGTGAATGTACTTGCCAATGTACGCATACATGGGCTCATGTGTGTACATGAGCTATCAACATATATTGGTTTGGTCAATGGGAAAAATAAATTTCCTATTTTCAAACTCTGTTCCTTTTTTTCCTCCCCCCTACCTTTTAATTCTAATATCTGGTTTTTGTTTATGTCAAACCAAATGCAGTTTTTCCAAATTAATTCACTAAAATTTGAGTCGAAGCTGTTAAAACCCACATACCACAATGATTTAATTTTACAGCGTGCATGGTAGATGTCCCAATACTGCTTTACTGTACAGCATAGGAATGCATGGTTTGTGTCACTTAACTCTTCTTCCCCTTTAAACACAATTAACAGGTCACCACTTGGTTATCAACACGCTCCAGGATCTTCAGTGATGAGTTGGGCCATTTTTGTTGTTCATTTCTTTTGTTAGCTATGTCAGCAGATAATATTCATATCTTCATACCTCTGTGGCTGAGCATCAAAACCCCATAACTTCCTCAGCCTTCGTCCTTCCTGCTACTTGCACACTGACCTTTTACAAATTTAATTATTTATACCCAATTTGGTTTCTTCTCTCTTTCTTTTTGCCTGCTAATGTATCTAATGCAGAATTGATATTGTCAACCATGCAGTGGAATGTGCTCCAGGAAATCTCTTGCCTTCTAAAGCCAAGTGACAAATGAAAAAGAAAATGCCAAAGGATTTTCCAATTTGAAACACAGAGGGCAAAATAGAACGTGTTGCTGAAGTTATGGTGTAACACATTCATTTCCCTCCTGCAGGGAAGAATTTTTTCATAATATCTGGAGCAGGTCTCCTGACCAGCTATTCAATAAAGTACCCAAGCATGAGACTGATCCCCTAATCCCACATCACTATAAGCATGGGTTAAATAAATTAACATCCGAGCGACCCCACTTCTTATAATAAGACGTCACCATGTGGCTTGTCTTATTAGTTGTTTGACTGTCCCATAGCCCTGTTGTGCCATTTTGAGAAGAAATAAATCATAAAGGGAAAAAAGAATATAAAACGTCTGAGAAAACAGAAGGGATCAGTAAATGACGATAGGAGTTCTGGCATTTTAATGAAGTCAGGATTCTATTTAAAAAGGTACATTAAGAATTCCTGCTGAATTCTGTTCGATTAAGGGCATTAATTAAATGGTCATGAGGAAATGTTGATCTCAAATGTGATTTGTTACAGTGAGAGAAAAGAACCTAAATTGGATTACTCTTAGTTTCCTTAACTGTGGAGGGATTCGAAGACCTAATTAATGATTTGCTTTTATTTACTGATTTACTTTTATTGATTGATTTACTTTTATTTCCTGATAGTCAATGGAGAAGATAAAATAAAATGAAAGGGTCAGAAAATAGTTATTTGTCACTATCTCAGACTTCAAAAGTTGAGAATAATATAGAAAGAAAGAAGGAAAAAAAGAAGGAGGGAAGGAGGGAAAGAAGGAAGGAAAGAAAAGGAGAGAAAAGAGAAGAAAAAGAAAGAAAAAAAAAAGAGAAAAGAAAAGAATGAAAAGAAAAGCCAAAACTTTTTTGGTGAACCAATGAAAGGAAAGAGAAATTTACTTAAATTTTACTTATTTTTAATATTTATTTATTTGAGAGAGAGAGATAGAATGAATGAGTTCAGGAGTGGGGGAGGGAGGGAGGCAGGGAGGCATAGAGGGAGAGAGAGAAAGAGAATCTGAGCCTGGAGCTGAAGTGCAGGTGGGGGTGTGAGATGGCTGGGGGGTGGGACTCAGTCTCAAGATACTAAGATCATGACCCTGAGATGCTCACCTGAGCCCAACCAAGAGTCAGATGCTCAACTGACCGCACCATTCAGGTGTCTGTAAAAGTCCTTTTTTGGAAAATTCAGTTACTATTCAGAAACTTACTAACTTTATATTATCATTATATTTTGGGGTCATGGGGACTTATAATTTAAGCTTTTTTTTTCACATGATAATTTTCTTGTTTTCACCACAAAAAGATAAGCATATGATGATGGTGCTGATGTATCAGAAATCTTTACATTTCTATTTCTACATATTAACTTTACTGAGTTTTCTTCTTCTTTTCCCCAAATTGGAAATGGGCGGAGGAATTGGCGTTTAAAGGGGAGATAAAACAATATTAAATGTACAGTTTTAGAAAGTATTGAATTATATACTGAAATTCTTTTCTAAATATAGATTTGGTTCTTTGGCATTATAGAATTTTATTCTCATTATTTTAGCATTATTATTGTATCAATAATAAAAATAAAAACCAATAATAACTTTGAAAAATGCTTAGCTATTAGATTTGTTTCATTTAGACACACTCTGTGTGTGTATGTGTGTGTGTGTGTTATAGGCACTTAACATTTGTATGTGCATGTGTGTATATAATTTCTATTCTAGGATAAGACAATAAATTGTTGATTTATTACTAGTAATAGGTTTTTCACTATGTCAATACTCATGGCCAATTTTCACTTTTCAAGTTAAAGTTTATCTCATATGTGTTGATTAAGTGTTTGTTTTGTTTTGTTTGTTTTTAATAAAAGGCAATGGGAAGCAGCTTATTTCAGAGCTGACATCATTTGTTTGTCCCAGAGTGTTCCTAAATCGTCACATATTTTTTAGGAGTTGGGAGAGTGTCCACTTTCTGGACAGTCCTCTTTCAGGTTTGATGATTGTGATGATTAATACAATGGACTGCTATTTCCTGTGAAAAAGCAATGCTAAGTTGAAATGCTTTCTAGTAAATGAAGAAAAGAACATTCATCTCAGGAATTTTGGAGGGAGAAAAAAGTGCATGGGCAACATCTGTTTAGTATAATGATTCCCTCTCTGTTACCACCCCCATGTTGGTTCTTGTGTGCTTCTTCCATTGATTAGACATTTTCAGATTTTTATTTCATTTTATATTAACATAATGTATGAAGGGATTTGCTTGTGTTCTTATCCAGGAAATATCATTTTAAATTTATTTAGATGAGTCATTAACCATTATGGTAAAGATGTAAAGAAATAGCACTGTTCCTGGATTATAGTGTACACTTAGTTAATAGAAATGATTCTTTTAATCTTGATGATAACTAACTCAGTGTTTCCTTATAAAGATGATTTGGATGGATTAGTCAGGAGGCATGCTATGTAAGGTCTAACTAGAGATAGATGATTTTTTTGCTTTAACATTCTCTGTATCTCAGTTATAATTCTTTTATTCCTAACTTAATTTTAAGCTTATTCTAGACTTTGTTTTGTCCAGAAAGTTTATCTATTTACATGTCATAGCAGGTTATTTCTATTTAAGTAAATGGTTGAAATAGTCAAAATATTGTGCAACTATTTTGCATTTCACAAGTCTTCCAGGTGAAATTTCAGATAAACATACAGACACACATTTATATATGTTATGACTGTGTGTATGTGTGTGTGTGTGTGTGTGTTTATAACTTTTTATTCTCAGATAAAACATTAAGGATTGAAGTAAGCAAATTAATATTTCTCTTACCATTCTTGAAAGCTTTATTTTCCCTCCCAAACAACAAATTCATTACATCCTGGGACTTATTTTTGATTACTTTTGATTTTTATAGCATATTAATTATTTATTTTAGAAACCAGTAGAAATACACCTAAGTAATAAAATAAATTCTCCCTATTGAAACATATTACTTATTTTTATGTGTGTATATTTTTCCAAGTTCCTGTCTTTGATAAAGAATATTTTTCCCATATATACAGACATATGTATATATAGATAAGTAAATGGTTTTTTGTGCTATATATGGTAGCGCTTGCTATTTTCTTGAGGTAGTCTATCATGAACTCTTTTACATATTAATATGTCACTTAATGGTTTCATTTGCCATAATATCTGACCAATCCCCTCTTACTGAAAACATTAGTAGTGTTTCTAGTTTCCAGTATTATGAATTATGCTATTATTTGCTTAGGATAAATTTATTAAAGTCATTATTTAATCTTAATATATATTTATGTTATGCCCAAGAACTAGATGCCTAATTTAAAATGTAGTAATATGTTACAACCTACTCTGGAAAACATGTTATTAAAAATAGTATTTTCGGGGCGCCTGGGTGGCTCAGTGGGTTAAAACCTCTGCCTTCAACTCAGGTCATGATCCCAGGGTCTTGGGATCGAGCCCCACATTGGGCTCTCTGCTCAGTAGGGAGCCTGTTTCCCTTCCTCTCTCTCTGCCTGCCTCTCTGCCTACTTGTGATCTCTGCCAGGTAAATAAATAAAAACTTAAAAAAAATAGTATTTTCATAGGACTCTTGGCACAATGGCCCCAAAACGGCATGAGTTAGGACTTTCTAGAAAGTATTGGTCCCTCTGACAACCATGTTGTGCTATAGAGAGATTCAGAGTTGGTATTTTCCATATTTTGTGGAGCAGTTTCTAGTGAACTATAAGAACTTAGAAATAACTAATGTTAGTTTAGGAAAACATATATTCAATACTCAGTTCTTTGTTATGTGCTCCTTCTTGCAAAAAATAAGGCCTCAGAATGAGTATTTCTTGAGAAACCCAAGTGGCTCTTTGGAAATTAAGTATGCCTAGTTAAAGAAAGATGAGCTTCGGGCCTTGGAAATAAGGCAGTTCTAACATAGCTTTAAAATGTTTTAACATTATCATTTTAAAAATTATCTTTCATTTACATAATTCTTGCAGTAAGAAAATAAAAAAATATAAAAATACAGTCAAAAGTATATGGAGTAAACTATATGTCCAACTATTTTTCTATGCCAAATTAAGCGCTATAAATAGAAATTCATTTTAAATATTTTTGGCAACTTGAAATCTGTATGACAATATGTAATATAGATCCAACTCATTCTTTTGAATAGTATTCAGTTGCATGGATACACTATAATTTACTTGACCATATCCCTATTTTTACTATAATGAGAATAATAACAATGTATATTTTAAAATAAATTAAAATATATTGAAAGCCCAAGTTATTTATGTGTATCATATCACTTAAACCCTATTACACCCCTTAAAGTGAAAACAATACTACAAAGAATATCTTTACAGAGACATGATATTTATTTTTTTTCTATTTTGAGAACTGGAATTACAGGGCCCTATAGTAAATGCATTTAACATATAGATAGATTGTGCCCATTTGTCTCTCCAGTTGATAGGAAATTTAAAACTGGAATAGTTCCAGAGATGTTCATTATTTTACAGATGAACATAGAGATGAACTTTTCAGTATCCTTCCATCATTAGAAATTCCTTCCCAAATAACCCTCGAGCTTTGATGCTTCCCAAATGAACCAGATTAAAATAACTTCTTGGGACTGGGTGCACTTGAGAGTTTGGTCCAGTGTTATTCATGACCCTGAAAGCTCTTTGTCTTTTATTCATTGCTTTTACTATTCACATGCTCCCAGAAAATAAATTATATATATATATATATATACACATACACACACACATATGTATGTATATATATATATATATTTTTTTCTTTAAAAGATTTGAAAGCACTGGTTGAATCTCTTTGTGAGAACAGATGTTTGGAAAAAGATGTAGTGAGCAGTAGTATGGTCAACTCTCACACTGGCATAGAACATCGTCTAGGTAGAGTTGATGAGAAGCCTGTTCTTGTCCATTTCCCATCTCCCTAACTGGGGAAGGGGGGTGCTGTCCCCTCCCTGACTGCATCATAAGCTTAGGGCAGATTTAATTGTCACATCACTTTACTTAAGAGGCAGGTCACATGTGGTAATTCTCGGTTCCAAAGCCTCCTAACTGTATTCTCTTTCCCACGTATACCCAAACCGGGAAATCACCTGCTTCAGCTACCCTGCAAGTACCATTATTTGTAGGCTCCTTGCAGTTTTAAACACTCCAAACCAGAGGCATATCTTCTTTTTCTTCCTCTTATCCTCCACGTTTCTCCTTAGGAAATAATACACTGTTATGTTTACGAGTACAGACTTAAGTGACATCTGGTGAGAACCTGAAGGCAATTAATTTAATCCCTCAAAGCCTGAGTTTGTTCTTGGTTATAATAGGGTTAGAATTAAAATTAAAGACAGAGTGTCGTGAGCATTAAATGAGATATCATGCATTAGCTCTTACTGTGGCTATTATTGGTTCCCTGCCATAACTCAGTAAAAGTTAATTTTTAACCACGTCATAGTCCATATGGTCAGGGAATGGAGTACATGCCATGTTCAGGAATCAAGGCCTTTTCCATTGCATAGCTTGGTTATTTTTAGGGCCTCTGAGTCCTCCTCTGGATCCTTTTCTTTCCAGTTAGCAGGCAAAGGAATAGAGAGAGCATGGAAGATTTTCTGACAAGCAAACCCAGAGGTCATGTACATCCTCCCTCACACATTTCGTTGGACAGAAATCCATCATATGACCGAATCTTCTAAACACAGAAGAGTAGGGAAATGTAATCTGTTTGTATGCCCAGGAGAAAGAGAACACAGATGTTGGTGAACATTTCAGCAAGCCTCTGCTGTGATTATCACTTGGATATAAAATCAACATATTTTTGTTAATTGGCACAACCTCTAAGCATTCCTTTGATGGTTGTTTGCTTTGTTGGAGTTTAACTCAGCCAAACCCAGAAATCAAAGGTTCTTGCAGTGATTGGAAACAGTTTAATACAAAGATATTATTACAAATGCTCAAAATTTACAGTGCTTTTTATTTTTACCAGGAGATGAGCCTTTAAAAAATAGTCATTTTTATACCCCCAAAACTTTTATGAGTCATAATAGTTGACATAGAGTACATTAGTCATGTTTGGCCCCATTTGGAATCTAAATTATATATATATATACTAATAAATGGAAAGTAAATCAGATATCATATATATGTTTTGTTAGTTATGTCCTTTATTATTCTTTATTTTTTAATTAAAATGTGTTGCATTTCTAAATTTTTAAAAAGCATATTTTGAAAGACACAAATTAAATTTAGCAATTGTATGTTCTCTTAAATTTTTATTACTTCTGATTGAATCTGGAAGTAGAAGTCATCATGCATTTGGGAAAGAAAACATCAGGCACAGAAAATGCTTTTGGTCAGCATACTTAATATAGAAAAGTGGGTTTATTAATGCAATGTCATCTTCCATTTTGGAAGATGATATTCCTGGTGAGAAGTATGTCTATATGGGCCAATGGGGAAAGAGTATAAACTAATTGAAATAATTTTTGAAAAGAAATAGAATATGAGAAGAAATGGAATCATTGTAGATTCAGTAATTTACTTCAGCGCTGCTCTTAGGGCCAGTATGTTACTGAACGACTCCCACACCCATCTACCCATTACTCTATTCATCCATGTAGTGAAGATTTATTGCACACTTGATGGATGTCATACTCAGTGTCAGACTAGATATTTTTACAGAAAGTTTTCCTTAATACTAGGTTCAGGTTTTAGCAACCTTCTGTTTTAGGTTGACCTCTATAGAGATATGGAAGTGGATGTGAAGAGTAAGAAAGACATATAATTAATCACTCTCACATTAGATGTTCTGTTGTCCTCTAATGAAAAGCTTATTTGAGATTCAAGTTCCATTATTTTACATGAAAAACTTAAGTCAGTAACTACTAAATTACCTCCCAAAGAAGTTACATGAATCTTCTCCTCTTCCAACTATATATGGTAGGATTTTTCTATTCTTTCCTTAAGTTGTTAACTTAAGGAAAAAGTTAAAAGTTGTGCTCACTTAATGGGTAAAATATAATCCTCATTTTAAATTTTCCTAACTGTGAGTTTGTGTGTTTTTTTCATATCTTTTGTTCACATGGGCCCTTTTTCTGTGAGTTTTGTCTTACTAATTGTTTTAATTTTTCCACTTGACCTTTGATACCACTTAAATGCCGCTGATAGAATTTCTCAGTGATCCAGACTTGCATTTTGATATCAACCATGCACTTACAAAAGTTTTGTTGTTGATGATGTAAATCTGTAAACAGAGATGCTTTGGAAAGTGTGAATAAAATTCAGCTTACTTGATTTTCTTCACAAAGATTGTGTTGGGATAAGCAAAACACTGTTTATTATACCGTAATCAATCAGCCATTCCATAAATATTGATTAATTTCTTCAGACATCCAGATATGATTAGTAAAATAATTATCATTATGTCTTTTATACTTGGCATCCTCTGAAAACATGATAGACTCCCTTCTTTGGCCTCATGCTGTGTAAGCCTAAATTAGTTACTTTTAATTTAGCAGCTCAAAAATAGTATTTCCTCCATAGTAACTACCTTTACCTTTCTCAAAAGCATGATTGTTGATTTTTACTATCAAAAACCTATGGGGGACATCTGGGTGGCTCAGTTGGTTAAGCGGCTGCCTTCAGCTTAGGTCATGATCCCAGTGTCCTGGGATCAGTCCCACATGGGGCTCCTTGCTCGGCAGGGAGCCTGCTTCTCCCTCTGCCTCTGCCTGCTACTCTGTCTGCCTGTGCTGGCTCACTCTCTCTCCCTCTCTCTCTGACAAATAAATAAATAAATAAATAATCTTTAAAAACAAAAACAAAAACAAACCTATGAGGGCACCTGGGTGGCTCCGTTGGTTAATCATCTGCCTTTGGCTCAGGTCTTGATCCCGGGATTCTGGGATAGAGCCCCTGCATAGGGCTCCTTGCTCAGCAGGGGGCCTGCTTCTCCTTCTTCCTCTGCCTGCTACTCTGCCTGTTGTGCTCTTGCTGCCTCTCTGTCAAATAAATAAATAAAATCTTAAAAAAGAAAACCTTATAAAGAGAATGTGACAGTGGAGTTTAAATTAAAATAGTTTTAAATAATCTGAAAAATAATTTCCAAAAGCAATAAATTTTAGTAAAATAAAAAAAGGAAATGTATTCTATTATCACCCAGCAAGATAAAAAAGATACCAGAGATTTCTACTCTCTTCCTGGATTGACAGTGTTAAGTCAAATATCAAGTGTTCTAGTCCTGTCTCCTCTAGGGGCAACTGTCCTCTCTCCTGAAATAGCGACCATCTTGCCCTCACAGATTGTTTCCTTTCACCACATCCCTAGAGTCAGGGAGAGCAGGAGTCAGCAAACTCTTATTTAAAGGCTCAATAGTAAGGATTTTAGGCTTCAGGCGCCAAAAATGATCTGTTGTACCTTCTTACCTCTTCCCATAGACAACGTGTGAATGAATGGAGGTAACCCTCTGTCGATAAAACTTTATCTCATAAACATGTATCAGCTCAGATTTGGCCCACGGGCTAGAATACTACTTGATATGTGGTATTAGCCAGTGTGTTTTTAAAATTTTTAAATAACATCAATATATATTTTGACATTTTTTTTACATTGAACATCAAGGTTTTGAGATTTATATTTGTATGCATGGATCTCATTCATTCATTTAATATTCAGAGTAAAATTGTTTACCTCGTCTTTTAATGATGGGTATTTGTTTACAATTTTCCACTGTTGTCTGCAGTGCTACCATGATCATTCTTCAACTTCCTTCCCTTGGGCATACGTGCAAAAGATTCTCAGTGGTACTGTGCTGGTATTCAGAGTACTTATCAGACTGTGTGTCTAAGTTAGCAGCTTAAAAGACATGCGCTAGTAGATGAAAATCAGGGACAGCTGAGATTAATGAAATTCTCTGGGTGAATCTGGACAGATTCAAGGAATCAAATTTTTTTCTCCTGACTCTTCATATTAAGTATTAGGTAATGAAAATGCAAATTTAAACACTGTGATTTATATATTTAATTGTCATGTTATCAGAACACAACAGCTTTAATATTTTAAACATGAAATTTGAATACTTTCTGGCTGAAAAACACAGACCTTTTCTGCAATAGAACTTTGATAATTTCCATGATAATTTTTGCAGTGATTTCAATCAAATACCATTTTATTTTTTCTAACTAATTTTGTGTTTCCTCTTGTATTCAAACCAGCTAACTGAAAAGATAGAATTTATTCAGGACTAGTTATTCATAAAAGTGGAATACAAGTTTTCTCTTTTGGCCCAAGACTCTTCCTATCACCAGTTATGTTTTGATCAGTGAGATTATCTCATTCTGGGTTATTTGCCTATAATTCGGGTAAACTACCACTGGATAGACAGTGGAAGGTGACTTTCTAAAATCAATGCACGTGATACTACAAAGTTCCAAGAATCTAAGAGAGTATACAATAAAGAGTAAATCTCCCTTCAATAAAGAGTAAATTCTCTTATGAGATTCTTCAGTCCTCTTCCAGGGACAACCAGTGCCTAGACTCGTGGTGCTTTAAGATTAACATAGATTGGCTTTCTATAGAGATACAAATGCAAAAGGTACATTAATCTATTCCCTTACAGTTTTTCTACCAAAGTAAAATCCATTATCCAAACTGCCAAGTATATTGCTACTTTTGATAGATAGATGGGTAGGTATTTTCAGAGAAAGCTTTCACAAAATACTAACATCATGGCACAACTTGATTTTTCTCTTTCTAAAATTTTGCCTAGACTATGAAAATTTTACTGATTCATTTTCTAAACTTTTACTATTTTCAATTATCTTAGAATGTTGAATTTGTATTTTTAGTTTATAACCATGAATTCTTGTGTAGGCTCCAATTATTTCACTCTGTTTTTGGGTTATGTTTCTATACCTAGAAATGGTCTACAGAGCTATTGGAAAGTAATCAGTCTTGTTTACTTGACCCCAACACATGCCCAGACAACAGTTACTCAATGCCCAAGTACATAAAGCAAAGCTAACAAACACAGACTTATAAACAAGGCACATAAACTTAAGCACCATTTCTGCTTTCAACTAGGTCATGTTTTCATTATTACACAATAAACAAACTACCTATTAGAGACTACTATAGATATGTTACATTATTATTATATTATATATTATATGTGTACATACACACACATACATATATACATACAATATATAGGTACATGTATATATATATAGTAGAGCCAGATTATCAGGACACCTTCCTATAGAATTGTTCTCTGGAAAATAGAGAATAATTCAAGAAAAAGTCTGAATAGTAAGAACATTTTATAATTTAGAGACACTGAAAAGTAGACTAACAACTAAGGCTCATTCTGAGATTTTGATATTGGAGTCAGAGAATCAAAAATAACTAGGGATGTTTGCATTTATCAGGAAGTTCTTACTACCCACCCCCTTTCTCATTGCTTTGGGCACATCAGATATTTGGTGGAAAGTGTATCCTTTTTATTGTCCTTAGGAAATTGAAACCTGAAATGAGTAATCAAGAGTGGACTATGCCTGGCTGTTCTTCTCCAAACTCAACTGTTCCTTGGCTTCTAGCGAACATTATTTCGCCATTACATGTTCATTCATGAGTCATTAATTCAAACCCAAATATATGACTGTCATTTTAGAAATTACACAAGGGAGATAATCCTTAATTCACTGGGTTTAAGGCTTTCTTGTATGCATTTTATCAGGCCAGTAGGTACTCTTCTCTTCTGTGCATTTGCTCAGACACACGTCATTCATCAGAGCATTCGGTGCCATTTGCCACTTCCTAAGCTGACTATGTGACTGCAACTATTTGAGAGTTTTATGCCTCCCTTCCTTCAGACTAGTGAATGCCTAATTTTAAACAAACTATTTCTGCCAGTTTCTCAGTTTAATCCCTGTTGCCATGATTAAGTAGTCCACAACATTCTTCAATGACGTCTGAGGCTTTGGAATTTAAAAGTAAATTGCTTCTGGGAAAAACAAATCAAACTTGCATTTCAGACCTACAGAAAGTGCATTAAAACATATTACGCTGCACTTTCTTGGTAGAATAAATTGAGAGTCACAGTAATGTTTCTTCTAGCAATGTCAGATTCTGAGACAGTTCGATTAATTTTGGCTTTAGATTGAGTTTCTCTCCAACACTCCACTCTCTATTTGATGTGTCTACATTTTTCATTGTATCCGATGGCAATTTATGCCATAAATTATTGGCTTTGGGGCCAAAACTCCAAGTAGAAAGGTGAGCAATATACTGGAGAGAGTGCACGGAGAAGATATGGATTGGATTGGATTTTCCATCACTGATTTGCTATGTGACTTGGGCAAACTTTGCTACCTTAGTGAGCCTCCATTTATACCACCCTTCCTGTCTATCTGTGATGATGTCATGGCTGCCTTATTTCACTCGAGATGTCTTCTGGTGCAGAATGGTGAGGGTGGTATTAAGAAATACTCTCAAATCCTCCAATGTCACTTAGGTACCTTGCATGCCCTACTTCAAAAAGTAAAAAAGAACAGCTTGGTAAAATATGGTACCTGGAAGAATCTATTGTGTTTTCTTGTTTAAATCAAGAAATTAAATACATTTCCCTTTCTAGCAATAAAGAAGAAATTAATATTTATATGTTTAATTCAAAATTAAAAGTTATGTTAGGGTTACCTTTTTGAAAATTATCTTATTAAAGCATAATATAGCTACAGAAAACTATGCATATTATAAATAAATAGCTTGGGGGCACCTTGGTGGCTCAGTTGGTTCAGCGACTACCTTTGGCTCAGGTCATGATCCCGGAGTCCTGGGATCGAGTCCCGCATTCGACTCCTGGCTCAGTGGGAAACTGCTTCTCCCTCTGACCCTCTTGCCTCTCAGACTGTTTCTCATTCTCTCTCTCAAATAAATAAATAAATAAATAATCTTTTAAAAAAATAGCTTGATAAATTTTCACAAACTGAATACAGGCATTGCAAGCAATATCAATAAGCAGCAACACGTTACCAGTCCCCCTAGTGATCCCTCATGATCTCTCCTAGTTATTACCTTTGTATCCACTAATGATAACCACTGTCCTAAATTTAACACAATAGATGAGCTTTATCTGCTTTTGTGTATTATAGAAGTGAAATCTTAGAGTCTGTACTCTTATTATTGACATTTTACCCAAAAATGTTTTTAGGATTTACCCATACTATTCCCTGTAGATATGGATTATTCATTATCATTGTTGCATAGCATTGTTTTGTGTGAATATGTCACAATTTATTTTTCCATTCTAATGTTGACACACATGTAGGTAGTTTCCAACTTTTGCCCATTACTAACAATGCCACTGTGAACATTCTAGCACACCAAAGTCCAATAGAGCTTCCTACAATGGTAGAAATGATCTATATCTGCACTTTCTGATATGGTAGCCACTAGATACATTTGGCTATTGAATGCTTGAAATGTGGCTAGTGACTAATGAAAGATACGTTTTTATTGACATCATGTTGCCTATGAAGTCCATGTTTCTATAGATTGTCTCTGTAAATTTCTGTTCTATGCCACTGTTGGATTCTTTCTTCTTTTTTAGAACCCCCCCCTTAATATTTCTTGTAGTGCCAGCTTGGTGGTCACATACTCTCTTAAAGAGAGTCTTGGAAACTCTTTATCTCTCCATTCATTTTGAATGTCAACCTTGCTGGATAAAGTATTCTTGGCTGCACTTTCTTCTCATTTAGTGCCCTGAATATGTCTTGCCAGCCCTTTCTGGCTTGCCAGGTTTCTGTGGACAGGTCTGATGTTATTGTGATGGACCTTCCTCTGTATGTAAGGAATCTCTTCTCCCTAGCTGCTCTCAAAAGCTCTTGTCTAAAATTATGATTCATCAGTCTTACAATCAAGTGCCTCGAGGTCTTTCTAGATTCCTTGTTCTTTCAATAATCACTCTCAACATGAATGGCCTAAATGCTCCCATAAAATGGCACAGGGTTGCAGATTGGATAAAATGATGGGACCCGTCCATATGTTGTCTATATTTGGAACCTAAGGATACATCCAGACTGAAAGTGAAGGGATGGAGAAGCATCTTTCATGCCAGTGGGCCTCAAAAGAAAGCTTGGGTAGAAATTCTTATATCAGATAAATTAGACTTTAAACTAAAGACTGTAGTCAGAGATAAAGAAGGACACTACATCATTATTAAAGGGTCTATTCACAAAGAAAATCTAACAATTGTAAATATTTATGCCCCCAGTACAGGAGCAGCCACCTGCATAAGACAACTGTTAACCAAGATAAAGAGTCATATTAATAAGAATACATTAATAGTAGGGGATCTTAACACACCACTCTCATTAATAGACAGATCATCCAAGCAGAAAGTCAATAAACAAGAGCACTGAATGACACATTGGACCAGATGGACCTTATAGATATATACAGAACATTCTACCCTAAAACAACAGAATATTCATTCTTCTTGAGTGCACATGGAATTTTCTCTAGAATAGACCACATACTGGGGTCATAAATCAGGCTCAACCAATACCAAAAGATTGAGATTATTCCCTGTATATTCTCAGACCACAATGCTTTGAAACTGGAACTCAACCACAAGAAAAAGTTTGGAAGTAATTCAAACACTTGGAAGCTAAAGACCACCCTGATTAAGAACGTTTGGATCAACCAGGAAATCAAAGAAGAACTTAAACAATTCATGGAAACCAATGAGAATGAAGACATTTTGGTCCAAACCCTATGGGATATGGCAAAGGAGGTCCTAAGGGGGAAATACATAGCCATCCAAGCCTCCCTCAAAAAAATTGAAAAATCCAGAATACACCAGCTCTCTTTATATCCTAAAGAACTGGAGAATCAACAACAAATTAAGCCAACCGCATGCACAAGAAGGGAAATAATCAAGATTAGAGCAGAGATCAATAAGATAGAAACTAGAGATACTGTAGAACACATCTACAAAACTAGGAGCTTTTTTTTTGAAAGAATCAATAAGATCAATAAACCATTGGCCAAACTAATTCAAAAGAAAAAAGAGAGGGTCCAAATTATTAGAATTATGAATGAAAAGGGAGAGAGCATCACTAACACCAAGGAAGTAGAAACAATCTTCAGAAGTTATTATCAACAGTTATATGCCAATAAGTTAAGCAACCTAGACAAAATGGATGCATTCCTTGAAACCTATAAACTTCCAAAACTGAATCAGGAAGAAATTGACAACCTGAATAGACCAATATCTAATAACGAGATTGAAGCAGTAATCAAAAACATCTCCAAAACAAAAGAGCCCAGGACCTGACAGATTCCCTGGTGAATTCTACCAAACATTCAAAGAAGAAATAATACCTATTCTCTTGAAGCTGTTTCAAAAAATGGAAACAGAAGGAAAACTTCCAGACTCTTTTTATGAAGCCAGCATTACCTGATCCCCAAACCAGGCAAAGACCCCACCAAAAAGGAGAATTTCAGACCAATATCCCTGATGAATATGGATGCCAAGATTCTCAACAAGATCCTAGCTAGTAGGATCTAACAGTATATTAAAAAGACTATCCATCATGAACAAGTGGGATTTAGCCATGGGATGCAAGGGTGGTTCAACATTTGCAAATTAATCAATGTGATAGAATAAATCAATAAAAGAAGAGAGAAGAACCTCATGGTCCTCGCAATTGATGCAGAAAAAGCATTTGACAAGATACAGTATCCTTTCCTGATTAAAACAATTCAAAGTATAGGGATAGAGGGAACATTCCTCAACTTCATAAAATCTATCTGTGAAATACCTACAGTGAATACCACCCTCAATGGGGAAAAGCTGACACCTTTCCCTTTAGATCAGGAACACAAGGATGTCTGCTCTCGCCACTGTTATTCAACATAACAGAAGTCCTAGCAACAGCAATCAGACAACAAAAAGAAATAAAAGGTATTCAAACTGGCAATGAAGAAGTCAAACTCTCTCTCTTCACAGATGACATGATACTTTATATGGAAAACCCAAAAGACTCCACCCCCAAACTACTTGAACTCATTCAGCAACTCAGTAATGTGTCAGGATACAAAATCAATGTACAGAAATTAGTTGCTTTCTTATACACTAACAATGAAAATATAGAAAGGGAAATCAATTCCATTTACTATAGCACCAAGAACCTTAAGATATCTGGGAATAAACCTAACTGAAGAGGTAAAGGATTTGTACTTGAAGAACTACAGAACACTCATGAAAGAAACTGAAGAAGACACAGAAAGATGGAAGAGCATTCCATGCTTATGAATCGGAAGAATAACCATTGTTAAAATGTCTATACTGCCTAGAGCCATCTGTATTTTCAGTGCCAACCCGATCAAACTTCCACTGGCATTTTTCAAAGAGCTGGAACAAACAACCCTAAAATTTGTATGGAACCAGAAGAGACCCTGAATTACTAAGGAAATGTTGAAAAGGAAAAAACTGGAAGCATCACATTGCCTGATTTCAAAATTTACTACAAAGCTATGATCACTAAGACAGCATGGTACTGGCACAAAAACAGACATAGACTAGTGGAACAGAGTAGAGAGCCCAGATATGGACCCTCAACTCTATGGTCAAATAATCTTCGACAAAGCAGGAAAAAATATACAGTGGAAAAAAGATAATCTCTTTAATAAATGGTGCTGAGAAAATTGGACAGCTATGTATAGAAGAATGAAACCTGACCATCTCTTACACCATGCACAAAGATAAACTCAAAATGGATAAAACACATCAACATGAGGCAGGAATCCATCAAAGTCCTAGAGGAGAACATAGGCAGTAACCTCTTCAACATTGGCCACAGCAACTTCTTTCAAGACATGTCTCCAGGGACGCCTGGGTGGCTCAGTTGGTTGGACGACTGCCTTCGGCTCAGGTCATGATCCCAGAGACCTGGGATCGAGTCCCACATCAGGCTCCCAGCTCCACAGGGAGTCTGCTTCTCCCTCTGACCTTCTCGCTCATGCTCTCTCACTGCCTCTCTCTCAAATAAATAAATAAAATCTTAAAAAAAAAAAAAAAAGACATGTCTCCAAAGGCAAAGGAAATAAAAGCGAAAAAGAACTTTTGAGATTTCATCAAGATCAAAAGCTTCTACATGGCAAAGGAAACAGTCAACAAAACAAAGAGGCAACCCATGGAATGGGGGAAGATATTCCCAAATGACACTACAGACAAAGGGCTGATATCCAAGATCTATAAAGAACTCCTCAAACTCAACACACACAAAACAGATAATCATGTCAAAAAAATGGGCAGAAGACATGAACAGACACTTCTCCAAAAAAGACATACAAATGGCTATCAGACACATGAAAAAATGTTCATCATCATTAGCCATCAGGGAGATTCAAATCAAAACCACATTGAGATACCACCTCCCACCAGTTAGAATGGCCAAAACTAACAAGACAGGAAACAACATGTGTTGGAGAGGATGTGGAGAAAGGGGAACCCTCTTACAGTGTTGGTGGGAATAGAAGTTGGTGCAGCCACTTTGGAAAACAGTGTGGAGATTCCTTAAAAAATTAAAAATAGGGTTACCTTATGACCCTGCAATTGCACTACTGGGTATTTACCCCAAAGATACAGATGTATTGAAAAGAAGGGACATCATACCTCAATGTTCATAGCAGCAATGTCCACAGTCACCAAACTGTGGAAAGAACCAAGATGCCCTTCAATGGACAAATAGATAAAGAAGATATGGTCCATATATACAAAGGAGTGTAATGCCTCCATCAGAAAGGATGAATACCCAACTTTTGTATCAACGTGGAATGGACTGGAGGAGATTATGCTGAGTAAAATAAGTCAAGCAGAGAGAGTAAACTATCATATGGTTTCACTTCTTGTGGAGCATAAGGAATAACATGGAAGATATTGGGAGATGGAGAGGAGAAGTGAGTTGGGGGAAATTGGAGGGGGAGACAAACCATGAGAGACTATGGACTCTGAGAAACAAACTGAGGGTTTTGGAGGAGAGGGGGGTAGGGAGTTGGGTGATCCTGGTGGTGGGTATTATGGAAGGCACATATTGGATGAAGCACTGGGTGTGGTGCATAAACAATGAATTTTGGAACACTGGGGAAAAAAAAGAAATGTGGCTAGTGGAAGTGAGGAAATAAACTTTTAAAATTTTTGTTAATTTTAATTAAATTTAAATAGTCCCATTTGAATAATGGCTACCATATTGTATAGCACCATTCCAGAACATATCTTTATGTGAACACAGGTGCTCATTTCTATTGGGAATTATTTCTATTATACCTAGAGTGAAATTGCTCGATCATTGAATATGCACATGCTCAGCTTTAGTAGATATTGCCAAGGTCTTCTACCAGTAGTGTTCAGTTGACATAGTTATATTCCTAGTAATAAATACATGAGGGTTCCAATTCCTCCACATCCTTGATAATGGTATTTTCTACTTAAAAAAAAAAAAGGTAACCATTAATAGCTTGAATTGTATAGGAGTCTCCATCATCAACCCACTCCCATATTGGTCTTTCCAATCTAGTCTTCACAAAAGAGTCAGATCTTTTTAAAAGTACAAAGTAGATAACAATAACTCTTTGTTTTAAATCTGTTACCAACTTTCCATGGCCTTTCCAATAAAAGCCAGGTTCTTATCAAAATGATATGACCTTGGTCACTATTCTGAGCTTATCACCTTCTACCTTTCACCAAGCCCATTATACTATAGCTCTGTGGGCTGTCTGTGGTTCATCAGATAAGCTAACTTCTCTTTTTGCCTTTTGAACTTTGTAGTGTGGTGCCTACAGTCTGGAAAGCTGTTCTTCATTCCCATTTCTCTGCCTTTACTGGCTTTACCTTGTATGCTATTCACATGAGCACCAATCAACTTTTTTATATCTCACTTTTTAATGCCACCTCTTTAGTGATATCTACTCTACCTGTCTACACACCCTCACCTTTAATGTCCTAACAGTTTATCTGGTTTATTTCTTTTTCAAGTGTCATCATTACTTATTTGTCATTCTTCTGGCTAGTTCTTTACTTGCCTTACCTGTATCTCTCTCTCTCACCCAACTAGATTATAAATTTAATAATTATAAGGACATATATCTTCTGTTTATGACTCTGGTAGGCCCCCCAAAGATGTCCCCAAAAGCTACAAAGATATTATGTTAAGTGACAAAGGAAAGTTAAGGTTGCTAATTAGCTGACCTCAAATAGGGAGATAATCCTGGATTATCTGTATTGGTTCAGTGCAGTTACAAGGGTTCTTAAAGGTGGAAGGGGAAGACAAAAAAAAGATCAGAGTGAACTGCTATGAGAAAGACTTGACCCACTGTTGCTGGTTTTGACAATGAAGAAATGGGCACATAAACCAAAGAATGTGAGTGGCCTTTAGAAAGTGAAACAGACAAGAAGTCTTGTTCTCTCTTAGATCCTATAGAAATGAATACAGCCCTGCTGACAGCCTGACTTTAGCCCAATGAGATCCATGTCAGACTTCTAACCTACAGAATGATAACTTAATTTGGGTTGTTTCAAGCCACTGTATTTGTGGGGATTTCTTACACCAAAAGAAAACTAATACAATACCTAACTTGAATATACAAAGTTAAAAGTAAAAAAAAGACATGAGAATTATATATGAAATGGGGGAGAGAGCCTATTAGAGGGCATGAGCAGAGAACTTTTTGTGAAAGAGTTATATATGATGTGGCATGACAAGATGAGCTGGATTTAGTCTTGTACAGATACATAGCAAGAACTTTTCAAGCCAAAGATATAGTGTATACAGTAATTAGATAGGAAGACCAATGAAATGTTAAGAGGAACAATGGCTATAGGAGTACTCATGGCTTGTGATGATTAAAATTATAGCCATCATTTTAATTAATATTATTGCAAATTTAAATATCTATAGTAATAACTAAAATTGATTATAGCCATCTTATCTCTGAGGTTGACATGATCAATATATAGCACTGACAAGCCAGTTGGGGTCTTAATGACCAAAATGACTGATAACAGGATGCAAGAAAAGCATTTAGCTTTTACAAATTTGAAGAGCATCATAATAATGGATATAAGAGTAAGAACATGTAAAAGAAAAAATGAAATATTTGATGTTGACTATATGCAAGAGACATAGTACTTCCAAGCATTCTGTTATTTAATCCTGAGAATTCCTTGAAATGGATACTATTCTTAATTTTATCTATAAACTAATAATAGTGCTTAATCCTAGAACAGATAGGTAAACAGCCTAAAGTCTTACAGGTAGTAGGTGGTAGAACTGAGATTTGAACTAATACTATATGATTTTGGAAGGCAAGTTCTTAACTAGTTAATAGCTATGTAAAACAAGCAAAAATGAATGATGATGCAGCTTATTTAAAAAGCACTTTGAAAAAAAATAGAAGTACCATACAATCTAGTAATTCCATTATTGGATATTTACCAAAAAAAGTCCAAAAAAAACCCAAAAAACAAAAAACAAAAACACTAAGTCAAAAAGATATATGCATGCTTATATTTATTTATTTATTGCAGCACTATTCACAATAGCCACAATATGGAACACCCCAGTGTCCACTGGTAGATGAGTAGATAAAGAAGATGTGAGAGATATATAGCTATATAAATCTATCTATTTAATTATATATATTATACATATGTATAACATATATTATATGCATAATATATATAACATGGAATATTATCCAGCTATAAAAGAATGAAATCTTGTCATTTGCAACAACATGGATGGACCTAGAGGGTATAATGATAAGTGAAATAAGTCAGTCAGAAAAAAAACAAATGGATATGATTTCACTTATGTGTGGGATCTAAAAAAACTCAAAACATATAAATTTAAAAAGCCAAATCAGACCTATAAATACAGAGAAAAAAATGGGTAGTTACTAGAGGCCAGGGAGGTGGAGGCTTCCATTTATGAAATAAATGAGTCACTAGGACAAAAGGTACAATATAGGGAATAAAGTCAATAGTAGCGTAATAGCATTGTAATAGCATGGTGATTACGTGGAAGCTACACTTGAGATATCAAATTACTATGTTGTATACCCAAAACTAAGGTAACATTGCGTTTCAACTATGCTTGAGCTGTGTTCAACTCTACTTCAATAAAAACAAACAAACACATAAAAATAATGTAATTTGAAGACTAAAGCAATGAAGAATGCCTTAGTTTACTATCTTCCAATTGGCTTCAAATTAATAAAGTGTTAAGTTTATATTTCTTTGGCTTATATTTTAAGAGAAAACTTAGTAATGGAAATAGACAACTCATTAGCTCAGGATAAAAGGTACAAGAAAATGGACTGTGCTTCCAGTAACTTCATGTCGTCTTGCCAAGAGAGCCTTTCTCAAGTCTGCTATTTGTACTTCCAAATTTTACATTAGGTTTACAACCCTTTAAGTTTATTATGTGTTTTCAAACTTGATAAAAATGTTCATCCTCAGAGGCCAATTTAAGGTCTTAAGCCAACTTACTTTAATGGATAAATTAGGGGGAGCTTAGGAAGAGTTTTACATTATACAGAAGAAGAAAGGGTATCTGGAGGAGTAAAATCATTTCCCAGGTTGTCCACTTACCATCACACTGCTAAATGCTGGACTTACTGTGCAAATTAGATGAGGGTGGTTCTCAAGAGTTTTACATTGATATTGATGGTAGGAGGTCATCCTTTTCAGAGCAAGCTAGAGAACTCACATATCAGCTAGGAATAATTTTTTCTATAATATTTTTTATTATCCATATGATGAACTGCAAGAGGACCTAATGAAATCCTTAATAAAACCTGTTGGTTACCCTAAAATTATTATTACTATTTTTTTAGTATTTATAATATTTTAATAATTATGTTATTTCGAATCACCATGAAAATAAAACATGGCAATTACATTTTCAAAAATGACTCAAATGAATTTTGCTATCAACAAACAATAGTAAAAGCATTATCTAAAATAACTATTAAGTCATTAGTAATTTGACTATTTCTTTTAAAATGGAATTTAAGTTTGGGGCACCTAGATAGTTTAATCGGTTAAGTGTCCTACTCTTGGTTTCAGATCAGGTCATGATCTCAGGTCCCGAGATCTAACCCCTTGTCAGGTTCACCGCTCAGCAGGGTGTCTGCTTGGGATTCTTCCCCTCTGCCCCTCTGCGGCGCGCAAACACACACTCTCTCTCTAAAAAATAAATAAATAAATCTTAAAAAATAAAATGAATATTAAGTTTAACATTGTATTAATAATTAACTGAATATTAGGTATTATAAATCACAATTTGTATAGTTCTAAGTAAAGATTATTATCATGCCCCATCAGTAAAGACATTAACAGACTCTGCTTAGTACCAGTATTCTTAAAAACAATAAAATCAATTAGCATAAAAAAGTGACATTATAATCCATTCTTCCTACTTCAACTTACTGAAAAAACACTTCATGAATTAAAGGAATAGTCAATTTGTTAATGTATTTTACCTTGAAGATGTTCTTTACTTTTACCTTAATCACTAAATTAATATTAATTAATATTAATTCATATAGTTTTCTTTTTTAAGAGACTACATATTTCATGGGCAAAAGTATCTGTCATTGCTTGCCACACAGAATTTGAATTTATGAGAGTTCAGAGAGTTACTTAAAAAGTAAGTTTTAAAATATGATGTTAAAGCATTGCTTTCATTTGTATAATTTTAGATATTCCAGAAATAGAAAAAGAGGGAAACTTGCATTTTATATGCAAAATCAACATTTTTCCAATTTAAAAACATTTTTTTTATTGATTTTATTTAAAAAGAAGCAACTTTAGAATGCCCTGGAATTACTTTTAACATCAGGGAAATAGCTTGACAAAAATTCCTTGAAGATTATTCCCTTCTCCTAGGGGCAGTCAACAGCAAATGAATGACTGACATAAGGTACAAAAGCCAGCCCTCTTACTGTATGGAGGGATGATCTGACTGTAACATATCTGCTTCTTAGCTCCCCAAGGGATAAAGCTGAGGCTAGACTTGCACCTGGGAGAGCATCCTTGCTTAGCTTCTTCCCTGGCTTTATCCGGCTTCCCTGGCTTCCTTACAGGTCTCACTTGAGAGCATCCACTTGCTCTACTCTTAGGAAACCCACCTAAATCAATGTCCCATTTCTATAATGCTCCCGTATGATTTCCAGATAAAATTTTTGAGATGGACCTTGTTTCTTTCATTTGTTCTAGAGAAAGTACGCTGCTACATCTCTAAATGTCACTATTCTTTAGATATAGCTCATTCCAGAAAAAGACAGTACTTTAGGGAAAAGAAAAAAAACAACAACAACCAAATGGGTTCTAGAACAAACCATTATGGACTCTACTTTGGTATCTGAATATCTGAAGACTTGGAATTAATGGAGAGGAACTGAACCAAAGGTCTCTTGACTTCTGGGCCAGCCCTTTTTCCTCAGTTTACTCATTGCCTCTCTGTACATTGTTGTTAGGATTTGCTGTGATGTTCTGAGTAAGACTGTTTATGGAAACAAAAAAGAAAAAATTTGCTGAGCTGTCCCCAAGCTACTGGAATAGGGTTATAGGAATCAGAAAAATCTGTTCATGAAGCACTGGCCCCAATCAGAGATTGAAATTGTTTGCAACCAAAACTATGCAGTAGTAGCATGACTTTTTCTTCAAGAGAGAAGGTACAACGTCCTCTCTTGAAAGCATGGATAAAGGTAGAAGTGAGTGAGTGAATAGACTAGCCGCAGTGTCCTGGAGAAGGAAGTTCTTTGCTCTTGTCTGTTCTTCAGTTATAAAAAGGGATTACTTAAATCTACCTAAAAACACAGAGGAGACAGGCAAACTCATATTTCTTTCTCTTTACTGTTTTTTTCTCATTCTTACCCTTTTATGACAATACCTGAACATATGAATTATTTGGGGGCATTCGTTAAGGAAAATATGATGCCGGGACTCTCTTCCCTAGATGCTTACTAACTTCTCATAAAGTGATTTACACCAGTTCCTTCAGAGGCAAGATTTTTCTTTTCTTCTTCTTTTTTTTTTTTTTATAGATTTTATTTATTTATTTGTCAAAGAGAAAGAGAGAAAGTTCAAGCAGGAGGAGAGGCAGGCAGAGGGAAAAGCAAGCTCCCTGCTGAGCAGGGAGCCTGGGTACAGGAGTCGAGCCCAGGACCCTGGGATCATGACCTGAGCTGAAGGCAGATGCTCAACCAACTGAGCCACCCAGGCATCCCTGGAGGCAAGATTTCTAATCCTTGAGAAACACCCTATCTTGAAAATTTAGCAAGTATGAGAAGAAGGCTTTTTCAGCTTCCGAGAAATATGTTTGAGATATGTATTTTATTTAAAAAATGGTAGGATTTTGGGGTGCCTGGGTGGTTCAGTGGGTTAAGCTTCTGCCTTTGACTCAGGTCATGATCTCAGAGTCCTGGGATGAAGCCCCTCATCAGGCTCTCTGTTCAGCAGGGAGCCTGCTTCCCCTCTCTCTCTGCCTTCCTTTCTGCCTACTTGTGATCTCTTTCTCTCTTTCAAATAAATACATAAAATATTTAAAGAAAATAAAAAAATAAAAAAAGGTAGGATTTAAAAGTGATTGTTTCTTTATATGTGTGCTTATAGCCAGAACAACAACAACAAAAATGTATAATTGAGGTTTTACCACTGTGTCTGAAGTAGTTGACCAGCATACCTAAGAAATCAGAAGTTAAAACAGTTTATTACTTTTGAATGAGATTTTACAAAATAAGTCAAAGATTAATCTAAGTAAAATACATACATGGAAGAATTTCATGGTGAAGTCAATGTAGCCTTGCATTTGACAGAATGCTCATCACACAAATTCTCATCTACACAAATGTGTAGACATTTGTCTACACCTTATACCAGTGAAGGTTCTAGAAAATTATCCTCTGGAAACGTCAAGTGGAGGGAAATGCTGAACATAGTCTCTGTTTTTTTTTAACCCTCACAAACTATCCCTATCACTACATTTAGAAGATAGGTCTATTCCACTGTTGTTTTAGTCTTAAAATTTCCCAGTGCTTTATCATATTGTCTCTGGCATGCCATGGGCTTCTATCCTCTAATTTCTGAATTGCTGCCTTCAAGAGGTTGGTGAATAAATGTTAAGACCAACTGACTCTGAAATATCACTAAGGAAATTGACTTAAAAAGAAAATAATTAAAATAATTAGATAGGGACGCCTGGATGGCTCAGTGGGTTAAAACCTCTGCCTTCCGCTCAGGTCATGATCCCAGGGTCCTGGATCAAGCCCTGCATCGGGCTCTCTGCTCAGCGGGGAACCTGCTTCCCCTCTCTCTCTCTGCCTGCCTCTCTGCCTACTTGTGATCTCTGTCTGTCAAATACATAAATAAAAATCTAAAAAAGAAAACACTTTAGATAAAATTTTAGAACATAAAAGAAAATGAGTTCAATTAAAAGATGCTAGGTCTTATAGTACTTTTTTAAAAACACAGTTCCTTTGATTACTTTTGGCAAGATAACTAAATGTGATTGAAATATAGATATTTATTATATTTATTTATATTTATGTTATTAATATTTATAATATTAATATTTACTTTAGTGATATTTGTATTATTATACTTATGTATATATATTTAAAATATATACAAACCTGTCAGTGTAAATTAATGTGGTGTGTCTTGTAGAAAAAAGATACACACATGGCATTATTTTGAAATGGTAATGATAAGTCAGAACAAAAATGGCAAGGGTTGAGTGTGTAGCATTGTTACCTACAATAGCGTAGCTCCTGAGAATTTTAATGGCAAGTGAAGTCTGAGGAAACACAGCCAGACCTTCTAATGTGAGCCCTCAAAGGGGACTTCAATTCATTTATACTGTCATTTTGTTCCTTGTCATTAGGATGAAACACCCACATTTCAATGGCCTACTTCCTTGGCAAATAATAATATAAATAAATAAACTATCTCATTCTGACCTTTCCATTTATCTCTAATTTGAATCACTGCTTGAGAAGTCCTACCAATTATATTCTTGACAAACAATGAGAACAGATCAGAATGGACAGGCATTCAAAAAAAGAATGCTTAAAGATATTGTACTAATACCTTATTCTCAGAAGAGATTATAAGAATAGCAAGTGCTGTGGAAATGTATTGATACGAAAAATGAACAGAGTAAGGAAATGGAAAATAATGCAAGTGTGTGAGGTGTACTACCATAATTGAATTTCAGAGAAGCCTAAGTGATAATAAAACATGTCCTGTATAAAATTAATCACACATACTTTCAAGTGAGTTTTTATTTTCTTGGTTCATCTGGAATCAGTAGGTATCTCTGTAAAAACAAACATAGCATTCTCTTCTTTAAACTAGAATGCTTTTGTCCTGTTTGATTTCCTAGCTGGGTTTTGGAATTTGTTATATAGGCCTACAAAACTGCAAACGAGCTTCCAAGTTTGCCCCCATTACAGCTTTCACCATCAGTAATGGGTACACGGGTATCAACTTCAACCAGGGGTAGCTGGTGTGAAGTTATTATAACAGAACAGGAAGAAGTTGGTATATTTCTTCTTGGGATACTTCCACTGTGTGGCTCACTTGTACTTACTTTGGTATTTACCTGAGTGTGCATTAACGCCACTGAAATTTCTTTTTCTCTGCAGTTCAATAGAGACAGTTACAAGAATTAAAAGTTGGAGGAAGAACAGTGGTAAATGATCAAGTGTCATGAAACAGCATGTTCCAGATACCAAAGCAATCTACTCCTCTTTACCAAGTCGTTTGGTTGTAACAAAGCTGGAAAGAGAAGCGAAGGGGAAGTTGAGTGATCTAAGAATCGGATTTGAAATTAGAATGGATCTCTAGTATAGCCAGCTGTATTCCAACAAGTGAAGAACGGTGTTTATTCATGATAGGTTAAGTGCCTGACCTCAGATCATACTTTTGTTATGTGGTCATGAAGGCTGGAACCTAGTTCCCCTTTCCTGAGTGCTAGAGAATCTTCCATGTCACAAATACGGGAGTTCTCCTGGGCTTCCCTTTGAGGATTCTTGTACGCACACTTTAATTTGAACTGCCAGGGGTCAAGGTCAGCAGAACCATTTGTAGTGAAAACAACAGAGCTAATGTAATCTGTGGAATCTGTAATTTTTTTTTAAAGATTTTATTTATTTGACATAGAGAGAGAGATCACAAGTAGGCAGAGAGGCAGGCAGGAGAGGAAGGGAAGCAGGCTCCCCGCTGAGCAGAGAGCCCGATGCGGGACTCGATCCCAGGACCCTGAGATCATGACCTGAGCCGAAGGCAGAGGCTTAACCCACTGAGCCACCCAGGAGCCCTGAATCTGTGATTTTTTTCAAGGCCACAGGACTGTCAGGAATATTCTGTCTGCAGTCAATGGCTTTCTTGTGAGAATTTGCATGCAGACACCCTGGAAGATTGAGAGATTCTCCACATCACATGTCTCCTGTGTGACTGAGTCCAGCCTGGGACTCTTGGTACCAACTTACATTCAGAGGCTTTCTCTTGATGCCATACTGTGTTA
This sequence comes from Mellivora capensis, assembly GCA_004024625.1. Lineage (NCBI taxonomy): Eukaryota > Metazoa > Chordata > Mammalia > Carnivora > Mustelidae > Mellivora > Mellivora capensis. Next base: position 232,371 of record PISX010000393.1, read on the forward strand.
TTTCTTTTAGAATAACTGACGTAAATTTTTTATAACCAGAGCCATAGGTGAGACCTTATTTGGATATTAAACCACAGCCACCTTGCACATAGTTGGAACAAAATGTATTACCTAAGAAAAATAATGAATTAATCCAAACTCAACCTGTTCACCAGGTAAGCTACAAGTTAGTCAGCAAGCTGGCTGGCTGGTAGAAACAGACCAAAAACATGATAGGAAAAGGCATATGGAAATGGAATAACGAATTTGTGTCTCTATTAAATCTTTCGGATCATCCTAAATGCTTTGCCGGATGGTAACCTCACAGCATCCAGAAACTCTGAGTCATTTCTTTCCTTTCCCCTTGCTTTTACCCTTGACTTTTTAGGAGTCGTTCAGTTCTGAATAGTTCTGAACAGTTCAGCTGCCAACCCAAACTATTAGCCATATTCTTCTGGAAATCACTTTCTAGTCATGCAAAATTTCACTGTCCTTATATCCCAAAGAATTTTGACTTGCAGCTATCCTATAGACCCTTCTCTCCTGAAGGCTCTTTCCTTGCCCATTTTATATTATCATTATTATTCATTTTGTTTTAGCATAATAACATCATTTGACACCATTATTTAGTGAAACCTCTTATACATGGTGCTAGGTTGATATGCATGCTTTCTCTTCTCAAAGGCGTTTAGCACAGTAACCCATAACACAGAAAAGCATACATTAAACCCATTGTCTTCTATTATTCCTTCCCAAGCCCTAAGTGATAAAAGAGCACAGGATTACATCTTTCATTCAAATAGGCTGCCAGCATTATCCCTAACAATTATATAACATTCAAAGAGTTAAAGTTATAAATTTCACGTTTCTCTAGACAGGCCTTAAAAAAAGAACAATCTCTGGCAGATCACAGACTAACCAAGGTAACAGATGTTGGACTGGAAACTGCACAGTCTAGAGGAGAAAAATTAATTTGTGAAAAAGTAACTCCCCCCCACCCCGTGTGTGTTTTTTAATGGCCTTAGCAAAGCAGAATGGAAATATTTGCATTCTCTGCAATCAATTTACATGGGTAAGCATTTGTTTTTCTCCCCATCCTAAACATAATTGTCTGTTCAGTAATAACCCACATAGTAGAAAGAAGGGTCAAGAGATGCTCTGTGTCTTTGGCATCAGCCTGCTGTTAGCACCTAAGTCTCTTAGTCCACCATGCTCATTTGGAGTTTCTTTTCGCATTTCCTAATGCACAACTTGCTGAACATCCTGCTCAGATAAAATTGATAAGTTTCCCATCTCCTGGGTGGAAATTCTCCTCCCCGTGCCATCTGAATCAAATCTGCCATCTCACTTCTCCAGAGTTGCCAACACAACAGTCTCCTCTTTATCTTCACTAAATTTTTGGAACATTGTGAAGATCGCCAAAGCAGAGTGGGAGTGGAGACAATAGGGAATAAAAAGAAGCCATTTTAAGCAAGTATTGAGCCTGTGACTTTTTTTTTTTAATATTTATCATCTGTTTGGAGTTGTTGCTGATGAAACCTTATAGTTTGGCAAAGCAGCTGTGTTTAAAGCAATTTACAACAGATTTAAAAAAAAAATTCCCATTGTGTCCCCCATTTCAATATCAGCCTTTAAGATTTCAGTATTATTGGGACGCCTGGGTGGCTCAGTGGGTTAAGCCTCTGCCTTAGGCTCAGGTCATGATCCCAGCGTCCTGGGATCGAGTCCCACATCGGGCTCCTTGCTCGGCAGGGAGCCTTCTTCTCCCTCTGCCTCTGCCTGCGCTCGCTCTCTCTCTCTCCCTCTCTCTCTGACAAATAAATAAATAATAAAAAAAGGAGTTCAGTATTATTATAATAGTGATGTAACAGGACAGGTGGCAGCTAGCTACACTTGTGGTGAACACGGCATAATGTGTAAACTTGTCAAATCACTGAGTGAGTTGGACACCTGAAATTAATGTGACATTGTGTGTCAGGTAGAAGGAAGGAAGGAAGGAAGGATGGTTGGATAGAAGGAAGGAGTGAAGGGAGGGAGGGAGGGAGGGGGGAGGGAGGAAAAAAAAGGGCAGAAGAAGGAAAAAAGAGGCAATGGTGAGTGTGAGAACTGTTTCCAAAGGACTTATAGCAAAGGACAAACTGGAAAGAAACACCAAGAGACTTGGCTAAGAGAGATGTGCAATTCCAGCCCCATTTCTCCTGCTCAGATCACTAGTGTATCTGGTTAGAACTTGCAGAATTAACATGGGGCTTCCTGTCTCTCTTTGTCCCTCTTTGCTGTTTTAGTCAAGGGAATTAATTTAAAAAAAAATGTTGCTTCATTTTTGAACTGCTGTGAAAGCCTCCTTATTTTAGTTAAGTAGAAGTCTATTGTGTTAGCAATCCCAGGCTCTCCCTTTGGGCTACATTTATATATGCAGATCAACGAATCATATACTGCAGATATTTTTAGCAGGTGACAATCTTTTTTCTCTCCTTGTGTCTTCTCTCTTGAGGCATTTTTGAGAAGGTTTGGCTGGGGGCAACTTAAAAAGGATTATTTTTCTGTATTAAAACCTTCAAGTTTAAACAATTTGACTCAATGAAGTAGTGCTCATGAAATGAAAGACAAAGGTTTAATTCAAAAATGGAGTATTTTAGTTTTTGCATAGAAAACCTTTTTTCTCTAGGGCGAATATCAAGCAGACAACCCCTTTAATTCCATCTTCAGCTCTTTGATGATGCAAGATGCTTTAAACACTTACCCCACAAATACACTCAGCAGAGTACAAGTAATGGCAGTGAAGGTACAGGGCAGGCTGCTCCCAGCACTGAAAAACAAAAGAAAGATTTTTCAAAACACAATTCCTTTTGATTGTGGTCAATAGACCACTTTATTCATAAATTTGACAAAATATAATATTCATATATTTGACAAATATATAATACATAGAGGAGTTGTGTATGTAATATACACATAGGTCCCAAAAGCCCCCTGGAGAATTTCTCTTGATGAGAATTTTAGTACTTAACTGAAAATTATGGCTTTTGGACTCTTTCATTTATATTTCTAGTGAACACATCAAAAAGCAACTTGTTTAGTTAACACATTGCATTTCAGTCTCTTCGCCACTTGTGTATTCATTTCCAGCAATGTTTGCAACACCGTTTGATCTTAAACACCCAACATAAACTAGAGGTGCGGGAAGCTGGAATATTACCTCAATAAGTGTAGACAAGCAAGAATTAAATTGACCTTCAACTTCAGATTTCTCTGTCCTTCCTTCGAGTAGGGATATACGGAGGTGCTAAGTTGATTTATGTTAACTTAAAGCTATTTCACTAAAGCAATGACCTTGTACCAGTACACGTTTAAGTATCTAGTTCTTCAGGGATTGTTGAAAAAAAAACCACCATTCTTAAAATAACACAGATCCTCTGTGAAAGCTTTTGACTGCCTGAGAATTTACTCAGAGTGCATTTTAAACAACCTTCATATGGATGGAAACTAAACCATGGCTACCATAGGCTTTCTACTTTAATCTTTATTTACAGGTTGAGTGGAGCCAAAGGGGAATGAAAAATGAAATGCTAGAGAGCAAGATAGGTCTGTTTGTTCACAATATCCTGATGAAATCTTCCATATGGGGATTGAGTAGAAATTAAAGTTTGTTTTTTTTTTTTAAGGGTGTGGCTTTCAGTCCCACTTTCCTTCTTCTTAAAGTATTTGGACACCATCCCTCCTGGTAGAACCTCTCTCTACCTCAGTTTTCTTGGACACAAAGGGAATGTAGAAGAAAAAAATAATGTGCAAATTCTTTTCAAGCTCTGAAAATTCTGGATTTATATCTCAGAAGTATTTTTACATGATCCAAATTTAAGATACATGTACAGTAAGATCTCTGATATAGGCAATTTTAAACCATAGGAAATGAATATAATTTAAATATATGAATAATCTTAGGTTCATATAGTTGGTAATTAATTATAATCAACTAAGAATCGACATGGATCATAGACTAAATCCTTCAAGTACCTTTACTGAGAAACAATAAAAATGTGTAGTAAATCTATTAGAAGAATTACTTCCCTTTAAAATTTTACTTAAGTTCCTGATTTACAAAAGGGTGCTTGATTATTTCCTCTTGCTTTTCTAGCGGGTAGATCGATACAGAGTTTTTAAAGAGCGTTATATACTTTTTTTCTTTTACCTTGAGAGTAAACATTCATCTTAATTAACAAATTAACAAATTAAGGTGGGAGAATTGGTACAGTAGGAAGTAGTATTTCGTATATGATAAAGGTTATCCCAAGTCAGCTCTGGTGGGGATGGTGAGCCACTAGCTCAGTAGTTAAGATTCTGTTGTTCCAGAATTCCAGGACTGAACTTTTTGGTGCCACTTAAAAGCTCAGTAGGTCAGGAATTTCAGATTTTAAGCCAAGTGCTACCATTTTCCTAGAGGCCTTCCCTGAAGTCTTATTCCCTGCCCCCCTTCCCATGTTGTAGCTTTTATTCCCTGCCCCCCTTCGCATGTTGTCCACCCTCTCTTACCTATTATTCTGTAAGACTGTGTTCTGCATTTTACATCTATCCCTGCATCCACTGCTTCACGATCACCAAAGACTTTATATCCTCAGCCTTCTCTCAAAGAGTTTCTGCTACCATCCTATCAGTATTATGAAAATTCAGCCTCTCCCCCAAAGATGCTCCTTGATGTCCAACCTTACTGAGTTCTGTTTGTTCTCACTGAGATAGTGGATTCCATGCTCTTTTGGGGCTTCTGGATTATTGCTCCTTCTCCAATTTGTAAACACTGCTTCTTTTTTGAGGCTTTTGAAAGCTGTCAAGACAATTGTCTCTACTTACATCTACTGGCCTCCACATAATTTGCTCTGTCATTGAAGATTTTGGCATCTGGATAACTTTTCATTTCTAACCCAGTTTTTGCCATCACCTTAGATGTTTTCAACAACCATTTATTATATTGATCCATACTGTATTGAATTGATGTGATGACTGCTTCAGAGCATGGCCTCTCAGTTTTTTTCTTTTGGCCTCTCAATTTCTTTACCTCATTATCTGCAATAACATCATTTTCAGTTTCTCTTCAGCCATTTACTCTCAGAGTGAAACTCAAGACCATACAGCCTCTTGAAAATGTTCTTCCAAAATCAAGAAATCAACATCCTACACTTACCCCATAATCTTCTACTTTCCAGGCATGATTGTTTAATTAATGACCTTTCTCCAGCCTCTTGGGCATGTCCAGTTCATTGACCATCCTCTCTTTTCTCTGCCCTGTCCACTAGCTTTGATATGTCATCTGATTAAATCCTAACCTTAGTTGTACTCAACTGCCTCCTTTCTTTGTGTCGCAACATAAACCATTAGACGAAGAAAATCATAAGAGAAAAATGGATTGCTACACTATGATTACAAACCTCAGCCGTGTCTCTGGATTTCCTCAAAAATCGTACTAGGTTCAACTCATTCTCCAATTCTCAATGGCTGTTGCAAATTAACTTCACCCTTCTGAAACTGCTGCCACCATGCTCCTCCAGACACTCAGCAGATGACATTTGCTTTCACTTAACTTATCATGTGGCCATTATTCAATGGGAACTCCCTCAGCCTGCCACTATCAAAGTTACAAATCTATCTTCAGAACACAGCATTGTCTCCTTCCCTCCTGTTAAAAGTAAAGAGGTGTCTCTCCTCTTTTTGGTTCTGTTTTCCTTGTGCCTTGGAATCCACTTTCCCCTATTCTTTGTAAATTTCACTAATGACTATCCTTTTTATCACCTGTAACTTTACCCTCTCTCTCTATTTTGGATCTTTCTGATCAGCATCTATATAGGACCAGTTTTCTCCATTAAAAACAAATCAGGGGCACCTGGGTGGCTCAGTCAGTTAGTGCCTCTGACTCTCGATTTTGACTTGGGTCATAATCTCCAGGTTGGGAGATCAAGCCCCACGTAGGGTTCCACACTGAGCGTGAAGCCTGCTTAAGATTCTCTCTCTCCCTCTGCTCCTCATCTCTATCTTGCCCCTACAAAAACATCCCTCAGTCTTTCTTTCCTTTATCTCCTTACAGCATACCCTCTTGAGAGCGGTTAAGAAACTGTTATGCATGTGTCAGCCATCTTGTCTGTCTTCCCACTACCACCAGTCCACTGTGATATCTCCTGTCAATGTCACCAACAATCCTATGCCACTAAATTCATTGCCATTTTCTGGTTTTCATTTTACTTAACCTCTCAGAGCATCCAACCCTATTGTCCATTTCCTCCTTCATTCCTAGGTTTCTGTAACCACACTCTTGTGGCTTCTCATATTATTCATCCTATAAATAATGGCACCCTTCAAAGTAAACCTTAAAACTTTGTTTTTTTTTTATCATATACTCTGTCCCTAAACAATTAAATCTATAGTAAGGCTTGAGTATCCACATATGATTCAAATTTTTTATCTCCAGTTCATCTTTGAACTCCAAATGTATATAGCTTTTTAAATATATCCTCTTAGATATTTCAGAAGGACTTCTAAGCTCAAATTAAAATAGAAATAAATATTCTCCTTCATCTCCAATGTTTCCTTTAGTTGCCCTTAATTTATTTTCCCCTGCTGGAACCAGACAAATGTTTAAAAGGAAATATCATTCTGACTCCTCAATAGTTAAATAATTAAAAATCCTTAAAGGGTTTCCAAATATGTGGCTGTAACTCCAAAATCCTTACCAGAGTCTAGAAGTCTCTGTTAAATATAGCTTCTTCTCACTTACCACTTCCTACCTCACTTCCCATCATTCAGTAATGTTGGTCATTTTCCTTCCCTTCTAATGTTCAATATTTCTTTCCTCATCATAGCTTTCCATGTGCTGATCCATTGCCTAAAACCTTCTTTCCCTTTTCTTTGTCCTCTTTTTTTTTTTTTTTAATTTTTGCTCAGACTTCAGAGCTCAGCTCAAATTCCCATCCTAATGGAAGCCTTTCTGAGGGTTCTCAGACCACAGGATCTCATTAGCATTGTGGAACCCTTTTTGACACATATAACAATTTCAACAAAATGAAATTTGTGTAATTAATTATTCTATAAGTTTCTTACCATTTAGAATGTAATCTCCACTAGGCCAGGGATCTTGATCACCTTTGTATTCCTAACACCCAGAAGGTTTTTTTTTTTTTTTTAATTCCTAATAAATACTCAACAAGTATATTTTTAACAGAATGAGTGGTTTGGTATCTAAATCTCTGGATTTTATTAATAGTTATCTTTTAATACCTTTTGGTTGAAGTGTAAAATATTTTGATAGAAAAAAATCATTTTTAAGTTCAAACTTTGGTTTATGATCATATATCGAATATGATTTTAAGTGGTTTATTTATATATGGTCTACTTTTCCTTTTTGTTTTCTATAATATTCCCATGTGTTTATCTGTCATTTTCTACACTAGAAATTATGGGGTAGAAATTAATATCATGGTCTCTTAGAACTATTATCAAGGAGCATAGATTTATTGAAGGTGGTGTTTCTCTATTCAGTACCATGTTAAATACTTAAAATGAAAATGCCATTTTCTTCTCGTAGATTCACAGACTCACTATGTAATCTGTTTTGTGGAGTATAGCAAGAATTACTAGATTTGAAATAAGCTTAGGGTCTTTAATTCTGTATTTATCAGTAAGTATAGGCAGATTACTTAATAGCTCCCATCCTCAGTTTCCCTATCTGTGAAATGGGGCAAATACCACTTAAAATAATTAAGTGATTGCCCTCAAATGCCTTCTACCTCCACCTCTCACCCGCTACTTTTTTTTCCTTTATTAGTACTCATACTAATGATCTTATGAGACCTCACTTAAAAATAATTCAATGATTATAGTTTCTCAAAATGGTAAAGCAGGGACTAGTAGAAGAATGGAGGAATATGGTAATGAAATATTTAACTTTAGTCATCTTAAGGTTAAAACTGAGACAATAACCAAGGTAGTATCTTGCATATAAAATCTATTAATAGGCTCCACTGTAAAGAAATTTATACATTTCTTTTACATATACATTTGGATTGACAAAAAGGTCAAGCTCTGGAGGCAGACAGACCTGGGTTATAAGCATGACCCTGCGCTTAAACATAAGAGCGTATGTAACCTAAGTCTCTAAAAGTTTGAGTCTCAGCTATACAATGGAGATAATGATAAAGTATCCCTCAAAAAATGTTGGTAAAGACAAAGTGAGATAAGGCACATAATGCCTTTAACACCATGCTTGTAAGTCAGTAAGTTGAGAGAGAGAGAGAGAGAGAGAGGATGTGTGACATATTTTGCCTAATGCAAAATTTTTCTTTTATACCAAGCTGATGGCCAGGCAGTAAATCTGTTAAACTCTAATTATATTAACTTACATATAAGATGAAGAACTGGTCTACACATTCTGGTCTCAAAAATTTGCCTGGTCTTTGTCCTATCACTAACTTCAGATGTCTTTGCCATTGAGTGAGTGCAGAAGCAAGAGGAATGAACTTTCAAGTCTAGTCTTTGATTTAGTGTCTAACCCTTGAACAATGCTATCCTCAAATGATGGTTTTCATTACACTGGAAGATGGAGCCAATCATCATTAATGGAAAAATCTTTAGTAAATTTTCATCTCAACACTATAATGATAGATCTAATACAGGTGATTCTTCTTCACAATCAGAGTGATTATGAAGCTATTGGATGGAAGCTATAGTCTAGTGAGCGTACAGTAATATTTTTGTTAACTTTTTCTATTGTTATTTATTAATATATCTCAATCCCTTATAGTTACTGTGGTTTTATTTTGGATTATATGTGTTATGTCATGGGTGTTTGTATTTAATTTCCTTGCTTTTTTATGCTTTAATTATTATTGTTATACATTTGGAACATTAAACCCTGCTTGTTATTTTATTTACCAAAGCTTGTCAAACTTTCCAAGCTTCTTAGCCCTGGGTCCTTCTTACATACAGATTTGAATCAATATCTGAGTGAACATTGGATGAAATGTTGTACCCCTTCCCCTGGTCTGGTAGAAGCTGCTCTTGCAATTTAATTAGTCCCACTAATGAATGGTATCTTTGTTCCAAGAAAGAAAATAAAATTGCTATAATGGAGATTTCTGCTTTTACACTTTATGAGGTCATGACAGAGGTCAAGATAGAAATAGCTATTTAATTTCTTTATCATAAGAATTGTCTCTGTATCTTCCGTCAACAAAACAATGAACATTTACTTTCAAGAAAATATGAAATCTAAAACCATGATGATAGTGACCTGAGACACCAAAGAGCAAATGGGTATTTTGGTGACTGAGGAATGTGATGTGACTCACTGCTTTTGTGTCTCCATGGCCATATGTTCCTGCTGGCTGTATGTGGTGAGCCATTTTTCCTTTAAATGATGTTCTCCTGCATTCCTTCATTTGCAAGAGGTCTTTCAAGTTATAAACACATGAGAATACTATAGAGCTTTCCTTCTCGTGGATGAGTAAGAGGCAGGTGCCAAATAATCATTTTCTAAGCTAATGTAAGTAGGCTTTTGATAGCCCTCAGACTAATCCTTCATTCTAAATACTTGATTATTGAAATGGCCACTCTGTAAAAAGAGAACTAATACATTCTACTAAAAATTTATCTGTTATCCATTAAGAACATTTCAATTATGCTGAGCCCACTTGACTCTTAAGTAATAACATGTTCTTCAATATTGTATTGATTCTGGCCCCACTTGAATAAGATATTTCAAACATAGGTATTAAAATAGAAAACTATAAAGGAAGTCTAATTGATAAGAATAAGAAACATATTATATTGCAAATTTCCCACTTAACTTTTTAAAAACATTTAGATTTATTTTATGCCATAAACCCATATTTTTGTCTAATTAAGCCATTTTGATGCATCTTAACATTGGAAGATTTTAAATACTGTGTATTTGCTGCATCTGGTATAGTCAATTATTTTTTAGTTCAAATTGACAATTATTGTTCTTGGTCTTATGTCATAATTAAATCAATAAATGAGAAAGACTTAATATAGATACAATTATCTGTTAGTCTCAAGTTTAAATTTCTATTACCAACTCGAATGTTTTGATTGGTATAACATTCTAAAAAAAAACAAAACAGTTTCATAAGTTTTATGAGATTCCCACTAGGTAGCTCTCAGAATATAGGTATAATCAAAGATGAGAAAAGTGTTTGAAATTCACTAGTTTATGTTAATGAACATTCTTATAATGGCTGCCAGGGGGACAGCTTTTATTGGAATTATCTTTTGTGAGTCCTCTTCATTAAAGGGTAAGGTCTTACTAAAGTGAATAATTATCCTTCATTCCAGGACTACAATGTCAACTGTAATGAGTAGATTTGTTAATACCTCCTTCCATGTAGCCCAAGTTCTTCATCTGTAGCCATTAATTTGGTGACAGCCAATAATTATTTTAACTGGCCCCTGATGCTGAAATGCACAGATGGCTTTCTTCCTGTGTGGTGCAGGGAACATTTCTAAATTTCTGAGAGGTTTCTGTCACTCCCCAAAGAATTTCCTGACAGCAGTGACATTTGGCCTAATCATTTATTCTGTTACAAGGCCTCCCTGCAGTGGTTCTCAGAGTCAGGAAAGCTTCTGTGGTCTTAGAGCCACAGCCACCAACATCTGCTCCCAATATTCTGCTTGAAGTGCCCCAGCTTCTAAAAAACAAATAGAATCCCCCTCATTCATAGAACCACTTTTAGGTTATTATCCTGGAAATAATGTCAAACTCGTAAAGTTTCATAGGGGTATGCTTCTCCAAGTTATGAATGAAGAGACATTTTAAGATATAATTGGAATAACATTGAAAATTTTAATACAATGAAACCAAAAAAGTAATAAGAATAAATTCACTTTAATGTCATAAATAATTCAACTATAATTGGGTCATTCTCAGATGGAATATAACAAAATGATGACCATCATAGGTCTCAGCGGTGCAGTTACAGATCTGTTCTTTGTGTCCTGTATTTTGCAAACACTAGAAAATAATCAATAATTACCCAAAATTATTTAAAATGCTAAGGTAATTGTTATATAGATTAACACAAAGAAAATAATATAAAAAAATACCTTCAAAGATTTTTACCAAGTAATATTACTGTAATAATTTCATCTATGACATATATACCACTTATTTGTTACTATTCCATATACTTTAAAAATTATGTAGGACATTTTTACTTCTTCACAACTTCCATTCTTGTGTGTGCATGAGTGTGTTTCTTTTATTTATAGCCTTCTTCCTTTCTCTTCCTCCTATATAACTCTAGACGAAGCTCTAAAAGAAAAAATAGTTGTGAGATCTCTGCTGGGAAATCGTGTATTGGCCTAGGTTAGTGGTTCAAATAAACAAAAAAAAAACAGTTAAGGATGGAATTGTTTTACATCTTTGAAAATTTCTTTACTGTTTTATCTAATAAACCATGGCTGAATTTTTATATCTGCCTCTGCTTCTGCCATATCACACAGCATGTAGCCCCTAAAACATCTACACTGTGCTGTCGAGAATGAAGATTAAGAAAAAAACAGGAAATATCAGTGACATCTTAATTTTATTACGAAATAGTTTTGACCATGTGAACTCTTTGAAAGATCTCTGAAATACAGAGCACAGTTTGACAAGTGCTCATGGAGGATGGACATATTTTATTTTTGGAGCTGCATAGTGTTCCATTTTACTGAATGGAGCTTTACTGATAGAAACTGCTCTGCAAATGAATATTTGTATAGTTTTGAGGTTTCCTTTTCTTACAAGAAATCTCTCTTCATATTGACCAGAGTCAGCCTTCATTTGTTGTATGCCTCATATTTTTTCCCAAACAATGCATTCACAATTTTTGATAGACCTTTCCAATTGGATAATTTGAAATTTCAGTACTGTCCAAATTTTAGAAACTATGTCCCTCCCCCATGGTTTTTAATATTTGGGGAGCTTCTAGTAGTAATGTTAATTAAACACTCCTTTTCTCTGTCTCCAGTTACTGGAAATCCCCAATATAATGCATTTCAATATAGAAATCTTTTAAGATTACTCTGAGGTTTTGAAAAGATCATCAAGAAATTATGGTTTCTGTAATTGGAGTAATGTATCAAAATAGATGAATTCTAAAATTATAATAATTCCGGAAATTGTCCTGAGGCAAAATTTGTTCTACTGTCTTAAGTGTGTCCATTTTCTTGTTAGGAAAAAGAGACACAATCTGAAATCCAACTCTAATTTTCCCTGAGGCATAGAAGAGAAGATCTTAGTAATTACTTGTCTTTTTCATCCAACCACTTAGTGTCTTCTTTTCTTATTTTTGCCAACAAATGCAGAAAGTGAAGATCCCCATAAGGAGAAAATGTTCTCTTAGAATCACTGTTCTTAGACCTTCAGTCGTACTTTTACCTTTGATTCATTCTTTGCAATATTTTGCATCTTTTCACAGTAACAAAATGTCCCTTAGTTAAAACCTTTTGAGCATATTATTTTGAATTAGTCTTTTTCTGTACACTGTCCATGTGATGTCATTATTGAGCACATCCTGGAACCAAATCTAATATTAAAAAATATTTTTTTTTACATTTTAAACTGAATAAACAAAATCTCTTTTCAGACTTGGCATTGAAGCTTTGTACAGAGTATGACTTCTTTCTTTTTTTTTTAACTTTTTTTTTTTTTTAGGATCTTATTTATTTATTTGTCAGAGGGAGAGCGAGCACAAGCAGGCAAAGTGGCAGGCAGAGGCAGAGAGAGAAGCAGGCTCCCTGCTGAGTAAGGGAGCCGATGTGGGACTTGATCCCAGGAACCTGGGATCATGACCCGGGCTGAAGGCAGTGGCTTAACCGACTGAGCAACCCAGGTGCCCCATATTTCTTAATATTAACTCTGAACATTCAAGTACAGACTGGCCATAGTCATTTGGTTATATGACCAGTGTAGCTAATTTAGGTCCGCTACTTTAGAGTATGTCTACCATGTACCAGAATTCTTTGATATGATTTAATGGTTCAAGGAGATACTTGCTGAATGAATAAATAACAATAATTGTTATTATTATCATTATTATTAATCATTATTATATCAATACTTGCAAGCCCTTCATCTTTTCTGCCTTTTCTTTCATTTCTTCCTTCTATGGTAGGCTGAATAACAGCACCCCCCAAATATCTATCCCAATCCACAGAGCCTATAAATATATTACATTCCATGGTAAAGGAACTTTGCAGACGTGGCTAAATTAGACATCTGAAATAGGGAGACTATCCTGGATTTTTCTCAAGGGCACAATGTAATCCTGAGAGCCCTCAGAAGAAGGAGGCAGGAGGTTCAGAGTTAGTGTCAGGAAATGAGACAATAGAAGCAAGAGTTTGGAATGAGATAAGGGAGGAACTATAAGCCAAAGAATACAGACCGATTCTAGAAGCTGAGAAGACAAGGAAACATGCTTCCATGAAGCCTCCAGAAAGAAGACAGCTCTGCAGGCACCTTGGTTTTAGAGGTCTGACCTCCAGAATGGAAAAGAAACTGCTGAGTTTGTGGGATTTTTTTTTTTTTTTTTCTGGCAGCAACACGAATCTAAGACACCTTTTTTACTCCCATTTCTTTCTATATCCTGTGCCATTAGATGTTGCCTCTAGAATCAAGCACCTACAGTAGTTCTTAGCACTTAGATTGAATGGTATGTGGAATTCACATTTAAGTCCGACACTTTAGCCGTAGCAGATAGGCTTCTACAGTATGTAGAGTGAACAACCTGCGACTTCCATCAACCCAAGGCATCCCTGTCTTTGTTATATGAATGTGAATACATTCAAAGCAAAGTAGCCTACCTACTTCAGAACAAGTTGTTCTTGAACTTTGTACTTGTAAAACTTAAACCCATCTCTTTATTGGAAAGTAATATTAAATTTTGCTCAAAATTTAAGAACACAGTGTCATGAATGTAAACAATGCAGGCCTCCAGTGACTTTTATGTTACCAGCATAGGTATGATCTTAAAACACTGAAATTATTGAAATACTATTCATAGGTATATATTTAGCTTATATGTATTTATTCCCATAGATACTGAGGTATATTTCATTGTTCACAATCTATAACTCAAATCCTTTTTGCTATATCCTTTTGCTATAACATACAAATAATTTATCAAACCCATGGACATTGACTAGGTTTTTTTTGTTTTATTCCTTCATTAATGGAATATGAATTGCATCTGTTATTATTTATCTTATGCCTCTTAGAGTAGAAAGAACCAAATGTTAAAGATTGGCCTCAATTAGCCTGTCCACGGAAAGTTAATTTATGCCTCTGAGGGGTAGGGAAAAATATTGGCTAAAACACTTGGCTTGATTCTTCATTTTGGTTCATCCTACCAAGAGCAGAAAATGTAGTGCTTTGTAGAATTCTGTCTATATCAGGAAGAATGCAAATAGATTTGATACAATTTCCTTGCTTATGTAAATATTATCCTAACTGTAAAGTAACTGACCACTTTTGCTGAGATAGGCTGAGAAGGCTCTTTGCATTGCTTTGCCTGTAATTGGCTCCCAAGGGGACTTGCACAATCCATGATTTCAGATAAAATGGAGAACAATAAAGGAGTTACAAATTATGAAGCAATTATGACTAGACTAGTCAATAAAATCTCCCTATCAGTTATTAGAGTGTTGTGTGTAAGATGTTAGGGGGCAAAGGGTACAGAAATTTTGCCATTAACTAATGAGTAATCTGGTCATATTTCTTGGTAAGACAGTAAGACTTTTAGTAACTTTTTAAGCTAAACTTTCTCTAAGTGGTTATGTGGTGTAAGGCAATATGATTAATATTACCATTCAATAATTTTAAGTCATTTCCTGGGAAGAAACAAATTCCACCAGTGGATGTGAGTACGGTCCTCTCTGGAAGGTTCAGACTTGGGACTCAGTCTGGCATTTCTATCCACTGACTAACGATGTGATTTTGAGTGACTTATTTGTCACTGAGACTTGTTTATATAATCTGTAAAATTAAGATAAATCATTGTACTTTATTGAATTGTTTTTGGAAATGAGATATTTTAGCTGAATTGGTCCAAACAGGATGTGTTTTATAGTAGTACTAAATACATTTTCAAATATCAGTGGCTTAATTCCCAAAAAGTGTTATGCCCTGTTCATATTACAAAGTTAGATTTTTGAGAGCTCTGTTGCACACAGTCACTCAGAGAGCACGAGTGACTCTAGGACACATGACATCCAAAGATGTGATAACACAGGATCAGAGATGGGAAAGACACACCATAATTGGAGGTTTGGCTCAGAAGTGACACATGTCATGTTTCTCAGTTTATAGGACAGAAAGACTTGCAAACGTTGGAATCCTAGGAGTAAGGATATTTGTAGTCATGGTCTTTCTTACAGCATCCAAAATGCTCAGCAAGATGCCTGGCACATAATTAGAAAAACTCAAAACATATTAGTGACTGCCTTTGATTTCATCTTTGTATGATTATATTAGGGTTAGTACAGTTTATAGTTAAAGGTCCATTACTAACTCTCCAATTTTGAGCAAGCTTTTGAAAGTCTCTAAACCTCTGTTTCCTCCGTTGTAAAATGGGTTCACCCCATGAGATTGTTGGAAGCACTAAATGAAATGTTAAAAGGTCTGCCATGTAGTACACTCTACATTTGTTCTTACTCTACATTTTCCCCTCTTTACTTTATCTATCAATTGATTTAGACCAATTAAATGCCTATATATGTGTGTTTTAATGTAATGGTGTTAGGATTTCTTGATTCATTCTAGCATTCGTAAGCTAATAAAATATTGATTTTTCCATTTGTGGCAGATATATACAATAATTAATCATTCACTCAGCAGGTATTTATTAAGGGTCCGCTATATTCTCAAGGTTGTAGATAAACAACTAACAAAATAGGCAAGTTCTTTGCTTTGGTGGAGTTTGAATTCTGGGACAGGGAAGAGGGAAACAGGCAATAAACAAGCAAATATAAATGAACTGTCTAACTCAGATGTGATAATTCCTATGGATGTACTAAAATCAGAAGATATGGTAAAGACCGGTAAATATTTCACTTTTTATGGTCAAAAGTGGGCTCTCTGAAGAAGAAGGATTTCAGCTGAGATTTCAATGACACAAACATTATTTAGGGGGAAGACCCTTCCTGACAGAATTCCAAATACAAACCCCACAAAGGAGAGCTACCTGGAGTCTTTCCCATGTGATTAGAGCAAAGTGAACAATAAGCAAAGTGGTTAGAAATGAGTAAGTGGGGACCTTTGCCTATGAAAAGAGTTGGATTTTCTCCCCGAAGCTTGATGAGGAACTATTGGAGGTTTTCAAGCAGAAGAGGGGCACGACCTGATTTTTGCTTTAGAAAGCTCATGACTAGTTCATGGAAAATCAACCATAAGGGCATTTGCAGAATCCCAGAAAGGCATGTAATAATTTTGAACAAGTTAGCTGGTAGAGAGATGGACAAAAATGGAAAGATTGGGGTGTATTTTGAAAGTGGAATCAAAAGATAGGTAAGGATGTGCAGGTAAAGGAAGGAGGCCTCTTAGGTTTGAACAGTTTGGTTGAATGACACAGTACTTGAAATTAAGGTGGCTAAGAAAAGAACGCGCTGTTCGTGGGAGATCAAGGGCTACAATCTGGACCTGTAACATTTGGTATGCCTCTTAGATGTCTGACTGGCTGTCATTTATATGCAAATATTTTGGCCTTTCAAATAACATAACAAGATTAATTTAGGATTATATATATTTCTGAATGTGTTATGAGTGCAATTCGGTAATGGAATGAATCAGTATCTTTCCCTCCTGTGCCCTGTTATAAGAAAGTTTAGAGCTTACTCAGAAGTTCATAAATGCCCTCTAAGGAAACAGTTGACATAATTTATAAAAAATAGATTATTATCAATACAGGCAAAAACCTTTTTATTTTTATTTTTTTAAGATTTTATTTATTTGATATAGAGAGAGTAGGCAGAGAGGCAGGCAGAGAGAGAGAGAGGGGAAAGCAGGCTCCCTGCTGAGCAGAGAGCCCAATGTGGGGCTTGATCCCAGGATCCTGGGATCATGACCTGAGCCGAAGGCAGAGGCCTTAACCCACTGAGCCACCCAGGTATCCCTGGGCAAAAAAAAACTTTACTATAGAATCAGAAACAGAAATTTTTTTTCAACTGAGGATTCTTTCAGGGTCCGAATGAATTAATTAGTCAGGAAGAAGGAGTAGCTTTTACTTATAATAGGCTTATGTAGCTTTCTTATTTTAAAAAGAACTATTTTTTTCCCCTAGGTTGAAATTTTGAGTCAGTTAAGTAGTGTGCTGTAGCCTACCACTTCCATGTCCATCTGATGTTGTACCCAGGAAAAAAATGAGAGATACAAGTGGCCATATTGTATGACATACATGATAACAAGTAGCATAGGGCAAATACATTTGTCATTTCAGGGAAGTTCTTACCTGATACAATCTTGGGGAAAGCCTGCTTTGGAGAGATAAATGGATGAAGCCATTTAAGATGATAAATTAAAACTGCCTTTTATCTTTTCAATCGTGTCTAATAAAGTAGTTTGTATTGAGCAGGGGGTCTTACCTTCCCTGATGTAAGATATAATGTTGTACAAGATACACACTGTGTGGAGAAATAGTCTGATTTGTGTTTATTGATATGTAACTCCTGCAAGTTTGGGATCTTTCTTTGTGCTTACTAGTTATGACATTGTATCTCAGGGCCAGAGTTCCAATTTCAGCACACAAAGCCCTTGTTTTGGCAGCTGATGGCCTGTTATTATGGGCAGAGATTAAAATTACCCAGGCCAGGATCTATAATTTTCTATATTAAGTCTTGGACCAGTGCCATAATGCTAGTAAAGTGAGGTATCAGTGACTCATTTAAAATTCCTTTTCTCATGGAGCAGTCAGACTAGTAATTCTGTTAAGTCCAGTAAATGGGATAAATCTGGACCACTTTAGTTTTGTGTTTTAAATAAAACACTGTAAATCCACACAGTAGGATGTAGCTTTCCCCCTCATGTTTTGTGGAGTGCCAGGACACCTGTTCTCAATACAGACCAAGCCAACTCTTTGTTCCCCTTCTTCCTTGATGCCTCCCAATGACTGTGATGAAGGGGCCAAAAGTATTGTTTCTTAGTTGCTGATGATCATTCAAGAAGAGAGAGAAGGAGACCTCACAGAATTCCTTCCTTCCAAAGACAGCTATGTGAGGTCTACACGTCTACACAGCAGATAGCCAGGGCACATGGATAGGACATCAGGAATGCATTCACAGCCTCTTCATCCATATGCCACAGTCACTTTGGTCAAGGGTTTATATTTTATGAACTATGCCATTTAACATTGTTGCAGTGCTGCCTTACTCTGTCATAACTCATATTTTCTAGCAGCTTGGAGGTATCTATTTTGTCTTTTTTTTTATTTGAAGCTGATGCATATAGTTATAATGGGCTTTAGATTTGATCAGGGATAGGTTCCAGAACTATCGAACTTAGAAAGTCCAACAAGGAAGTCCAATGAAAGTCCTGGGACCTAAAGTACTATCTTGGGCTTTTATGTGAAAGCCTCCCTATATGCTGTGAATTGCCTAAAAAACACTTTGGCACCCCCCCCCCAAAATGAAGGGAGCAGGAGTGTTAGATGAAACCATATTGGTATACTATAAATAATTGCTGTAACTACTGACACTGGGTGAAGGGAATATAGGGATTCGTGGTACTTTTCTCTCTACTTCTGAATGTGTTTGAAAATTTTCATAAAGAGAAGTTATTTTTTAAATAAATAAATAAATGAAAATAAGCATACAGGGATGATTGAACAGTTTGGGTGTTTTGTTTTGTTTAGACAAACTTTTGAGGATTTTATGCCTTTGATAAGTCAGGCTCAGAAATGCATGAGGAAAATCTAAAACCTAAGTGATGATTAAGGGAAAGAAATACTATAATTCTAGCACATTTTTCGATTTCAAATTGTGAGTGATGGAATGTACTCCTGGGAGTGTAATTGGAACCATTTTTATTTGCTCAAAAAAATCCCAAAAGATAGTTTTGTGATGGTTAATATATTTGCAGCCTTTTAGAGCTATTCAATATTCTTTTGTCTAATAATACAGATCTAAGTAGATGAGGAATATACTCCAATCTCTTCTTTTTAAAAATAATCTTTTACATATAAATGTGTGCGGGCACGCACACACACACACATACACACACACACCCCTCCAAGAATCATTTTACCCCTGCCACTAAAGGAACATGTGTATGTGTGTGTTTTACATTGAAAATAGGTCAGTGTAGGAATTGTTTTGTCAGAGCATTTGGGTTCATTAGATGATGCTGCAAATTCTCTTTTAAATTCGTATATATATATATATATGTATATATATATATATATGTAACTGCCATTATTAAAGAAATTGGAAGGGTCTAATTACATTAAAAGAACAAACCCAACAAAGATCTTGTGAGCATATATATGTGAAATTTTAAGCAGGAAACAATTTATACTACATTTCCATTTTGATGACCATTGTCATAACAATGCTAAGTTACAGTGAATTCTACCTATTTAATAATAAAAAATATTCTTGATTCCATTTAATGTAAGGATCTAGAGGTAGCGGCTCAGACACTGGAGGGATTATCAGTAAACATAGCAGTTATGTTGGGGAGGAAAAAAATGTGAGTTCCTGATTATTTGCAACCCTTATTCCTCCTCTGCTTCCCAGAGAATATTTTGTATATCTAATTTTTGTTGTTCTGATAAAGGTAATGCATAGGCAGAACTGCAAGTTTGGTAAGACCTGGGGCAGACTAGCAGCATTCTCTTTCAGGAAAGTACTAACAAGAAATAAGATTAGATCCTAGATGATCTAAGAATGGGAAAAGGCAAAGACAGGCATCTGTGAAGACTGAGAAAGTCTTGGGGCAGATGGGATATCCATAAAAACTGAAAAAAGAGAGAGAAAGAGGGAGAAGGACTTATCAATGGGATATTTTTGCTATTTTCTTAAGATCATAAGGTAGACTTGAATTTCTTTTTAAAATTTCTTAATTATTTGTCTTTGCACTTGATTCTATGCTGAGACTGGACCATGAAGGAGACCAGCTTTATTCATGCTACATAATCATTCATAAATTAATCATTTGACCTACTTTTCTTGGCTAGTGCTCACTGAAGGTACAAGAATGAATGCCCACAAAGAACGTCTTCTTATCTTTCCACTTCCATCCTCTCTGCCATTGTAACTCTGGTTCCTTTGAGATTATATTATTGCTACTTTTCTGGACTCCTTTGGAGCTAACTGAAGGAAATTTCTATCCTGCTCCCCATTGTCTCTAGAGAATTGGGAGCCAGATGGAAGGAGGGTGATTTTCATTGATTCTTTGAATGAAATTTCTTAGACAGCCCATCCTTCAGCACTATCATTTAAAAATGAAAACATTTATTCCATAGTGGTATTTACAAAGAAATAAAACTAAATATTTGGCAGTGGAAGCATCTCCATAACTAGGGACAGACAGCTAGACCTTGAATCTTGATTCTCATCTCATGAGATATATCTTCCTCCTGAGGCTCCCTGTTGCCACCCTGCTAACCTCTAAAGATGGCAAATCCTTTTTTATTCTGCCACAAAAGTTGCCAAGATTGGAACCTGATAGCTTTCAGATCTCCTCTCCTATTGCTTTCCCCTTCTTCAGTTGGATCCCATACTTCATTGTCATTCTTCCAATGAGTCAAGTGCACATACCAACCTCAGGCTATTTGTACTCTGCCACTTTTCTTTGAACACTCTTGTTCCACATGTATCCACAGCTTTTTCCTTCTTTTCATTTAGGTCTTTGTCTAGATCTTTACAAATTACTAATGTTGAAAATACCACTCCATTTCCTATCACTTGCTGCCCCTTACATCCCCTTGACTATTTTTTTCCTCAGCGCTTAGCACCAATGATATCATATTTACAAATTTATGTATTTATTAGCTGTCTCTCTTTACTACAGTATAATGTCAGTGACAGTGGGGAACTTCATTTTGTTCACTAGTCTAGTTCTGCAGGATCTAGACTAACGCCTGGTGCATTATAAGTGCTTGATCAATGATTCTTGAATGAATGAGTGTTCTTAATGTTCTTCCCTTACTGTTGAGAAAAAACTGTACATCATTAAGATCATGATAATTGTGATAAGAAGGAAGGAAGAGGGGATAATATGATACAGAAAGCTATATGCAATGAACAGTAGAATATCAAAGACCTGGGATTAAATCCAGAGTCTGACATTTATTAGCTGTGTATAGTTGCCTAATTCACCTAACTCTCTGATCTTTACTTTTTCCTCTCATAAGGGTTTCAACTCAAAAAAAGGTTATTTGAGGGAATAAAGGTGATAATACGCTAAAGCATTTAGCAGAACGGCAAGGACATAGAAATCTTCATTTCAGAATTGTTAACTGTATAATTCACTTTACAAAAGTTCATCTGTCCTTCAGAACCTATGGTTTGCATCACATCTTAAGTTGCAATTTACTTTCTTTATACTTTTATGTCTACTAATTAGGAGGATATTCTGATATGTCTGTTTTCATATTTTGGAGGGGGGAGGGAGGATTCTCCCTCCTTACCACCTAAAACAGGCTTCTCACAACCAACTTCCCATTTGAGGAACAAGGTAATTGATTTTAGGTATGGATATTCTGCTTTAGAAGCAACTTCCCAAGTGAACAACCACGTGATTGATTCTAGATAGGATCCCCCTTTTGGAGCCCTCTCTACTCTGAAGACCTCAAAGGTCTTCACTACATTACAATGTGATAAACCCAATACCAAGTTAGAAGCAGTTCGCCAAATCTAGTAAGGGGATTATTTCTTTTCATTCATTTCATTCTTAAAGAAAGACAGATGTTGGCTTCATGTTACCTAACTTTCTTTAAGAGCATCCAAAATGGAAAAAGTAAAGAATGGTAGTACTTTGTCCTTTATATCTTCTGGCAAATTTGACAGGTTCTCTCATGGGCTTTGTCTACAAGAGTGAAACAAAGCAGAGTGTTTTATAATAATGCAGCGTATTGAAGTCCTTTCACAAAGTCGACCCCTGGTAAAACAGATCATAATCCATATAAAAAGAAAGCTCTTGTTCTTACCACTTTAGGTTTTATAAAATCTAAAATAGAACCTTTGAACTCTCATCACTTCTGAAATTCATCACTGTGATGCCTGCCGAGTTTCAAGTCTATTTTCAATTGACCGTACTATTTCTACGGGGGGAACAAAAGGAAGGCACTTCTCCAGGATAATGGCTCTAAAAGTAACATTTTCATATGTGCCCCAACAACATTAATAATATCTACCACTTATTTTGTGTGCTTCATAGTTCATAAAAACGATTCCTCTGCCTATCTTACATAATGGTCACATAATTACTCCCAGTCATTTATTCATTCAACAAACATTTACTATATGCTACTATAAACCAGGTCTGGGGTTAAGTGCTGAACGTGAAGTTATGCAATCCCATGATTTAGGGGCAATGACAACTGATAAGTAAGTTCCATAGATTTTAAGTGGCAGGTCCCAAATTTTACAATGCATAAATGGTAAAACTGAGAGATGCAAATAAAAGCCATTATCAGCAAAAGGATCCTATAAATACTCCCTTCCACTATCCTCAGTTTGTGAGAACTACATCACACTTGACTTTTTCCTTTCAGGAGATACCTGGTGGGTGACTTCTACATATTTGGTATCTAATCATCATGCCTAGCAAATACATGCCATGTTCAGTGCAAAATATTTACATCTTTGATTAAGATTATTTTTTAAAAGATTTTATTTATTTATATGACAGAGATCACAAGTAGGCAGAGAGGCAGGCAGAGAGAGGGGGAAGCAGGCTCCCTGCTGAGCAGAGACCCCCGAATCGGGGCTCCATCCCAGGACCCCCGGGATCACGACCCGAGCCGAAGGCAGAGGTTTTAACCCACTGAGCCACCCAGGTGCCCCAATTATGATTATTTTTAAATAAAAATGAAGGTATTACCAAACTGCAATTACTTAGAGTATATCCAAGAAGTGACTAGAGAAATTTGCAGTGATCTGCAACCAACAGGGAAAAGTTTTCCAGTGCCTACTTCAGCTAAGAAAGCCTTTACAGACTTATTAAACATTAAATGCATTAACAAGAGGGATACCTGGGTGGCTCAGTCGGTTAAGCATCTGAATTTGGCTCAGGTCATATCCCAGGGTCCTGGAATTGAGCCCTGCATGAAGCCCTGCTTAGAGCCCTGCACAGGGCTCTGTGCTCAGCGGGGAGAATGCTTGTCCTTCTGCTCCCCTCACCCCACCTACTTGTGGTGCACACTCTCTCTCACTTTCTCAAATAAATAAATACAATCTTAAAACAAAAAATGCAGGGGCGCCTGGGTGGCTCAGTAGGTTAAGCCTCTGCCTTGGGCCCAGGTCATGATCTCAGGGTCCTGGGTTCGAGCCCCACATCAGGCTCTTTGCTCAGCAGGGAGCCTACTTCCCCCTCTCTCTATGCCTGCCTCTCTGCCTACTTGTGATCTCTCTCTTTCTGTGTCAAATAAATAAATAAAATATTAAAAAAAATAAATGCATGATCAAGAAATTCAGAGACTTTATGTAGCAATATTTTAAAAACTTGACAGATATATCTGCTGCCTAACTGGATTAAAGTGCAGTCTTGGTGTGTTCAGCTGAGACGATGTGCTCTGCCATTGTTAAGCCATAGGACAGTTTCCAGGGTGTCTTCTGCATAAGAAAAGCAAAACAAGCAAACTTACTAAAATTGTGTGTGTGTGCATGTGTCTCTGTGCATGTAATTTGCTCTGTTCCAGGAACAAGATTGTGATTTTGAAATATAAAGGTGAATGATGCAGAAATCCTACTCTCAGGAGGCCCTAGAATTAGCAGAGAAAGACAGGTAAACATGAGTGAGCTGAGGTGTCTTACACATGCCAAATTAGAGGTCTGTATGGTGAATGCATAAAGGAAGAGATTGATTTATTACTTGTTTAATACCTACTTTGACATCAGAATTAATTCTTTTAAGAACTAGAACTGTGTCCATTTTATTCCCACTTAAATCTTTCATGGATTGCACAAGACCTGGTAGATAGCACTATGTTTCAAGTTAATTTTGAATGAATTTCAGGCAAAGGTGAAGGAATAAGTTGAATAAATGTATTAAACAATTAATTAATGGTGAGTTTTCTCTATGAGAACTTGGAGCATAGGAAAAGAGGTCAGGAAGGATTCTTTGAAAGTGATTAAGTAGGAAAAGAGGGAAGACCATCCAGACAGAAGGGGCAGTATAAGCAAATCTGGAAATATGGGAAAGGTCTCAACCTTTTTTGGAGCAGTCCTGTGAGTGGAAATAGAAATATGTTTATTTAGGTCACGAAGTTAGATGGTATTTTGTGCCAGAGAGCTTGGGCTTTATCGATAGACAGACATGTGGGGAATGGACAGGATAAAGATGGCGTTTTAGAAAGATCTATAAGCAGTTCATATAAGGTACTTTTAATGTTCAGTCCCAATAGAAGAATTGGTACCATCTAAGAAAAATTAATTTTGGACAGTTACCCCCACCTTCCCCTGGGGTAGTCTCAACCTAAGCAGTTTTATCCCTTTGTTTCCTTAAGAAGAACAAATGGATATTCTACTTTAGAACCACTTGTACCCATTGTTTTTGTCCTGAACTTCTCCAGAGGAGAGGCTGCCACATTCTGTATTCATTTTTTATGACACTTTAGCCTGACTTATCCATAGATGCTTACAACATGTGTGGTCCTTAATGCCTTTTTGAAAAGCTCAGTTTCTTATATCTGGATTATATTTGTTTAATATTGATTAGTAAGTGATTCAGTCTCCATGAAAGCACTCTGAAAATTATCACAATTTCAGTGCCTCACCCGACTCCTTAGAAAAAGCTCAGTCCCAAGCTATTTCCGCCGTAAACCCTTCACCTGCCGAAGGTGAGGTTTCCGTCCCAGCTGATGCCTCTAGCCTTGTTAACTGATACCTACTGTGTAATATACAGCTTTCACTTTGAAACTGGATTATATTTATTTCTGCTAACGCAGTTCATTGCATTTGGGAATTCTCTGCATCTCTAGCACAGGAAATATATGCTTAGGAACAGCATGTGGGAAATTGAGATATGTTTTCTTGACCTGAATTTGAGTTCAGATTGGGGGCGCATAAGTGTTTCTCCTTCCTTGGTGGGGGATCGTAAGTGGATACTGGGAAGAATCCTGATGTTTTTCATTATCGAATTCCTTCGTACCTTTTTCCTTCCATTTGTTTTTTTTCCTAGGGCAGTTGACCTGAGATCCACACGAAACTGGAATTACACCTGGGATTAAGACTTGGAATTCTTTCTTGTGTGTGTGTGTGTGTGTGTGTGTGTGTGTGTGTTTCTTTTTCCAGTAGGCTGGCTGGTTATATTTAAACATGGAAATGATGAGACTCTATGCTCTCTTAAAAGAGGAAAAGATTGTGTCCTCACTCTTCAATCCTTTAAAATTTCATTAATGTAAGGAATTTCAAGAAGTTATTTTGTCTATCCATCTGCATTTATTTAATAATTTGATCAACAGAAAATGAAATGTGTATGCTCTTCAGACTCTTTGTGAGGCCACTGGGGTGGATCCTCGGCAAAGGTGAATAGACCCAGCTCCTGACTTCAATCAAATTAAATTCTCATAATAGAAGAAAGAACATGGAAATGCATTATGGAGATTTAATGAGATTTAGCTGGTCCCCTTTTGATGGACATTTACAAATTATGGTGCATGATAATTATGTTACAATACCGAGCAGCATTTCAGAAGGGTGATATGTACTAATATGGAAAGCTCTTCATGCATAATTAAGGTACACAAACAACAAAACCAACATGCTGAGCAATAGTGCCCCCTTTGGAACTGAAAAACAAAACAAAACAAAATAAACAAAAACCCCCAGAACGAGTGGATTAGTAGATATATATTTATGTATTTTCCTGGAAAGAATTATTTAAAAAAAAAAGAGTGGGGGAGTTAAGAAGTGGTCTTGAGCTTTTTCGAATTTTTAACCTTTGTATAGTTTGAATTTACTACTTTATAATGTTTCTTCTGTTAATGTGTTTATTCATTTTAAGTACCAAAGGGGTGTCTGTACTTTGAGATTATATCTATATTTTTTTCTTCTTTGTACCTCTTTCTAAAAGTGCATTGTTACACTGAGCATATAATAATATTGCATACAGTATGCAAAGAGCTCTTTCAGAGTCAAGTACAGTGTGCCATGGAAATATGGAAATATGAGGCAAGATCAGATATGGCCCATCTTGGTCAATAAATAAGATTCTCTTGTTTCTTTATCTTGGAAACCTTTCCCTTAATGGCTTGTCCTCCAACTACAGGAGTTCCCCAACTGGAATTTGGGTATGTAAGTCCATTGTAGGTAAGCAAGTTGATGCTTTTTTGGAAGTGATGATACATTTTACTTTCTTGGTGTCAAAACACTGTGTTCATTCAGCATAGATAATGTTTTAGTCATATGCCTTATAAAAGGAACCAAATTTAATCTTCAAAGATATACTCTGTGTCCCATCTACATGAAACATTAACTTTCTCATCAAATTTATTCCCCTTATGGGGCTTGGTTTTTCTTCTAAAAATAATCTCTTCCTATATGAGAAGAATTAGCAGAGAATTATTACAAATACGGAAAAAGACAGTGTTTTAATACATAAAATAGAGAGGTGAACTTGAGATAATTACTTAGGCCATAATATAACTTATCAAAAAATGATTTTCTCTGTTGTATGTCTAGGCAAACATCTATTCTCTGCTTTTATTATCACTGTGGGGCATTTTCCTCTTCTGTAAGGTTGTTCTGCCTTGTAGAGAATTATGTTTGAAACTAGTATAAGCATTAATCCATTACTGAGGGATAAAATTGGAAATGCACCTGCAAATCGCACTTCATTTAAGTTTTATTAACTTTTTATTTATTTCTACCTTTTTGGTTTATATTTCTGTGCTCATTTTGGCCTAAATGATAGGAATAAAGATGTGTCTGACACTTGTAAATATAACCCAAGTGATTTGTTTTTTCTGTTAAAACAAACTGCTACGAGGATGGCAGTGTAAATCATCATAGGAGAACCTATTTGTTACTTAGCATTCAGTTGTAACTGTAGCCTGTGGGTAGAGAACCACTGTAATCACATTTTAATGAATATTCAGTCTTTTTGTTCCATCCCCAAATTATGAAGTCAGTCATAAGAACTGCTTGAAACTCATTTCCTTTTACCTTCGATGGTAAGGAAGGTAGAAAATAAGCAGTCAGAGAATGTTTGATTAGAAATCCAGAGAACATGATTCTGGGTGTGACTTTGCCACCAGCTACCACAAATTAGCTGACAATTCATTAAATTTTTATTTTCCTTATTGGCAAAATAAAAGGTTTGAACTAAATAAATTTTAAGATCAGATAACAGAGGCTATATGCCTTCTAGTCTTTTGCAACTAAGAACTATCCAAATAACTACAATTAACTTATTATAGTCCACAAAACATAATTAAATGGTAAACAAGATGCTGGAAGTCAAAAGGAAATGTAACCAAATAGCCCACTTTCTCATACGTAAAAAAAAAAAAGGCTTTCTAACTCCAAAATATAATAATACTGTGTTATAAGCTTAAAGCAGTGTTTGCTGTGGAAATTATAATTTAAATTTGGGACTTGCTTGCTCTACATCTAAAAAGATGATTGAGATAGAGGTATATAAACATGTACAGAGTTAGAAATGCATGCATACATATATGCACACAAAGTCGATCATGTGTAGGGCATATGTGGGAGAGAGAAAGTAACAAATCTTTTGCAGACAAATGAGAGGACACTGTGAAACTTTCCTGGATATAACAGCAAGTATTTTGGAATTAGTCATGAAAATTAAGGACATGGCTTTTGACACAGAGTTATTTATTTATTTATTTAGTTGAGAGAGAGAGAGAGAGAGAGAGAGATTGAAGATCGCTTGCACAGGGAGGGGCAGAGGGAGAGAATGAATCTTAAACTCCAGCTCGAACCTGGCATGGGGCTCAATTTCATGACCTTGAGATCATGACCTGAGCTGAAATCAAGAGTCAGATGCTTAACCAACTGAGCCACCCAGGCACCTAACACAGAGGTTTTTAGAAAGACACATCTATCATTTTTACTTCATTGTTCTTTATTCCAAATCATTATAGACTAATGATGCTTTTTGCATCTGAGAGAAAATGAGGGTTGTCGGTCAGGTATAAAACAGCAGGAAGCTTAAGGATTGTGGAGAATTAAGGCAAATGCTGGAAGTTTTAATTTATTGTTGGAAAGCTACCAGTTTTCAACTTAAGATCTTTATGACCTCAGGTGTTCTAAAAGTATTTCAACTAAATCCTGTCATTATGTCCATCTCATTGATTCATATTTTCATTTGCTCAACATTTAATAAAAGCCTGTTTTTAGCTGGACAAGATAACAGTTGGTATTGGTCCTTCATGTGCTCATTCACTATCTAGCAGTCGGCATGGGGGGGAGTCATGCCTGTGACATGTGATTTTCTAAAACTCTATGGTAGTGAATGTGATTTCTGAGCTAGAGGACATTCTGTGTCTATAGTGCTAGAGAATGGCATGTTTTATGCTTTCAAATTACCTATCCATATTCCTATTATGGTATCCACTGAAAGCTGGATACCATTTCTTTTGCTTGTCTCTCTCCTCTTCTAGGCTGTGACTTCCCTCCCTGAGCAAGGATCCTGATGCGGGGCTTGATCAGAGAACCCTGGGATCATGACCTGAGCCAAAGGCAGATTTTTAAACAACTGAGCCCCCCAGGCGCCCCTTAGTATCATTTTTTAATTCTCTACTATGAAACTGCTTTTTAATGTACAAGGCACCCTGATTATCACAGGAATAGTTCCTTTTTCTTTTTTTAATTGAGAACAGATCCATATCCACACATTTAATAGGAAAATAGTTTCTAGATTAAATTTTTACATTTTAACTTAGTGCTTGGAATTCTTTCTTTTTAATTCTTTTATCTCATTCTTTCACTCAGTCCCAGATTTTATGAGCTCACCTCCAATAAACTGCTTCTCTTGTCATTAGCTTATCTTTTCCAGTCTGCTTCTCCCACACTTCTCTTTTTGTTTCCTGAAGTAAAATTCATAATCTCTCTGAGGTGAGGAATGTTTAAATTTAGTATTTAAACTACCAGACCTGTAAGTTATGGTAAGAAGAGATATTTTAAAAGACTGTCACCACAATCCATTATAAATACCTGAAGAGTTTAAATAAAATGAATGCTAAAAATTGAAAATGTTCACTTCGCTAAAGGACAGCAGGAATTCTATTAATATTTAGAAGCTAACAGGGTTATCTACTTGTAGAATATGATGTTAGTAAACATTCTTAGTAAATCATAAAACCGAAGTCATGTTAAGTTTCTGTTGATTGTGTTTTCTCAGCTCTTGGTTTCACT
Organism: Mellivora capensis; assembly: GCA_004024625.1. Lineage (NCBI taxonomy): Eukaryota > Metazoa > Chordata > Mammalia > Carnivora > Mustelidae > Mellivora > Mellivora capensis. Next base: position 261,927 of record PISX010000393.1, read on the forward strand.
GATCTGTTCTTTTGGTGTTTTAGTCTCTATATCATTTATTTCTACACTCATCTTTATTATTCCCTTCTTTCTATTGACTTTATGCTTTGTTTGTTCTATTTATAGCTCCTTGAGGTATAAAGTTAGGTTGTTTGAGATTTTTCTTGTTTCTCGAGGTAGGCCTATATTGCGATATACTCCCATCTTAGAACGAATTTTGCTGAGTCCCAAAGATCTTGGACCGTGTTTTCATCTTCATTTGTTCCCATGTATTTTTTAAATTACCTCTTTTGAATTTTTTGTTGGCCATTCATTGTGTAGTAGCACGTGATTTAGCTTCCATATATTCGTGTTCTTCCAGATTCTTTCTTGTGATTGATTTCGAGTTTCACACTGTTGTGGCTAGAAAGGAGGCATGATATGATTTCAGTCTGTTTGAATTTATTGAGACTTGTTTTGTGGCCCAACACTTTATCTACTCTGGGGAATGTTTCATGTGCCCTCCACCACTAAACCAGGCTTCCAAGAAATCTTAAAGGGAAATTAGTGGAAAGAAAAGGCCATAATTGGGAATAAGACCATTATGAATGGAAAGAATTTCACAGGTAAATGCAAATGTATAATAAAAGCAGTAGATTAATCACTTGTAAAACCAATATAGTGAAAATTTTTAAAAAACAGTAAAATCAATTATATCTACAAAAATCAGTCAAGGGATTCACAAATAAAAGGATGTAAATTATGACATCATATACCTAAAACATGGGTGAGGGGAGTAAAAATTTAGTACTTTTAGTATGGGTTCAAACTTAAGTGACCATCAACTAAATATAGTCTACTATATGCATAAGATGTTATATATGAACCTCACGGTAGCCATGGTAAAAAAAACCTGTAAACAGGTTTACAAAAAAGAAAGAGAAAGGAATCCAAGCACAACTTTCAAGAAAGCCATCAAACCACAAGGGAAGAGAAGAATAAGTTAAGTTTCAAATAAAAGTCAAAAATAATTTTACATTATTGTGCTAGGTAAAATAAGTGGTGTTGTTTTGTTTGTTTAAAACAGCAAATCCTGTAAGCCATAAGGTTATCTTATCGGTTCATGCATTGGATGTTTCATGTTTAATACAGTTTGGAAGGCTAGAAATACTGCACTAAGCAAACAAACAGTAATTACTCCTTCATAATTACCATGCAACTTTATCGCCATGCATTGTTATGATTATATTTTAAATACTCTTCATTTTCATGATAGACCATAATGTCTTCTAGCGCATTACAATCTGTGGCTTATAACTGCATCTCACTTCCACAAAGGCCTCTTCTTCATTTAGTCTGTACTTTAACTACTGTGAAAAGAGACTAGACAAAATTAATTGGTAGCACAATACTGCAATAAGGAAATTGTAGACAATATAATATTTGTGTGCTACTGAAATTATCTCATTATTCAGAGGATTCATGTTGAACATCTAAAATCTATTCCTACTTCCTCTGTTAAAGAGGCAGTCACAATCAAATCAGTGTTTCTCCAACTGATGTGTGCAGAGGAATCATCTGGGGATCTGGTTCAAATGCAGAGTTTGATTGGATAGGTCTGGGGAAGGGCCCAGATTCTGCATTTCTAACATGTTCCCAAGTGCTCCCAAGTATGGATCCCATTGATGCCTGTCCTTGGACCACACTTTGAGTAGCATCACTTTCAAGTATTTATTATTATTTTGCACCTATGTGCAAAATGCTGTTAACAATATGCACACACACGTGTGCAAACATGCATATATGCATATATATAAACTTCATTCTTTGTTACAATCACTTTCAAACTCAAGCGTGGACATTAATTGCTACTGTTGAAAGACTTAACACAACAGAAACAGCATTCAACCTAGGAAAGTCAGCCAAGTTAGTACTAGGTAATTCCTCTTTGAAATGAGATGAAGTAGAGTCAAGGAAGGCTTTCCAAAGAACATGGATTTGAGCTACATTCTGAAGGCTGACTAGTAGTTTGCCAGATGGAGGTTGTGTATGGGGGAGGCTGAGGAGGGAAAGCTGGGAAGGGAAATTCCAAGCATGAGAAAAGGCATTTAGAGGTGAGGGAACTTTAGGCCATGGGAGTGGGAGGAATCTAGCTAAAGATGAGATCAAGGGAACAGATTCTCTTCTAATGTCAGGGTTTGATTTTATCTTGTAGGTATTTAGAAATCACCTGAGAACTAGAAGATTATATAAATCTTAATTCATCTAATTCACTGTTTGCTCTTATATTCTCAATGAAATCCACCTCCAAACTCCCCAGGAAACTAACAATCATAATTATATGCCTAAATTCAAGGAAAATATTATAGATATTCCATCCTTTTTTAATGACACATTCAAAAATGTGTTTCTGGGATTGTATTTCTTTTACTTCATTTAATAAAAATTTTGTGGCCCTGCTTTCTCATCATAATCACCTTCAAATCAATAAAGTGACAGCAGATATTTCGACATAGCAACGTCAATAAATATAAATAGGTCATTACCAACATCCGTAGTTTAACAACTTATGAAGATCTTTGAATACCAGGGTGGCTAAGATTTGAAACCTCTAAGACACTGTCAAACACAACTCACAAAGGCATCTCAGTTGAAAGTTAAGAAAGTCTTTCCTTATGGCTTTTTAAGTTTCCCTTAGTGTTAAAAATATTGTTTTAAAAGTTCCCCTTTCAATAATGAAAAATTCAAGGTAGGTTTACAAGCCAGAATCTCATGGTTTATGTATAATTGATCCTTAGCAAGCCAAAATATTGGGATTTGGTAATATTTGTTTCAAGGAGGCTTCTATAAAATTTCTCTGTGCCAGTTGGTAGAAGAAATCCTAAAGTTAATAATTCATTCAAAGCCTTTCTTTTCTTGTCAGTGCTGTCCCCCTGATTCCATAGTGTCCAAGAGTTCACCAAGAAAGTCTTTAAATATATGTGTGTGTGTGTCTGTGTGTGTGTATATATGTCAAAGAGACACATTTTGGGGGGGTGAATTTTTCTTGCCTACAATGTGTAGATAGCACTGTACTTACCTTAGTAGTAAAATACAGATTTGCTGGATTTAAATAGCCAATAGATCTCTAGCAATTAAGTAAAAAAAAAAAATAGTAGTAAGAATAATTTTTTGAGAACACAGCAGAAAAAGGAACAGGGAGCATTCAGGGTAGGCAATGGAGTGTTAAGTTACATAAGAGAACATGACTTGTATCCTACTCAGGATATTAGAAGTCGAACTTTGGTGAGGATACAGGAGGGGACATGGCCGGATGGTCCAATGACAAGCTGTAGTCAGCAAGAACCATCTTGGAAATGCAGATCCTCTCAATGAGAAAATCTTTTCACTGTTCTTGGAGAGTCAGTTGCAAGTTCTGTGGCCAAACCAGCCATGGAGTTAGAGTGGGACAGAGCTAAGAAACAATAAGCCCAGTTGACTGAACACTCTGAACTCTGACTCTGCCAAGTAACTTGGTTTTACGGCTGATGCATGGGCAGTGGCTAATAAAGATGCTAGACAATAGTGATAGTTGTGGCTAATGTGGGTTTAATAATCATTTATGTACCATATACTGTTTTAAACCCTTTTCACACATGAATTTATTTAATCCTCACAACAGCTGTCTGAGGTAGGTGATGTTATTATCCTCAACTCATACATGAGGAAAATGAGTCACAGAAATATTAAGAAAATTTAAAAGGTGTCTGGTGTCTTGTAGTTAGTAAGTCAGGGAGCCAGGAAGCAGACTGCTAGACATCGAAACGCACCCAAACTAAGTGTCAGAGCCTACAGAAACAAGAACGACCTCAAGCAAAGTCATTATCATATCCTAGACTATTAGAATCAGTATATTATGTTCTTTAAAAGAATCTGTTTTAGGAGACAATAAAGAGAATCCTGCCTCAGATAGTAGAAAGTATGACTCATGAAAGTTATTATCCCAAGAAACATAAAAGGTAGAATCTACATTTTTTTAACAGTAAGAAATTTAAGGTATTTCTAGATTTATTTGCCTTTTGTGAGAAATTTGTACCATTGCCAATTATAGACTCACATGTCGGCATGACCATCCCATTCAAATGAGTGAATATACCTTGAATTTTTAAAATATAAAGAGAGAAAATATCCTATAGTGAGGAATGATGATGTATGTATAATGATATATATGATATATATATATATATATATAATCATCCTCACTATAGGCACATACTTATAGATGCTTTTGGAGTCTCACAGGAAATTTTCTTTAGCATAGAGTTTCAGGATCCTTGATTGCATTTATCCTTTCAGTTCTTCATCTGGAGAAAGAATTTAGACTACTTCAGTGTGATGGCAGCTCCTGTCTGCAGACACTTCATGATTCAGCCTTTCCTTTGTGTGATTTCTGTGGCTTCACCAAAGTCCCTGAAGTTGGAGGCTTCCAAAATCAGACAGTTGGGAAGCACTTGTGTTCCGTGAGGAATGACATTGGTTGAGTTATATGCCAGGATGAGTTACATATTCCCACATGACCCCTCCATAGGGAGGCAAGACATTTTATTTTTCATTCCACCTAGCCAATTCCGACCTTCTGTCTGTTTGAGTCAGTATTTCCTTCAATATTGGTCCATAGAATTCTGCTGCTAATAAAGAATAAAAGGATTGAGTAAATACTACTGCCACTTAAAGCTAAATGATTTTCAAATATTTATTTGTGGTTACCCACTCATTTCTTTTTCCACTATTGATTTTGGAGACAATTGAAAGTCTCATGAATTGCATAATCCTTTTTTTTTTTTCCTTTTGCATTATCCAGGTTAGTGAACATAAACAACCTTGCTGGGGTGGTAATGGGGAGGAATAGGTGTTGGGGAAAATGATAGCGGTTATCTATTAAGATTATAATATTATGTGTCAATTGCAAAATTTCAGTGATATGAAACAATGAAGATTCATTTAGCTTACATGTTTGTGGGATCATCTTTATTGACCTCACCTGGTCTGTGGTCAACTGCATGTTTATCTGTGTATCTCTGATGATTTTAGTTGAGCTCACTCACATGTCAGGGTCATAGTCATTGGATGATCTACTTTGGCCTTGGCTCTGATAGTAGGGATGACTCCTCTACACTTGTATCTCATCCTTCCACAGGCCAGGCTGAGTATATTCATGTGGCTGTGCAGAGAAGCAAAAGAAGCGAAACTCAATGCTTAAAAACACTTCAGTATTCTGCTTGTGCCTCATTTGCTAACATTTCTTTGGCTAGAGCAGTTCACGTGGATCAGACCAAGATTCAGAGAGCTCAACAATACTGCATGGCAAAAGGCAAAGATAGAAGGAGGGATAAAGAATTAAAATAATTTTCCTTCTACCTTTCTAAGTTCTGGGCTAGGACCCCCCCACCCTCCCATAAAGACATATGAACAGGAGAAAAAAACAAACAGAAGTTTAATAACATATATGCCTCTTGTATGGAGATACTCAGGAAAATCTAGTAACTCCCTGAAATAGCCCCAGTCACCATCTTAAATATGGTCTTCAGCTGAAGACAAAAGTTGTTGGGGAGGGAACAGGGAGGCCAGTTAGAGGAGATTACCAGAAAAAGCACAGTAAACAAGGGTAAGGTTGTTGCATAGATTTAAGTCCTTTTTTCTTTACTGATAGAAAAGAATTTCTTGAGATTTAGCGTATTCTTTTCTTCCAGATACAAAGAGGGAGATACTGTTACAAATAGAGATTTCCCTTATAAGTGTAAATGTCTCTTACAAAAGGGTACTTCTGGTTAGTTTTCAGAGCTTTTCCTCTATCTGTTGTTCCATAAAAATAATCTGGCTAAATTAATCCTTATGCCAAAGAGTCATTTTTTTGAGGGGTATGTTTTGTTTCTCTTCAACCATTAATACAATTAATCTTCAGAAGAATGCATTTTCCCAGGGGGTTGGGAGAGGGAGGGGTTCATTTGAATTTTCAGATTATAAACTTACAAATCAATATTTGTTTTATCCAAGCAAATAATAGCAAAAAAGTCCTCCTAGCCATTTAATGCATTGGCCAAGTTTTTTAAACCATATGGCTTTCTTTTTATTCATTCATTTTTAAATATATTTGTGGTAATCACAAACAGCAATTTTTTTAGTCAAGTAGGGATGTGGAGGGGGCATCAGTTCTCAAAGAATAAATTTCTCCTTGTTGTGTTTTAAAATATTATCAAATAAGTTAACTTAAGTCACCCAGGACCACATTTCCCCCCAGTCCAGGATTCTTTTCTTAGAGCCATATCCTTTGACTATTTTATCATGTGGCCTCATTTGATATTCAAATAGTTGTTCTCCCTGGGATACTGAATAGATTTCACTGGGAAGTTGGAGAGAAAGGGGTTCAGTAGACAATCAACTTCTAGCTGTTTTGAAATTGCAGAGGTTAATGATTTAAAAAAAAAAAACTGATTTGGTTATAATTAGCAAAATGGCTCCCTTTTTAGAAGGCAGCTCCTAAGGATCTCTTTCCAAAATAGAATCCTACAGTTTCTACTGTGAAAACATAGTTACTTTGAGGGGGAAATATTTATCTACACACAAATACTGGTTATGAATATGTTTCTAATATGAAAAAGCAAAATTCAATGAGTACTTTTTAAAGATCTTTTTGGCTTTATTCAAGGGTTTGTGAGTCAGGGAGCCTCTCCTCCAGCAGGTAGAGAGGAGCTCTGAAAACCTGTGCAGACGGGAGGCTTCTGCAGCAGAAGGGCGTGGGAACAAGAAAGTTATAGTGGCAAAAATTGGATTGGTTGTGGCAAAGTCACTTTTCTTTAGGGATGGCAGGGGTCTATCAGGTCAGTTACCTCACTAATGCTGATTGGTGACTCCTGATTGATTGGTTCAAAATTCCATTTCTGGGAGAGCCAAAACTATAATTAAGTTAGGTCTCGGTTTGGTGACATGAAGCTTAGCATAAGTGACTCCATTTTGGACCATTTTGGTTCATCTGGTTTTTAGCATTGATATAACGGGAAGGAGTCAACCTTCTCCTCTTTACTTTTAAGACAAGTTAACATTCTGCTTCAACTGATTTTTTTAACAATATTTTTTGTATTCTTTTATGGCCTGCCAGTACTTTTTTGAAGCCCAGTTAGATAGAATAGCAGCCAACATAACTGAGACTAAAAGGGGGCCAACTATCTCTCCAGAAGCAAGAAAACTTCAAAAGATAGGCATTACAAAGCACTACTGTGACTCAAAAATCACTTGTTTTTTAGGGGTATTTGCTAATATAGAATTGGTTTCTTATCTTCCCAGCCCCTAGTGAGCCTTTACTGTGCAAATTCGCTGATGGAGGACAAAAGAAGCGACAGAATCAAAGCAAATACACCCAGAATGGAAGGCCTTGGCCCAGGGAAGGAGAGGTGAGTCCTGACTGACTTTTGCTCAGAAATATAGCAGGGGTGCCTGGGTGGCTCAGTGGGTTAAAGCCTCTGCCTTTGGCTCGGGTCATGATCCCAGGGTCCTGGGATCGAGCCCCGCATCGGGCTCTCTGCTCGGTGGGGAGCCTGCTTCCTCCTCTCTCTCTGCCTGCCTTTCTTTCTGCTTGTGATCTCTGTCTGTCAAATAAATAAATAAAATCTTTTAAAAAAAAAAAGTGTTCGATCTGGAGAACTTCCAATGTGTTTAAAAAAAAAAAAAAGAAATATACCAGTGGACATCCCTCAGAAGGGTGGCAAGACAGACATTTGGGACCCTGATGAATTCGAGTCCTGTAGAAAATTACATGGCTTTGAAGGGGGCAAATGAGTAGGCCTATGTTAATGTGCTCAAGATAAAATGACTTGAAGAGGAGTGTAGGACTTCAAAATTGACCTCAGTTCTATCCTATAATAAATCCTCTGTCTTTAACCAAATCTTAACCCAATATTCACTCACTGAAAGAATTATCCACAAAGAATTGATCCTTAATTGTGGGTAGCTATATTTTCAGTGAAATCAATAGTGAGATTTAAACGTTTGTGTTTGGGAAAAAACACAAATCTAAATTTATTTTATTCTACCCTTGAGATAGTCTACTTGCTCATATATGTGTATGTATGCACTTTCCCATTTGTTCATAAATGTGTTGATATGTATTTTGTATATGTATATATCAGTATAAAATATGACATTTTCTGTTGGTCAAGAAAGAGGGAAAAAAGTTCATATACACAGGGTTTTGTTTTTCACAATTAAAAAAAAGGCATTGAGCAGTTAATTATCCATTTACACTCTTAACACAAAGAAGTAGAAAAGCAAGCTTATGTATCCAATGACCCTTGGGAATGATTTCCTTTTGGTTATTTTTGTTGTAAGAAGACAAGGAAAAGGTATCTAGGCTTCTAAGAGGTCTTTTTATTCTTTATGAAATGGAATAGAGTTGCTTGAATGACTTCAATAAATCCTATTTTGTACCAAAGCCATAATTTCAACAGAAGAGCTTTATTTCGTATTTCTATTCCAAGCACCTACTTCATCCATTTTTCATTTAAGAGGCATCTCACTTGATGCAGCATTCACAGTTGTAAGGAAGGAAGAGGGTGGGGTTTTTCTCAACAAAACCTTTAGCCATTTTTTAGTTTCTAACACTGTTGTCTGTTTTGAGTATTTCCATGCAGGTCTCAAAACCTCTCTTAAAGTGTATAGTTATGTTCAAGTATTGTATAATCTATAACTCATTATTTTAAGACATAAAGAAGAGAATCACCACTGAACACTTGAAACTAATGAAAAAGGAATGTTTGGATACTTCAACTATAGAAAGGCTATCGGTGTTATGTTCAAAAAAGGAAGGGGAAATGGAATGACCCCTGTGTTTTAGGTAGAGGTTAGTGATCAACAATTAGCCCCATTGCCTCCAAAAGACAGCTGATTTCTGACAGCACTCATTATGACATCCATCCCATACCAAACATCTGTAGTCTAGAAAGACTCATTTGATCTTTTAAAATGCTATTGGGTCAAAAGCTCACTGGTGAGAGAGATTTCTGGATCATAAACCATCACCAAGAAGCCTTAACAGTCAATTAGATGACTTGGCAGTGATGACCAAAACCCCAGTTCCTGTCCCCATAAGAACCTGAATTATCATATGCACAAAAGGGATGCCAGCTTCAGCAAGACACTGCACTTGAATCTACATTTCTTAGGAACCGAACCAGTAAACATGAGAAATGTAGACAGAGCTAACATTTTGTTACCTCATATAAATCTAAGGCTTTAGGTTGATGTTATGGTAAAGAACATGTGTACTATTGCCACAGAAGCATTGTGGAGTCAAGTTTAACACCCAGAGCATCTTGTAGTTTAAATATAGGTTTTAAATATATATTCCTAGTCTCTGTTTTCAAAAGTTGCTGTTTAAGAGTTCTACAATTTCCTATTGAACTGTGAAAATCAAGGGACCTTCATAAATTTATCTGTGACCCATAAAAATGTATTCCAAGTGTGTAGACACATTCAGAGGAAAGAAATTAGGAAAAGAAGTAGCATGCATTAAACATATGCTTGTCAGATAGCTTGATTTTGAGATAAGCATGTTAATTTTTACATCTTGTTTGTGGTCTTAAGTGTAGACACTCTGAATGTTGCATAACTTTGTGTGTCCATCATAATATATATTTTTGCTTCTATTTCCCCTTGCTTTGTGCTTGCTAGAGTAAATTATGTCAGCATGGTTGATAAAGTATGGCATAATGCAAATTATTCCTATGTAAACAATATTTAATTAATTTTTATATACCAGGATATTCTAATTACTGTAGTTCATCATTTCTAAAACACATGTTTTCATGGTTGTTTTTTGACATTTTAACACTTCTGAAATTGGTTCTCCTCTTATAAGCAATGGCATTATTACAAGACAATTTACATTTGCTCCTATTAGTCACCTGGGGGCACTTCCTACATTCTCGGTTTAACGTCTTTGACCAAACTGGCTGCATGAATTGAAACACTAACCAAAGCAAGGACTATGGGTCAGATTCTTAGGAGAGATTTTCTTTGTGCCCTTCCTTCACCCAGTATTAAGACTGAGACATGGATATTCCCTTGAAGTCCATTTCTAATGGATGGTCTTGTTTTCAATTTGCTTTGTAGCCCTTTGGCATCCCAACTTTATAAGATCATTTTGGGTGTTTTTTACTTGTTTGCTTGCTTGTTGGTTTTCATTTTGTTTTGTTTTTTGCCTTTTGGGTTTTTTTGTTTTTGTTTTTGTTTTGTTGTTGTTTTATAAAGTAATGGTAAACCTTTCAATCGCTGTTGCCTTAGACAGAATGTAAGATGATAATTTCTATTCTGATGCTTCAGTATTTGGGATAATACTACAGAATGAGGCTCATGTTTTCTCTACCTCTCCCATGAAAGTCATGTAAAAAAAAAAAAAAGCGTGAAAAGTATTTCTCCTGAAACGTTTAAGATCTTAGAAGTAAAAAAAAAAAAAAAATCTTAGAAGTATGGGGCGCCTGGGTGGCTCAGTGGTTTAAGCCTCTGCCTTTGGCTCAGGTCATGATCCCAGGGTCCTGGGATCGAGTCTTGCATCAGGCTCTCTCCTCTGCAGGGAGCCTGCTTCCACCTCTCTCTCTGCCTGCCTCTCTGCCTACTTGTGATCTCTCTCTGTCAAATAAATAAATAAAATCTTTAAAACAAACAAACAAAAAAGAAGTACCTACACATAACAATTGATAAGCTAATTAAAATTTTAATTTATTATGTAAAGCTATTTTCTTCTGAGTGTCATTTTGATAATAGTTCTTTTAACAGAGTGAAATGTATTTCTTTACCAAAAAAAAAAAAAAATCCAGTACTGAAAACTTTATACACATAAATTAGTGTAAATTAGCAAGGTTCTGAAATACAAATATATGCTGCTGGACATATTTTTGCATAAGTGAAATACACAGGGATATTTTAAAGTCATTAACTAATCCCTCAAGTGACAGCCAAAACTCTAAGTAGAGCAATCAGGGATTGGGGCTGTTAGGCCTCTCTTTCCCAGTGCTCTACAGTTCTCATCATTTTATTTATTGATGCAGCAATCCACAAACTCTTTGGTCTCTGTATCTTTTTATCTTCTTAGTTCATCAAAAAACAATAAAGCCATCCCATGTTAACAAAAATATTATATTTTTATAGAAAATATTGTATCTTTCAAAGATAATTTTTCGATAATAGCACTCTTTACATTTTTGCAAATCACTTGAATGTCTGACTTAATAAAAGATGACCAGATTTGCATACCTGCATCAGCGTTCAACCTGATGCAATATTCTGCTTGGTTTAATTATATGAAGAAAATCTAACTCCACATAAACATGCCATTGGAAAAGGGAGGACCTACTAAAAATATCTCAGGAACCCTCAGGTATCCTTAGACCACACTTTGAGAACCACTGTCCTAGAGATGCTTGAGCCAAGCATAGGGCTCATATTCAACTTCCATATACCAGAAAAGCCATTCTGCTTGTTAAAATAGTAAAACATACTTCTTTCATTATGTAAATAACTGCTGACACTAGTCCATCAGTGTGACCCCTCCAACTCCCTCCATTATGATGCCTCCTGCAGGACCTCTTGTGATCTCAAAAGAATGGAGTGCTGGCTGGCACACCAGGAGTTTCCCAGGATGCTACTCCAGCATTTACATTCTGATTGGCCAGTGCTTCTGTCATAATGTTGATGCAATGTTTTTAATGTCATCCTTAGCTCAGAAATGGTTTCACTTTATCATCACTTTGACTTTCAAGAAATGCAGTGGCTGGATATCCCATTACAGCTGAGGCCGTAGTCTTTACTTCAGGCAGAATGTTTCCCAAATTGATCTTGTAAGTACTCTCCCAAATGACTGGTCTGGAATTGGGAATAGAATCTGGAATCAGCCATCAAAAATATATCAGGAGTCACAGGAATAAAAGACACGGCATAAAGAATGTAGTTCGTGGTATTATAATAGGGTTGTTGGTGACAGATTGGAGTTACATGTGTGGTGAGCATAGAATAGTGTATAGACTTGCCAAATCACTGTGTTGTACACCTGAAACTAATGCAACATTATGTTTCAACTCTACTTAAATAAAAAATTAAAAACAAGCAAATGAACAAATATATATAATTTCAATAATATATATAATTATACACACACACATAATATCAGGAACATGAAGAACTCCTGTTGCTTCTTCCTGTATTTCCAAAGAATGTTTGGAATGACTACCAGAAAGCCACCAAATTTTTTGGTACCCAAATAATTTGCCCAGCTGATCAAAAACATTCAGTTATGTTGTAAAGATCAATGGCTTAAATCAAAAGATGGATGTTTCTACTACAATGATTAGAGTTACTCAAACCTTGAAATTACTTTATGTTGACATTTGTTGTGACTAGTCTCTAGATTTCCTTCAGAATTTTCAAATATAAGTAAATGCTAAGTGTCAAATTACAGAAGATGGTGATATTTCACCAAGTTTTCATGCTGGGACATTATCTTTAAATAGTACAAATATCATAAACACACTATTTTTCACTGGCTTCGAAACTCTAGTCTAGCCTTCATAGATCTTCCCAAGCCCTATAGTAACTGAGTCAGTAAATGTCATTGATAACAATTGCTTTGGGAATTGTACCTCCAAGAAATAGTATTTTGGCTATGGACACAAACAAGAGACAAGGCAATTAAACAAGAAGTAGCTTGAGAAACAAGACAGAGGATCATAGGGGAAGGGAGGGAAAAATGAATCAAGATGAAACCAGAGAAGGAGACAAGCCATAAGAGACTCTTAACCTCAGGAAACAAACTGAGGGTTGCTGGGGAGGGGTTGGGGAGAGATGGCGTGGCTAGGTGATCGACATTGAGGAGGGTATGTGCTATTGTGAGAAAATAAATAAACAAACAAATAAATAAATATTAAAAAAAAGAAGTAACCCAACAAAGTAGTCAAATGTCTAGTGAAGAAATGCCAAGATTTTATTATAAAACTAAAAGCAATAAAATGGTGTTTCTTGCTTTTATCTATCTTACAGTTCTCTGCTAGAGTCAATTTCAAAACAATTAGCAATAACAAATATGTTCTATGTGATGCTCTGAAGATACTTTTCCTTACTGTGGAAATGAAACATTTAATGAGATTGTCTTCACAGTCTAGATATGGAGATGAACAAAGGGAGCTAAAATAATATTGTTAACAATCAGCACTCAGGTTCCCAGGAATAGTTTACAAGGTTATGTTGGGGGAGAAAATGAAGTAAGCTTTTTTGGGAATGCATTCTAGGAATACAATTTCTGAATGAGGAACAAGTTTTAGATGAAACATGATGATGTATCTCAAAGACGTTTTGTTTGAGTGCATTTCTATTTGCAAACTTTGGGTGCAGGGATATAGTATATGCATTTCCTAATACCAGCAGATACCGTTCACACAAACTAGATGTAAATTTTGTTCCTTACAGCAGTGAAATCCTGTGACTCTGCGTGAATATGTTTGAAATCTTTTAAGAGGTGGAATAAACTGAAGAATATACTTTAATTTCCTTAAATTAGGTCTCGTTAAGATGCCCACAAAATCCAATTTTACTGAGCTAAGTTTATCAGTTTTATCACAGCCAACTAAAGCTATGTGATCTGTTATGACCCAGATTATCTATAACCAGGATAATATGTTGTCTATTTTCATACCTGAAATCAACTCGTTTTCAGTGATGGATGAAAATTTCCCCTGTGCTTTAAAGTTTTATAACTCTTGTCCATTCACAGCTACTATTAATAAAAATTCTCTCCAGTGCCAGTAAGTGAATGAAAGCCTGCAAAGATCAGGTGGGAGAATGGGATTTCTCATACTGTGACGAAGTCCATAGCCGAGAACAGACAAATTTGATAAACCTGATTCCAGACATCCAGCCTTCTCCTCATACTGCCTCAAGGTAGTAGGAATAATTATTCATTCTGGCTAAATCCATTTATGATTGAGACAAAGATGCCTTTTTAGATTTCTAAGTAGATAGATATCCATCCTTAGTAACAAAATAGTTACATCCTATATTCCCACTCAAGATAAACGCTTCCTTTGAGGTCCATGTCTTAATTTTTATGTTTGCTTTTATTTTTATTTTTCTGAAAGAAAGTGAGTACACACAGAATTCATCATAATTCTGAATTTCAGCTGTGTCTCCATCACCATAATCACCACTACTCTTGTCAAAAAACGTTTGCTCCTTCCATGACTTGTACTTTATGCTGTGTCCCCAGGACATAATGAGGTATAAGGAAGACCCCTTGCCCTGAATGCATATTAGAACTGTACTGTTGGGACGCCTGGGTGGCTCAGTGGGTTAATCCTCTGCCTTCGACTCAGGTCATGATCTCAGGGTCTTGGGATTGAACCCCGCATTGGGCTCTCTGCTCAGCAGGGAGCCTGCTTCCCCCTCTCTCTCTGCCTGCCTCTCTGCCTACTTGTGATCTCTCTCTCTCTGTCAAATAAATAAAATCTTTAAAAAAATAATAAAATTTAAAAAAGAACTGTACTGTTACCATGAGAACCCCTCTATCTCCTTCTGTTTCCTATTTGCTTTCTCACTTTCTCAATATATGACTCCTTTTTGCAGAAATTATCTTTTAAAGAGAAGAATTCTGTTAGAAATAGATTTTTAAAATAAAAGAAGCAGTTTAAACAAAAAGCATTCAGTCAGTTGATGGGCACGTACTGAGTGTATCCTATGTGAGAGGACACATAGGACTGGACATAATGGACATGACATAAACATACAGACAGATTCCCCCATCCCTTTGGAACCCAAAATGGCAAAGATCTTCCCTGCCTGTCAAGTATGCAATTAAACGTTAGGTAGAATATACTTTAGTACCGTGGAAGTACAATCACTGACTATAACTAGCTCTATATCCCTACACTACAGTGAAAGGAAACCAAAGCCAAAATAAAAATATAAAAATAACGAAAGTAGCAGCCACAAGAATGTCAGTGCACACTTGTCTTGTTACTATTAACTGTTTGATTGATTATGTATTTGCTTTTCGGTGTAGGTCACTGAGAAACTGACTTATATGCATTTACAAACCAGAAAAATCACCCCAGGGTTGAAAAGTTCCACCTTGTTACTTGTCCAGTAAATGCCCCTATACCCCTGGGTACGGAATGGCACAGAGAGAATAATATTTAGAGGAGCAACTGGAGCTTCGGTGTGATAGAATAAATCTTGTGTCCTTCTCTCTAATGCACTTAGTCAGAATAATAATTCTTTCTGAATTTTAAGGATTCATGTGTGTCAACATCTGTGATGTGCTCAGTATTCTTTGCTATTCTTCATATTTTACCAGACAGTCTACCTTTGTGGTTAGGTGGCAGACTCGAGCATTTCAACCATAAATCCACAGCCTTTCAGCTGGGTGACAAAACTTGGACCAGTTTTTCAGTTTCCTCATCAGTAGAATGAGCATGGTTAAAAGTGCATATTTAGTGATTGGGAGGGTTAAATGAAGTGGTGAGGGTAAAGCCCTGACCACAGTTCCTGGAAAATTAGAATCACTCCAGTATTAGCTATTATTATCACTTTCATAATATCATCAGCACAACTCCGGGCTTTTTAATCTGAAAGCCAGCTTTTCTGTGTGTTTCTTATGACTCAAATACTTAAGTCCTTGGCTTCTAATTTCATGTCATGTCTACTTATTTTCCAAGTGGGGATTATTTTTAATTGATACAGCATTCATTTGAAAGGAAATCTGCTACCAATATCATTTTCCAGCTGTATTTTTTACTTATTAAATAACATTTATTATAAAACAAATAGAAATTAATTTACTTTCCCTTGGACCCATATTTTATTAAGGTTTATAAAAGATCACATTCCAAATCATCACTGCATTCCAAGCACTATTTAGCACTGAAACGTTAGGTGGTGTTCAAATTTCTAGCCACTTTTCTCTTGAAGGTCATGTCATCATAAAAGCCAAGAGCTGCCAAGGTGAGAGGGACTTAGATGGAGGAAAAAAGGAAAGAAAAGTAAAAAAAAACATGGACTATTGCTAGATACCAAGGAAAAAATTGAGCCACTATGGAGAACTATGGAATTACATAGTTGATGTTTTTCAAGAGAAGGAATGAATTATTAACCTACCTATTCTGGCACATAATGGCAATTAATTGTAGATATAGAAGGTGCTTCTATTTCTATGGCTGTGAAAAGTATTCCTTATGCACAAGGACTTTCTAGTATCATTCAAAGCAATTATCTCTTACGAAGAAGCATGCCAATGCCACAACTGGTGACCTACTGGATTTAACAAAGAGTTGGGAAACAGGAATTTTCTTGTACATTTTATGGCTTCAGTGTGCTGAATGTCAATAATTGTTAACTTTCCATATTCTAATCTATTTCAAGAGTATTATTATCAAATTATTTTGTGAAAGGAATTTTTAGAATTCTTATAAACAGTAGTACTAATCCCATTTATAAAATTGCCTTTCATTTACGGAAGGCAATCTTGAAATTGTCATTTGAAAGAAGATACAGTTGAGGGGCTCCTGGGTGGTTTAGTCAGTTGAGCGTCCAACTCTTGGTATTTGGCTCAGGTCATGATCTCAGGGTCATCAAAGTGAGCCCCTTGTTGGTCTCTGCACTGGGAATGAAGCCTGCTTAAGATGGTCTCTCTCCCTCTCCCTCTCCCTCTCCTCCTCCTCGCAACTCTCCCTCCCTCCACTCCATCAAATAAATGAATAAATATTTTTTTAAAAATACAGTTAACTACCATTATTCATGGGCTCCATATTTGCAAATTTACCTACTTGCTAAAATTTATTTGTAACCCAGAATTAATACTCATGGTGTTTTCATGATCATTTGTGAAAAGCATTAAAAAGTTCGTGTCAGCTGGGGATTGAAGAGTACAGTTACTGTGATGAGAACTGAGTAAAGTATAAAATTATTGAATCACTATATTGTACACCTGAAACTAACATAACACTGTGTGTTAACTCTACTGAAATTCAAATAATAAACTTAAAATAAAAAAGTCTGAGTCACCAAGCATGCACAGTCCCAGATGAAGTTAAACAAGAGATGTTCTGCCTTCTTGCGTCAACTCTTACCCTTTTAATAAGGGTCCCTTTCTTGCTTTATTTAGGATCACATTTTTTGCATGTTTGTGTTTTTCATTGGTGATTTCACTCTTTAAAAGGGCCCCCAAGTGTAGTGCTGAAGTAATGTCTAGTGTTTCTAAGTGCAGGAAATCCATGATGTGTCTAATGGAGACACTATGAAAAAAAAATGGAGATAAGCTTTGTTTCAGCATGACTTACAGTGCTGTTGGCTTTGAGTTCATTGTTACTGAATCAAATATATATATATTTATTTAATATATATATATATATAATAAATTAAATATATATATATATTTAATAAGGTGTCCTTATTAATAAGGACCTTAATAATAAGGTGTCCTTAGACAAAAACACAACTAAAACAAGGTTGTATATTAATTAGTTGATATAAATGTTGTGACCAGACTGTATTTCCTCTAGAGACAATGAGTTGTATTCATAATTATTCGGTGTTTATGGTGACTTTATAGAATATAATTGCCGCTAATAACAAGAATCAATTTTATCTTGTTTAATGATTATTGTTATTAAGTGAGAGCCAGTTACTGGTTAAGTTTATGTCTCTTCCACTGATGTAAAAAGCGATGTGCGTGAGTACATTGCACAGTACAAGTAACTGTACCCATGCATGCAGCCAGCTATCTTTGTTTAACGGTCTTTATTTGAAGAATTTTGTTAGAGTCAGTTGTCAATTGTTATCGATAAAGACAATAGATTTACTCCACTCAACCATAAAGTGTAAAATGTTAAGGAATTTAGAAAAAGCTCTGATCCTATCTTCATGAATTTAATGAGTCCATGAGTGACCAGCGGCTTGTAATCACTCTGTAAAGATCGCTAAACATTTGACCCAGTGTAAAGCTTCATATATTTTCCTTAGCCTAGTCATCAGCCTAACACATTGAATTATTTCTATTGTCACTTAAAAAATCCTTATTCACCCACCTATCTGCATCCGAGGAGAAAGTATATTGGCCCTTTACTTTAGAAATCCAAATGATTCATATTTATATGGTAAATATTTGATGTTGAAGAGCACATAGATGGCTGTGGAAGTAATAGCAAAAAAGTTGCATAAAATCTGGAGAAAAAAGATTTATGAAGAATACTCTGAACAGAATATTTTGTTGAGTTTATGAAAACATTGGCTGTCACTAGCTGTTACCAATGCTGCTGTATAGCACACACTTTGAGAATTCTTATCAGCGAGGAAGACAAGATGCAACTTAACCATGTGTCCCTTTTACCTTCAATTGGCTCTGTTTGGTATAGTGCACCCAGCTCACAAACCCTTTGATCAGTCACCAGTCAACATCCTTCTTATTAAGTATAAGAAGAACCTGACAAGGCCCAGAAATATATCATTTCTATTAGCTTTGGAGCCATATTGACTGCAATTTAATTTTATAATACTGAACATTAGAAAATTTATGTTTCAGAGATATGGAGTTGAAGTATTGCCCCAATGAACCATTAGAAATAAAAAATACTTTAAGGAAAATAATATATCTAAAGAACTATTTTAAAACTTAGCAGCAAAAGGATGTAGATTCACGTTATCTTTGACCATATTCCATGAAGGTAGAAAAATCATCTATATAGTTCGCAATTTCCTTTGGGTATATCATGATGCTTGGCGTTTAATCGTCCAATTATTTTCTTTAATGGGACCTTGGAAAAAATTAAGATATATCTAACAACATTGCCAGGTTCTGCAAATAGTTCTTTTAACCTTGAACTGAAGAAGAGTCTTTACATATGTGGTCTTAAAAAGAGCTGTTATGATGCATTGCAACATCGGCAAGTGAATTTGTTAGCCAGCCCACCAAATGTACTCTTATTTATTTCATGTGCTTTACTGACGATTTAGAGAGCAGGCTCAAGGTGAATGATACTCGTAATCTCAAAAAAATCTTCCCAGTTGGCATAAGAACTTGAATGCTCAGTAGTTTAACATAGAAACTTTCTTACTCAGTTAAGTGTTCTTATTTTAAAGCTGCTGGGCCCATATTTTCTAACCTATGATCACTAAAGATAAAAAGCAGATCTTGTAAATTCCTGTAATAGTACAACTCTGGATATGATGCATTTTATGATGAGCTCTAGACATCTTCCTAGTCTCCATTCTCAAAAAAAGAGGATGGGAAAACATGCTTATATTCTTGGGGAGGAGGCTGGGGCATGGGGTTTATGAGGTGCTGAAGGATGGGAAGATTATATCAAGAATTATAAAGAGAAAGGCTGATAGTTGATCTCCATGTTCTCTGATTCCCTTGACCCAGATTCCATGGCAACTAAGTGGGGGCATCAACCAACTGAGAGATTTCTGGAGTTGTTGGCGCTGTCCTGGCAATCCCAGCCTGCGTCGAGAGCCAGAATTATCCCCATCAATATTTAAGCCACAGCTTACAAACTCCATATAGCATCAAACTACAGCTGGGACCTGGGAGAATATAAATCAATAAGTCAGATTCATGGAACTCCCACCTCTTCAGTTGCACAGGCTTACCCTGGTAGCAACCTCAACATTTTTTTTAAAGATTTTATTTATTTATTCGACAGACAGAGATCACAAGCAGGCAGAGAGGCAGGCAGAGAGAGAGAGGAGGAAGCAGGCTCCCTGCCGAGCAGAGAGCGGGGCTCGATCCCAGGATCCTGGGAACGTGGGATCATGACCTGAGCCAAAGGCAGAGGCTTTAACCCACTGAGCCACCCAGGCGCCCCAACCTCAACATTTTATATTTTTCACCTTACTTACTGTGTTATGGTGGGGTTTTAACAGTATATACACTACATCATTGACTCTATAATATCATCAATTAAAGATGAAATATTATTCTAAATATCACTAAAAGGAGGAGAAAGTTTCCAAACACAAATGCCATCAATCATCATGCAAGCCCCAATTTCACAGACAGTAAAATGTGAAACACACACACACAATGTCTTGGAGTCTATGAAGTTTAGTCATTCAGATTGAGATAAAAACAGAAGTGCCTACATAAAATATGGTAATGTTCTCTTGTCGCTTTTATGATGATCAATCAAGACTTAATTTAACTTCGGTTTTAATGACAAACTCAGACCAGAGCTTTGAGAATTTCAGCCAGCCACATCATACCTTTCCTTCTGTTTCCCTTTTGACGACGTTTTCTTTGTGCAGCCATTGGCTTTCTCAGCCTTCCAGCCTTAATTCTGTCTGCATCTTTTTGTCTTGTCCCTCTTTTTTGCCATATAAGGGAGAAATTCTCTGCCTGTAATTCTCTGTCAGTAAAAGCCAAGAAGGACAAATGCTCTGATGACAGAGTATATAAACAACAGCATGACTCCCCTTGATGTTCTTTCCCCAAACATAGAGAGGTGAATTTTCTCCATTTTCTGCCTGTCTTTGCTACTTTTTAAAGTGACAAATCCCCTGCATTTCATTTGCTTGATTTCTGACAAACCCCTGAAGATGTCAAAATGACTTTTCACAGTCTTCTCTGCACTCTGAGTTTAGTAACTCAATGTGGGCCTCTAGGTGTTCTGGCTGTCTCTGATTTCTCCTAGGCTCTTGCTCATGATTTTGGTCAGGTACACTGGCTTCCTGCTGCATTGGGAAGGTCTCTCAGCAATGCCAACCCTTCCCCCATCTCCACTCACCAAGCAAGGACTTAGACGTTTTCCGTATCACAAGAGCTATCCTCACAGAACAATGGTGTGGCTGATGGGTTGGAAGGGAATGGCAAGCAGAGGCAGGAGAGGGTATCTCTGCCCAAGGATATTAGTAAACACACAAACCAGAAATGATAACTTGAAAAATGATGCTTATTAGTAAACACACAAACCAGAAATGATAAACTTGAAAAAAGATGCTGACCATACATTCAATTTACTAATTTAACTTCACAATAAATGTGTGGAATTCAGTATAGATACTTGAGATTGAGACCAAGATTCAGGAATCACTGAGATATAAATAATAAATAGTTGGGATTGGAAAGTGAATGTCATCACAGTGCAGAAGCAGAGAAGAGGGCCCTGAGTACCTGCAGGCATCTCAAAGGGGGAGGGGGGACAAGTAGCATCAAGGACAATTTGCTCTTTGAGGTCAGAAGAAAACTAGGCTCACAGGGAATCCAAGGGAAAGGAAAGTTGAAAGAAAAAGAAAATCAGGGCACCTGGGTGGCTCAGTGGGTTAAGCCTTTACCTTTGGCTCAGGTCATGATCTCAGGGACCTGGGATCAAGCCCTGCATTGGGCTCTCTGCTTGGCAGGGAGCCTGCTCCACCCTTCCCTGCCTGCTTCTCTGCCTACTTGTGATTTCTTTCTCTGTCAAATAAATAAATGAAATCTTTAAAAAGAAAAAGAAGAAGGAGGAGGAGGAGGAGGAGGAGGAGGAGGAGAAGGAGAAGGAGGAGAAGAAGAAGGAAGAAAGAAGAAGATCATCACTGGTCCAATGATGCAAAGTAATCTAATATGATTTGGAATAAATATCTTCCTTAGATTTAGAGGTTATGAAATGTAAAGAATGTAATATGAGCCATTGCATAAGTTGGTGGACATATTTTATAGAACAATTAACAGGACGTTTCTGTTTTATCCCATGACCATGTAGCATAATCTTCTTTTGGTAGCTTTGGCGATTTCCTCATCTACAGTCTCATTTGTCCCTCATCTTCTCTTTAGGAGAGGGAGTGGTTGCACATAGCCTGGGCAACATCCCTTGAGCAGGTGAGAGCAGACACCTGCTTTCTATGGTTGACTGCATCTGCCTGGGGAAACACCCCATTCAGTCATCACAAGACGACACCAAAGCCATTACTGGCAAAATCCTACCCATTTTCTCACATCCACTTTCGGCAAATTTGCCCTGAGCATATTATTTCCTAGAATTAGTTCCTTTTTTTTTTTTAAAACAGGAAAGAGATTTAAAATCCTTTCTTAAGCCAAAAAACTTTACTTGGTATCGATCATTTTGTGGTTTTTCTGGTAGTTTTTATTTGTTCCTCTGAATATCTGGGGTATGTACACTCAAGCTTTCACCTATGAAATCCTCCGTTTCTCAGCCAGTTTGGCCATTTGGATTTATGAATCCTTCCTAGCTTCCATCACTAGAATCACTGTGTCATTAACCCTGAATTTTTAGGATTTATTCTTAACCTTCCGCGCATTCTCACATTGATCCTTCTGGCTGTAGCAATTCCCATTCCATCCCAGATCTTCTGTACTCTACCGACCTAGCAAAGCTAAATGCTTCCTGACATTTTCAAGCTTATCCCTGTATTAGGCCTGTCATCTTTCTCACTTTTACAAATGATATGCCTTTTGTTTTTCCTCCTGAATTTAAAAATTAAAAACAATTTATAGAAGATATAATGAAAATTATATCTCCTTAATGAAAATTAAAGGGATTTTCCCCTTTGTAAAAATAATTCTATTTATACACAGCTTCAGAGAGTCAAGAAAAATATATGAAAGGAAAAAATCACTTAATAGTTATAACACTCTAATATTTTGACATTTAACGTTGTTGACATTTTTGTTCTATTTCTAGAGTTTTTTTAATTTTTAAAATTTTAATTTTTGTCTCATATCTTACACATAATTTTGTATCAGGATTTCTTCATTAAAAGACATGTTTTCTAAAGAGAAATACTGGGAAATAAATATAAACAAAGTTAATTGAGGTTTTGCTACTATAACAGACCTAAACATTTATAACATATTATGATTTTCAAGCTCTTGTACCCATATCACCTCTAAAGTCACCTTATTTTATTTATGGAGGTTTTTAATTATAACCCATTAACAGTTATAAATAATTTTTTAATTAATTTATTTATTTGTCAGAGAGAGAGGGAGAGAGAGAGCGAGCACAGGCAGACAGAGGCAGAGGGCGAAGCAGGCTCCCTGCCGAGCAAGGAGCCCGATGTGGGACTCGATCCCTGGACGCTGGGATCATGACCTGAGCCGAAGGCAGCCGCTTAACCAACTGAGCCACCCAGGCATCCCAACAGTTATAAATATTGTTAAAATTGGTTGCAAGAAATAAACTCTTTCAAGGTAATATCCAGAAAATTACATTATCCTTTTCTCCCTTGGTTTCCTGAACTCATCTGGTGCTAATTCAGTATATAATATTTACTGGAATATATAATATTTACTCTGTATGTACTAAAGTGGTGCTCTAAATATGATTATGGAAAATTGGAAATTCTTGTGATTACTCATTTTTACTCATACAATTATGATGCATCATCTATCAAGGTAGAATTTAGAAAAAAGAGAAATGTTACACTGAAGCATCAATGTCTCAATTTTCCAGGAATTACAGTGTAGATCTGTTTGTATAAAGTTTATTAACTCAAACTCTTTGATACCTATTTACAGGACAATATAAAAATAGTTTCAAAAATTATAAAATGAATTCTATCAGTCTATCTTCTCTTTGGCTTTGTTATGGTCAATGATGCTCAGCTCCTCCAATAAGACCAAGCATTCCAGTCCAGAGGATCTTTCTGAACCATTAGTGCCTATGCTCCACCTAGCACATTTTAAGCAGCATTTTCATGATTATTACCTCTTCATTTAACCTGTTGATTTTTTAATTTTATGAATATCAAATATCTAGCTCCTAAGACAAATAGGTGTGTCTCAGTGAAATACCTATTTCTCTTGAAAATAATTAGATAACTTAATTATTCCAGTAAACTGTGTTTTGAAATTTCTTCTAATATATTTAGTTCTTATAGATTCTGTCTGAGAGGACTAGAAATACCCTATATTATGGCTGAAATACTAAGCAAAAACTCAGCTGCTGCTGGAAAATGACAAAAATGCTCCCTTTTGTTTTAAATAAATTGCAAATGCTTCCAATACTTGAATAATGTAAAGTTGAAAAATGGAAAATATTTGTGAATCTAATAAGCTCTTTTGAAAGAGAGAGACGGGATTAAACATCACTTTGCTACAAATGTGATGTGACATTTTTGCTTTGTTCCAAGTTATTTTACTTTTTGTGCAACTCTGGAGTTTGTAAACATGCCATAAAATTTGGTAATTACATAATGATGATTTCATGGTTCTCACTTAGTATAAAGGTAGGTAGACAGGGCAGCAAAATTGATTTTCCTTTTTACCTTTGTGGAAAGAAACAAAAGGAAATTGAATGCAAAATCTGCATTAAGACTATATTAAGAATTATAACTCAGCAATCTGCTACACATGAAATGAAAACCAGGTGCAGCCAAGTATTAGGTACTGTGGTACAATATTCAGCCAGTGGGTTAAGTTCAAACAACCCTTTATTTAACCCATGCCTTGTTTTGTTACCCATAATGTTCCAAATGCATATGACCTGAAACTATCTCTTGTCTCCTCTTGCCAAAGGTACTCAGAGGCAGGACTGTCCCTAGGCAAAATCGTGAAGTAGGTGAATCTTGTGTTCATTCCCTACCCTTCTGCAATGACAATGCCACCTTAGATTCTCTCCACCTTCCTGTCACCAAGTGCCTACTCCAGTTGCTTATCGCTCTGGATTTACCCTCAGTTTTCCAGGGCGCTCATGCTGTTTCTTG
Organism: Mellivora capensis; assembly: GCA_004024625.1. Lineage (NCBI taxonomy): Eukaryota > Metazoa > Chordata > Mammalia > Carnivora > Mustelidae > Mellivora > Mellivora capensis. The sequence continues at coordinate 286,596 of PISX010000393.1, forward strand.
TTGTCCAATCCCTTTTTGACTGTATAATTTCCCTACTCAAAAAAGTGGCTCCCCCTGAGGAGCCAGGCAATGAAGGTTCTCCCACCTTTTGAGTCTTAATTCCCACTACCCCCGCACCACAATGCTCTACTGCAAGTGAATCATTCACCTCACCCTTTTTATTTCTATATCTTCTCCATGCTATTCCTTTTGTCTGAGCTGGCCTCCCTTTCTCATCTCCATCTATGGGAATCCTAATCGTCTCTCAAGGTTCAACTCATCTGTATGTCCTCCACATGGCTTCCCTGATCATCCTCGGCCTCTCTCCTCTATACCTCATCTATTCCACTCATATGGCACTTACCATATGTTGCTTTGTATTATAATATTTATGTATGTGTCTTGTCTCCAGGCACTGTGCTGGGCGCTTTACAAACGTAATCTCATTTAAATTTCACAACAATCTGATGAGGTAGGTATTACTAAATCATTTAACAGTTGAGGAAACTGAGGTTCAAACAGGTTAAATAATTTGCCCAAGGTCACACTGCTAGAACAGAACAGAGCTAAGAATTGAACCCAGGTCCAAAATATATATTCTTTCCACAAAAACATATTGTCATCTATTTAGTTCTTTTCCATCTCCTGAAAGATGGAATAGAGGTATAAAATATAGGAAGAAGCCAACTTAGGCTTTCTAATTATCACATGCATATTCAATAAAAAGGTATAGTTTGTTGATAATTACTAAGTTCCTAGCTAGAGCTGATTTGTTAACTATAGTCCATAAAGAATTCAAATAAAATGGGAGAGATTAAAAATCCTTACCTAAAATTTCCAGAACAAACATGACATAAGAAGAGAATGTTTAGGGGTGCCTGGGTGGCTCAGTTGGTTGGACGACTGCCTTCGGCTCAGGTCATGATCCTGGAGTCCCGGGATTGAGTCCCTCATCGGGCTCCCAGCTCCACGGGGAGTCTGCTTCTCCCTCTGACCTTCTCCTCGCTCATGCTCTCTCTCACTGCCTCTCTCTCAAATAAATAAATAAAATCTTTAAAAAAAAAAGAAGAGAATGTTTAAGACAATTCATAATTTAAGAAAGGCTAAATAACGTTGATCTCTGAGCACTATTGGAAAATAAGTATAAGGAAAAGAAGAAAACATGAGGTTGACTAGGAAAGGCTTCCTACCAGTTCCCTAGGATTTAAACAATCTGTGGTGGTTAGGAGGCTGAAGGTATGATTTCATCCTAAATCTTTCACAAACAAACAGTATCTCTATTGAGTATAAAGGCCATTTTTTCCTTCCATCTCTAGTGTGACATCTTGAATAAGTTAGGGGAAAGGAGATGAGTGTTTCTAAGAGAGAAATCTCATCCCCAATGGACAACTTTTACAACTGCCCTCTCCAGTAGCCACCCCAACCATGGATTATGAGCTATACCATGGACAGGTCCATTCTGAATGGTCTTCGGCCTAGAACAAGTCTCCCATTGGTCACATGACAGAGGCTCCATCGTGAGAAGAATTTAGACTTGGGATGTGTGTGTGTGTGTGTGTGTGTGTGCGTGTTTAAAGGATTTGTTTATTTGAGAGTGAGAGAGCGCAAGTGGGAGGGGCAGAGGGAGAGGGAGAGAGAATCTCAAGCAGACTCCCTGCTGAGTGTGGGACTCAATCTCACATCACTGAGATCACGACCTGAGCTGAAACTAAGAGTTGGATGCTTAACCAACTGAGCCAGCCAGGCACCCCAGGGTCTCTTTGTGTTTTGGCACCACTGCTTTTGCTTCTCATTTTCTAGTCCCCCCAGCTTGTCATATTATCGGTTGCATATTTCTTTAACATGAGTGAGACGCAGTTATCATTAAACATGTGCTCTCAGTGCACCTCTGTTAACTTCTGCCAGTCATCTCAACTTTGCTTGCCAAACTCCTTTTCAATTTATGTATGTTCCCTGGATGCCAATCCTATGTATATATGGCTTTCCAACACTTGTTCTTCATACCAATCTTAATAACAATTTTTAAATTGTTTGGGAAAAATAATGTGTCTGATCGAAACTTGAATATAGCAGGGCATACTGGACTTCAGTCCCTATTTTGGAAAGCCTGAGAATTTCCATTTCAGTTGTGTGTGAAATCTGAGTAATTCAATGAGCCCAACAGGAAAACTACCTTCACCTAAACTGAAACTCAAAACGCAAAAGCTCCTTTTTCTTTTCTCCAAAGTTTTTTATGATTTTTCTTGTCTTCCACAGAAGTCCTCAAAGTTAATTCAATTTTTTTCTTTTTCTTTTGAAATAATTATAGATTCATGGGAAGTTGGAAGAGAAAGGTACAAGGAGACCCTGTGTACCCTTCACCCCATTTCTTTCCATTGTTATATCTTAACGTAATTATAGTACACTATCAACGCGGGGAAATTGGCATCAGTCTCATTCACTTTTAAATTTTAAAAAAGAAAGGAAAATGTCTAACCTGATGACGACCAAGTCAGTTTTGTGTTTCACTCTACATTCTGTTTCTACTCAAAAGCAGTAACCAGATTGACAGTGTTGGAAACAAAAGGTGGTATGCCCATACACCCACGGAGAAAGTTCTCCCACATTGCTGGAGATGATCATCAGGACTCATGCAGACCTTTGGTCGTTGTCATAGGTGGTAGGAGGGAGCCTCAGAAGACCCGGGCTGGAATCTGATTCTGCCTCCAGACGTGTGACCTTGAGCAAGTCACTTGACCTTTCCAAGCTTCAGTGTCTTCATCTTTAAAATGGAGGAAATGTTTCTCCTGCCTACTTCATAGGGTTGTTGTGAGGATCAAATGTGATGATATGTATGAAGGAAGGCAGTAGGCTGTGAATCAGCAGTCATGAAGTTTATTATTTTTTTCTGAAACTATGCCTATTATAGAAGTTTAGTTTTTCAAAGGTGATTTTATTCTTAGAAACAGAATAAAGCCACCTCCTTATTAGCCACAAGGCCTAGAATTTCCATTTTGTGTAAATGACCTTGCCTTTCTACCACTCTTAGTAGGACAGGTACTAGCAATATATTGGACAAGCACTCTGACTCATTACCTACACACCCCGAGGCATACCATCTATTTTAAAATAAATATTTCTTAACATTTTCTTCTGAAAGGTCGAATGCATTTTGAGTAGCTTTTATTTTTATCCTGACCACAGGATTTATTCTTGCTTTTTTTTTTCAGCCATGAGACATATAATAGGTGCTCTTGACAATAGTGAGAAATTATAAGGATACCAGATTAGACAGCGGATGGTTTATGAAGTAGAAATGGAAATCATCCACTGCATTGTTCTTTGGTTTGTCTGGATTTATAATATAAACTCCTAATTCACTGGTGGATTCTGATGTGTGAGTTGTAAAAATGCTAGTCTTGGCAGTAAGGGTAGAAAAACGTATAGGATACAATAAACTTAAGTCATGGAAAGTAAGATAAAAGTATTTGTGTGTACTGAATGTTTTGGGCACCAAGATAAAAGGGTTAAGATTTGTTTTCTCCTCTTTCCTTCCTGTACACAGGCTGGCATGGCTCTGACCTATGACCCCACAGCCGCCATACAGAATGGGTAAGTAGACAACATTTTCTCTATTTTAATTGCTAAGGTATCTTTGATCTCTGGAATCAGTACTGAAGAAAAATGTTCAAAACATTCTTTTGTTTTAAATCTTCAAACAGAAACTTTAAACCAAACATTTCTCATCATCATAATTTTTTCTTCTCATGTGTGACTTTGACTTCATAACATCTTCCATGTTCTCTGCTCCCGCATGGTCTCTACCCACATTATATGTTCCTCCCTCATGCTCTTTTTCTCTCTCCCTTAGAAAGCATAAGGAATGTAAAGAGGGAGCACAGATAGAGCCAAGCTGGAAGGTGTACGTACCTGTGTGTCTCTGGGATAAGAGTATTACCCTGCTGATAACTCTAGAATTCCAATGATTTTAGTGTTTTTCCAGTTCATTTAAACATAAATAATTCTTTTGCTGTTTTCTTCTGGCTATTAGGGGAAGACAATGGACAGACTCAAGGTAGAAACTTGGAGATTGTTTCTTCCCTCTTTATTTTATGTATTTATTTCATTGATTGATTTATTTATATTTGGGGGAGAGAGGAAAAGGGAGAAAGGGGTAGAGAATCTTAAGCAAGCTCCATGCCCACCATGGAGCCCAATGTAGGGCTCAGTCTCACAAGATCATGACCTCTGAAATCAAGAGTCAGACATTTAACTAACTGAACCACTCAGACACCCATTACTCCTCATTTTAATAAGCATCTGGAAATTTATAACCTCTTAGAATAAATCACATAGCTTAGGATTCTTCCTTGAGAAATAAGACAAACTACATGACCTGAACTCTCAAAAATTCTGTGATTCTGAGTATCTTGTGTTGAAACTTTCTTCTCAGGTTCAATCCCTTCTCTTTGTTTTGACTGTCTTGCAATTGACAGTAATTATTCTTTATTCTTTGATTGGTTGCTTATTTTATTTTCACAGCCTTCCATCTTGGATTTTTTCATGGCTTTCAGTTTTCTGTCTTACAGTCTCATTAAAGAATCAATCAGAATGAAGACCTCATTTAAGATCAATGTGGAATGATAAAAAGATGCAAACTCAATTTTCTATTTGGTCAGCTGCCTTTAATGAAAATCTGTGAGATTGTGGAAATATTTAAATATCTCCTATTCTTAATAAAGTTACTCATTTAGTAAGTGATTTATTCATTCATTCAAAAAACATCCAGTGAGTCTGCCACGCACTTTGCTATGCTTTATAGATTTAAAAAATCTTATATGAGACAAGATCTTTGCCTTCAAGGAACTCAGAGTCTACCCTTCCATAAAAGAGTAAACATGGGTGGTAAGCTAGGGAAGGAGTCTAGTCCTTTCTCCCTTGTTGATCAAAATTTCTCTCCAGGAGCAAAAATTAGGGATTTATCCAGTAAGCATGTTCTTATTTCGAATAAGGGACTATAAACTTGGTGGGTAAAAAGAAGGAAAGAAATTGAGAAGAAAGTCCTCAAGAATCACATTGTATAGCTGAGGAAATAAAATAACTAACTCAAAAGGTATGAAATAAGGCATTATATGCTAAGTGATGGTGACAGAAAATAGGTGTAATAATGGAAGAGAATAGATGTATTGAACACATACTATGTACCAAGTACTTTATATTTGTAACTTAAGGTATTTGGGAGCAGAACCAAATACATGAAATATACATGTAGGTACAATTGGAAATGTATATACATAAATGGAAAATAGAAATAATAATTGAATGAGTATCATGTGTTCACTAACCAGCTTCAATAAGCACTAATATTTTGCATACCCTGTATGTATGTATATATCCATCTGTAATACTTATCTATGTATCTATTATAAATTCCTTCTTACCCATTGCTCTACGTGAAGGATTAGAAATGCAGCAGTGACCTAGGCCTGGATTGCAATGAGAGAATGATGCTTTCTTATGCATTGTTTTAGGCAATCGTCTTTCTGATGCATAATTTAAAATCTGACTGTCTTCTTGAAAGACAGACTTTTCCAAGTGTTTATCCTAATTTATCACATACCTAAAGAGAAAGTAAAAAGGGATTTCTGTTCCTAATCTGAGCCACCAAAAGGGAGCTTTGGGTTAATGCTGTGTCCGAGGCTGTGAGTACTGCACAGGACA